>CM041633.1:41044583-41202566 GCA_023333625.1 Bothriochloa decipiens | reverse complement strand
TTTTCCTCGAGGACGAGTAAAAGACTAAGTGTGGGGGAGTTTGTTGATGGTAGATAACTCATAATTTTAACCGTCAACTAAACATAAAAATGGATCTATATGCAAACACCTGGTAGATATAGGGTTATCACTAACAGAGTTCCATGAGTTTTGGTGAATATTTGTTTCTGCAGGGTGTCAGCTAAAAACTACCAAAGAAGGTCCACATGTCGGGATTACATAGAGATAAAGGACGAACGTGTACACAGGAACAATCTAGAAGACTCGGAAAGCCACCCCCTGCAAGCTGGGGCCCACCTGCCAGCATGGCTGGGCGGGCGCCCAGGGGTAGGGGCGGCCGCCCAGAGCCCTTCACCAATCATGTGGAGGCTCGCGGATCCTGTCTCCGCCGACTTTGAGGATGAATATTAGCCGTCTATTTAGGTCGGTTTGATCCAATGGTTGTGGTGCATCCTAGAGGGCTATATAAATAGGGCCCCTAGCCCCTAGATCAATGCCAATTCAGAAACCCTAATTCATATTTTCCAGAGAGAATTAGCCAGAGAGGGGTCCCTTGAATGGATCTATCTCTTTAGGGTTTTAGCAACAAGAGAGATTGAGAGAGCATAGGGTGGAGGTAGAATTGGAGGAAGCCCGGCCTGTCGGTGTCTCCTCTCCAGTTGTACCTGTGGGATCAAGTCTCCTAACCCGAGGCTTGGTTCCAGGATTATTCGACAATTCGACTTCTAATACTAGTAAGTTCATTGTTCTTATTGTTCTTTGGTTTATGAGTTTATTTTATTCGCTTCGCATAGGGAATAGAGTAATCGTTCGTAGCGTAAGTGTGGTGCTTAGGCTAGGAATACTCGTAGATACTCCCTATCTGGCCGGATTTGTGATAGTAGTGAGGGAAGTGACAGTCCCCTTGTTGCCTCCGTAATCCATGTCCCGTCAAGAGGTTTGGTAGGATTTAGAGTGCCGGGGTTGAGCATTCTCTGAGGTGTCTCTTTTCCCTAGGTGCCCCCCTTAGAACAATAATCGCAAAGCTTGCCATAGGTTAGAGGAAGACTGATGGAGTAACCCTCTTTATATCGCTTAATTTTCGCTATCTTGCCTTGCAGCCCAGGGGTAGTAGATAAGACGGGGTTAGTCTTTTGCATGTTTTCTCCTAGCGGATAAACAAATACGATACTCTGGATTTATCTCCCGGGTGAAGTGCTCACTGATATCCGTGCGCTTGCGGATTATTTCTCTTTGATTCTTTCATATGCGTAACCAATATCAACAACCTCCTAAAGGAATGGTGAACAACTCTAAACCTTTGGTTGTGCCCTACAAAATTCAAGAACATGGCTACCTACTCCTCTACTAACACCCCCTCCCTACCAGTGACTAGACTCCTCTCTCTAAAAGTTTTGACTAACTCAAAAAAAGAGCTCTCTTCATCCTAATCATGGATATACATTCTGTATCAGTGGAGTGGTAAATCATGTCCAATGTCCACATTCTGTGTTGCTCATTTACATCTCTAATAAGTGAAAGTGTTGAAGGGTCAAGTTGGGATGTATGAGGTTTAGGGGGTTTTCTTTTCAGCCTAATGGATACAAAGGAAACTATAACAACAGTCAAAGCAGTTGTCTACCTACATAGCATGTCACGTTTCAAAGAGGGATCCATCTATAACCATGCAAATTTGAGACAGGAATACAGATCGTTCGTCAGGCCCTGCTAGGCACCAACATGCTCATGAAATGAATGAATAATGAAATAGCACGGATGCGTCATGTATTGATGCCTCCCAGTGCACAAAAAGGACCACATCATCAACCACATCTCATAGAACAGTTACAAACTGTATCTTATCATGGACAAAGAACAGTGTCATTGATGAACAGATCAAGAAATACATAAGAACACAGATCAAGAAATACATAAGAACTATAACAGATATACATGCATGAGGTACCAAATCTTAACAGAACCAAAACAGCAGCAAAACCATAAGACAATCCAAAGGAGCAGCAACAACATCAATTACAAAAAAAATAACAATATCATCAGGTAGCAAACCCTAACACATGCCGCATTTAGGGAAAACAGAAGATGGAGGGGGAAGGGTGGTCCATTTCAACTCGGGCTCAGGGTCGTAGCATCGGAGAGGAAGTAGATCTGGAAGTAGACGAAGCAGATCAAGATCAAGTCGAAGCATATGGGGACCAAAAGGAGGAGAAACACCAACGCCCCCAAGTCCCAGCAGGGCTGGAGTCGGAACGCGGCGAAGAACCCCCAAGGCGCGGAATGGAGGCAAAGTACACCGGAGGTCGCCGCCATCACCATGCATATGAGATCATCGCTGGTCTCTCAGGAGAGGCAGCCGAGTGTTATAGGCACGAGGATTGGCCCGCGGATTTCCCTTCCCGCGTGAGCTACCCGTCGCCGCCCTAAAATCACCAGCGAGCGCTACGTACAGCCGAGCTCGCGAGAAATGAACCCTAGCGGCATTCTCTAGAGCCTGGTTGTCGCGTCGTTTTTGGCTCCTCGGAGCCGGGCTCCATCGCAGGCTAAGGCCGCAAATACGGGTGCCTGAAGCCCACGAGCGCAAGGCCGGCCTGGGCCATGGCGCAAACTCACCCATGGAGTCCAATCGCCGCGGCTGCCGATCGTGGACTCCAGCGGACGTCACAGTGTAATCAACACGCGAATATGGAAGGCAGCATCCATCGGAGTCCATCGCGATCTGCCCAAGCGGCGACGGTTCTACACGTGACGGCAAGCAAGCAAAAGAGGATCTTCGTACGATCTACAAGGCATACAAAAGCTAATTGGGTAATTAAGCATGTGCGTATGTGTGTGTATATACACATACGGGAAATACGCGTTCAAACGTGCTCTCAAAAAAATATACACGGGGTATTATAACAAGTACGACGCCGGCCCACAAATTATAAAAAAAACTGGGCCAACTCAGACCCACAAGAGGAGGAGCACCGCAGCAGCAGCGTCGCGTAGGCCAACGAGGCCGTACATGCGAGCATGGAGCTGGGGAACGCAGGCCACCTGTGCCACCGCCGCCGTCGTCGTGCTCGCGTAGATTAGTGTTTAGGTCGTTTAGGGGCCAAGTAATTCTCGGACTATAAATAATTAGAAATTGTAATCAGATAGAATCAATTAATAGAAATGTTTTTCCCTATCTACTGTCTCTTTCTCTTTGGCTCTTAGCTCCCTCAGCCCAAACTCTAGCCGCCGCCACCCCCGCACCCGTGTCTGTTGCGCCGCCGCTCGCCACCCCCCGGGCCATCGTCCAGGGCTGCCACGTGCACCCCTGCGTGTGCACGGCCTATTATAGGTATCGTCCCAATAGCAGATCTGTCGTGGTCCTGCTCGACATCTAATAAGCTAAGTCGATTTGATCATCCCTTAGGCTTTGTTTGGCTGTCCGTGGATGAGTTCCACGAGTGTTGAGACCCACGCATGTATTGGGTGATCCAAGTCCGGCCACCAAACCCCTCTCCTACCGTGTATTGGCTTTGCAGTTTCTTTTTTACGTACATGCATGCCAAGACAGCGGCACGCGAGCAGTATGTCGTTGATAACAAGCTCGGTCGTTCTTTTATCTCCCGATTAAAGTGTTCTGCATATATGTATATATATATATATTCTTGGGTTTGACTGGCGCTAGGACGTCCTAAATATTTGCATCCATCGGACGCTACTGAACGGCCCGGCCCATCTACTGGCTTCCGTTCCCGTCGCTACGTCACGCGCCGCTCCGCTCGAGCGCCTTCTTCCCTGTCGCACGCTGCTCCAGCGCGTCCTTCCCCACCTCCGCACGCCGCTCCAGCGTCTCCAGTGCCGCTCTTGCCGCCGTGCAGCTCCATTCTCTAGCGTGACCGACAGAAACTGTCAAGATACAAGGAGTGTTGAATTTTACTATTTTGGAAGCATAGCATCTCAGATGAAGTGATTATTTTGAACCAATGAAACAACTGATAAAAGTAACTTGTAAATTTCGATTTTTAGCATTGCAACATATAATTCAGATAGTTCCAACAATACAATACTACCAATCAACATGGTCGATTACACAAAATGAGATAACAGAACAATGTGCTTTTGCCATACTTCACATGCAGCTGTCTAGTACCCAAAAACAGGTTACAGAGATGAGAAACCAACTATAAAAAATTCTCTAGTCTCAGTAGATTAACTACGCAAAGACTAATGAGATGTCCTTTGGCTAATTCACACAATTCTTGTTGACAAAGTCATCAGCTGAGATCTCGTTCGTTGAGGAGGCTCCCAGCCACAATCTTCCAAGAGTCAGCCATCTGGACCTGAAAAAATGATGCTTGATGTGAAAGAGTGAAATGAAAAAAGGCAAAGGAAATGGGCACCCGAAAACACGAACTGGTTGAATGGCCATCTCCTTCCCATCACAGGACTCCATGTAAAACATCACATAAAGACCAAGAATGAAAGCAGGAAGGAACACCCAATTACGGGAAACGAAGGAGTGTCCCTTGAAGCATTTGATGGAATTGAAGAAAACTATTTGGTGCAGAAACATATTAATGCATACAAGCAGCCAGTTGTCATTGACAATGATAGGGAAGAAGAGCTAAATGTAAAAGAAATGTAATAAATCAATAAAACAAGACATGGAACTAATTTGAAACATAGCATCATGGGCACTTGAAACATACCAGAAAACAAAAAGCAACATAAATGACAAAACCAGGGACTATACCAAGTGCATATGAGACAAACGACATGTGTTGTGAAGCCTAATGAATCCTGATAAGAAACTTTCTTAGTTGAAACGTTGTGGATCAATTATTAGCTTGTTCTAGGGAAAAAGAGTGATGATTTAGAAACCGTGGCTAGAAAAACAATAAATGTGGGACAACGAAAGTTGCATGTATGGTAGAAACTGATGGTTCCAGTTCTTACTATGTGTGCATGGCATTGAATGCAAATTTCTTAACAATGTCAGGGTCATCTTCCAAAAGATTTTTTATAGGCAAGATTAAATTGGTAGGTCCACATTACCATGACTGTGTTAGAAATGTGTCCATTTGGCTTGAAGGAGGCATATAAGTCATCATAGTACACACTGAATCCATGTATGCTAACAAAAGGTGGTCTAAACAAACAATATAAGAACTTAATAGGTTATTCTAATAGATAATGAAACATAAAACATGGTCTAAAGCAACATATTGGTAAGGCTTGTGCAACAGGGGTAAGCAAAACATTTCTGAAATGCATAAATTGGAGAATAACAGTGCAGCATGGCGAAAGAGCTAACTAAACATAATATCAGTGATTCTGAAACATGCACTTTAAGAAAATGTTGTCATACAAGCATCCTCTGGAAAGTAGTAGTGTAGAGTAGATTAAAATAACATTAAATCGGTATGACTCATTCGATAGAACATCTTTATGATAGATTATGAACAAAATTAGTAGTTACGGAAAGGAGACTTATGCGACAAGAACATAAGACAGAGGAAATATGTGAAAGTTGGCATTGCAAGTTGCAACATAACATAAAAACATATGAAAGTTGGCATTGCAAGTTGAAACATGGGAGGGGCTGATACTGCAACGTGTGAAAAGCACAGTGTGCAACATGAATGACAAAAAATAAAAGAGGCATTTCAAAATCACCTCAATGTCAGCAACAGGAGCATCAGCTGCACGGTGCGTGGAAGGGCCTGGGCCTTGCAGCCAGTCATCAAGAGTTGGGTTCACGGGCTCTTCTTCTTCTACAGACATTGATGGTGTGGAAAGTACTCGCTCAGGGGCACAGGGTTAGTATAGGGGCTGGTCTTCCGCAACTAGCAACGAATCAAGATACATGATGTCAAAGAAAAAATAATGTGATGACTCAAAGAAATGTGGGAAGATCAATGAAAATGAAACAAAAACATTAAACTATGAAAGGCCCGTCACTGCAGTTGGCTTTGGTGTTGGGCACATTAACACAATAACACCTGAGTAAAAAAAAAAAAGGAGAGACAAGTTAAGATGTGTACAAACACACAAGTGGCCAACATATATTTCATGATAATAAAATCACATGACATATATAGCTGATTGTTGAGACGAAAAAGATAGATGAAATAGTGGATATATAATGCTAAAACAATGCAGTACAGTATGACGAAACATAGTTGGTTGTGATGACATATTTGAATCAAAAAAGATATAATGCAGTTTGGTAATTGCCACTGAATCATAATGTTCTCTCTTAAGAACTACTACAGATATGCTAGTGGAAACAAATTTCCAATTAATGATGAAATTACGATGGATCCAGATATACTACAGATATGCGTAGTGGAGTGGCTGCTGTTACAAAAACTGAAATACTAGTGAACCCTCATGGTTTAAACCACTGAGACATCTGGAAATGATTAAATGAAAAAGTCAGGGCTCCCTAATCTTACAGCTGAATATTTCTTAGTGAACTAGCATGGTTTAAAATACTGATACAGCAGGAAAAAATTAAATGAAACAGTCAGGACTCTCTAATCTTACAACAGAATTTCAAGAGTGAAACAAACATGGGAGAAATAAAATTGCAATAATGAAGCAACATGATTTTACCATTATTACAACAGGGGGATACTAAAAATTATCTTCAATGGTTTAATATGTCAGTTAGCTTCAGTATTCGACATGATCCCTAATCTCACAACCGAACATTTCTTATATTGATATGATGAAACAACATGTTTTTATCACTATTACATATGAGAATGGTATAATGAAATAACATGACTTTATCATGGTTACATTTGGGAATGGTGTAATGAAACAGCAAGGGCTGGCTAAATGTTACAACTGAATTCCCCTTAGTGAAAAAAACATCCTAGTAAAAAACCTGTAACATCTGTTAAATGTGGGCATGAAAAACAACAAAAGCTTCACTGTTGCTGCAACCAGGATGCTCTAAAAATTAAAACAACATAATTTCGGATATAATTACATCAAGAAGAAAGTGGCTAAAAAATATCAACAGCATGACAACTCGGTAGTATCTATTCAAACAACATTCAATCGTGTGGTAGAGCACTCTATATCTCTCATTGTCAAAACAACATTCAATGTTGTGCATGAACATTAAGTAACTCTCGGTAGTCAATACCATGGTCAACTAGCAAAGAGCATCATTCAATATCTTGCATAACACTTGATAGCATTCAGAGAAACACAATGTCAGACAGTTAGCGAAGAGCACCATCTCGATATTTCAGTGTTCAGTATTCCTTAGTAACAACTAACAGTATTCAGTATTTCAGTATCTCTCAGTAACATCTAATTTTAGCAGGTCTGAATCAGTGCTTGCATGTACGATTATACTTAAATATACTGAACTAATTTTAGTAGGTCTGAATCAGTAGCTTCTCTAATCCCAGCTGCTACTCATGCTAGAGACAAATCCCCTCAGTGCCTGAAAATCCCTCTCAGTACCATGCGCATGCCCCTGTGTACAGAACAAATCAACTAGGAATGTCAGGTCTAGATCCACCATGCGCATGCCCATGCCTCCTGGTTTCTAGTCGAGCAGCCATCCAAAGATCCCAGATTGAAGATCAGACATGCACATCCCCATGCCTCCTGGTTTCCAGCCGAGCAGGCACCAAACATTCCAGATTGAAGGTCGCCAACGGGAGGGGATGGGAGGAGAGGGATCACCTTGCTTTCGAGTACGCCTGCGGCAGCCTCCATGCACCCTGCATCGGCGGTCGCTCTCCACCACGCCGCACGCGCAGCCAGAGGCTCCCATGGCGTGCTCGGGGCCGCACGCGGCCATGGTGGACGGGGAAGGCACAGTGGATGGAGCAGAGCAGGATGGGAAGGTGTGGCCACCGGGGGTAGCAGACTCTGCGCGAGACGGAGCGGCGTTGCGGCCACATCGGCGCCGAGAGGAGGGTGGGGGCGCCGCCGATGTGGGGTGGGGGCGTGGCCGCCGTGAAGCTGTAGCGGTTGCTGCCTCGCGGGAACGTGGGGGAGGCATCGCCACTGATTGCATTCGACATCGCCTCCTCAACGACAGTGGTCAGCATTCTTTGGAAACCGTTGTGTCGAGTAATTTACGGCAAAAACGGAGGCTTGAAGTTCAGGTGCTCACCATTCCCGGCATCTTCCCTTACCTTCGGCAGGAACCACGAGACCCAATGGCTTCAGAGTTGAGACCGCCTCCCACCATCACCATTCAACCACTCCGAGGTGTGGCTGAACGGAGTCCCTGCCGGCGGCGGGCTATCCTCACGGCCAAGTAATGGGGGGTTTCGTTTTGACCCTTCAATGCCTATCTAACCCATGTATTATCTATATGAAGAAAATATGTAAGTGTGTTGCGGTCAAAATTTAACCAGTTTTGACTAACTATGTGGATCTTGAATCTTGTAGGTTGGCAAGATGAAATGTTTTATAAACAGTTTCATTTTAATAATCTTATGTGGCAGGGTACACTGATGGAGTGATGGTCACTTCCGCATTTTAAAAATGGGACATTCTGGTATAAGTAGTTAAAATGACCATTTCGGTAAAAAAAAAAAAAAGTAGCATTTATGAACTTGTTTGGAGAATTGCAGTACCTACCATACCAAACATTTGAAGTAGCCTCTCTAGCCAACTTTATGTTTTTGTTACTACATAAAAAACTGCATGTTTAGTTAATTTGCCTGACATCAACATCCAAACACATTGGCTTGGTACGGTAGACTTTTTCTTCCTAGAATTACCGTACAGACTATTGCCCAGAACAAATGCCACAAACTCACAATGTTGACTGAAAAATTATGATGAGAGTTCACTGAATGACACTGCATTTCCTTCTCTAACTGGAAGGAACTAATCTTACATTGCGTGTAGACAGTAGCGTCTGTACTTGCATACCCAGAACCCAAATCAGGGCCCTCATGAAAAGAATTACGTATTGGTTACAACAATACAACTTTACATTGATCAATATATTATCTACGAGCTACGCCAGCAAGAAGCGGCTTCCTGACTTGTCATCTGAACCCACATCAGCAAGTTGATGCTTTGAATTTCTATAACTATCTGCTATTATTGTACACTCAAAAATCAGCAATTTAGCTTGAATAAAGTCTTATGATGGATCCAATCATCCAACGGTGGTAGGGGTTAAGCAGCAGAACCATCTCTTGGTCTTCCTTGCTCGCTTTGACTCTTTCTTGTTGCCGAAACCATTCTGATGGAAGCCATTAGTGTCTAGGCTCTCTTCACCATGAACCCTTATTGCACTTCGCAATGTCATTGACATAGTCCTAGATACAGTAGAAGTTGTCGAATTTTTCAGAGAATTTTTGTCTATGGCATCTTCTGCACTATCACTAATTTTCTCACCAGGCAACGAATATACTTGTTGGATCTCTCTGCATCAAGGAAAACATAAGTTGGATCATAAACGGCCCATTAACTGGAATGTAAATGTACCACAAAGGAAGTTAATAATCTTTCATGCTGACCTGGAGTCTTGTGGCGCTGTGGTAATAGGATAGCCGTTCAGAAGATTTTCTGCATTAAGAATGTTTGTTTGTAAAGTTCTCGAACCAGCAGTACTCTCTTCCAAAGTTGCATCATAACTGAGCAAATTTTGTAGCGTGGTAACATTTCCAGCCTTATCGCCTTTGAGAACTGCAATAGCAGTGTCCAATATGCACAATGCATGCTCTACCTCAGGACTGATATAAGGTTTATTTTCGACTTGTTGTGCTTGCTCAATTGGTTCATAGGGATGGCTAGTTGGAAGATTATCCACATTAACCGATGTGTTCTGTTCAGTCTCCTCCTCAACAATCTCACTATTCAATATGGTATTTGTTAGTGACAAACTATTTTTTATAGTGGCATTAGCAGGGGGCACCTCAGTAGCATTTTCCTCTGTTGCGGTCACCTTTGCCTTGTCATCAGAATCCTGGTATTCACGGATCCTGACGTAGAGTGGTCCTCTCAAAGCTTTCCTGTAGTCATCATCACGAGTGGCCACAGTACTGACTGCCTGCATGACATTCCAGTAGAAGTGCTTCAGCAGGTTATTGATGTTTATTTAGAAATTAGAATGTTATGCTCATCAATTAGCATACAGTATTTCTCTGATGCCCTGATTTACAACCCCACCACAAACTATGGTCCAAGAAAATCTATGTAGAGAACATAGCTGAAATGTGAAAATGTTACCAGCGACTAACCTTCTGATACAACTTATGCCCGCTGCCAATTAGTTGCCTTGATATGAAGTTGATCAACCATGGTGGAACAAAATCTAGCTTAATATCCATATTAGCTATTGCCCTGATAAAGGATTTAATAAAACAAGAATGAATACAGTATATTCTTAAAGCAGATAAATGAATAATGCTAGTATGAAAAATGACGGGTCCCTAACGGGTAAGTTAAGAGAGCTAGTCGATACAGTAATTAGGAGGCGTGTAAATATTTTATGCGTTCAGGAGACTAAATGGAAGGGCGAGAAGGCGAAGGAGGTGGAGGATACTGGCTACAAACTTTGGTACACGGGGACAACATCGGGTAGGAATGGGGTAGGCATCTTAATCGATAGAAGCCTTAAGGATAGAGTAGTTGATGTGCGGAGGCAAGGCGACCGGATTATCCTAATCCGGTTGATGGTTGGAGATTCGGCTCTGAATGTTACCAGTGTCTATGCCCCACAGGTAGGTCTTTGCGAGAGCACCAAGAGACAGTTTTGGGAAGATCTCGATAGCATGGTTAGTACTGTGTCTATCAGCGAGAAACTCTTAATAGGTGGAGACCTCAACGGCCATGTGGATGCAATTAATGTAGGTTTCGAGCGGGTGCATGGGGGTTTCGGGTATGGTAGTAGAAATCAAGAGGGGGAGGATGTTTTGAACTTTGCGTTGGCCTACGATTTGTTGATAGCGAACACCGTCTTTAAGAAGAGGGAATCCCATCTAGTGATCTTTCGTAGCGGACAACACCTGAGCCAGATCGACTTTATCCTTGCAAGGAGGGTAGATAGACGTGCTTGCTTAGATTGTAAGGTATTACCTGGGGAGTGTGTTGTCCCTCAACACAAGCTTGTGGTGGCGGATTTTCGCTTTCGGGTACAAGTCCACCGGGACAATCGGCCCAAGATTGCGAGAACAAAATGGTGAAAGCTTAGAGGGGAAGCAGCACAAACATTTAAGGAGAGGATGCTAGATGAGGGGCCATGGGAAGGAGAAGATGCAGAGGACATGTGGCTAAAGATGGCCACATGTGTTCGGAAGGTGGCTTCGGATGTGTTTGGCGTGAGTAGGGGAGGCAAACGGAAAGCGAAAGACACTTGGTGGTGGAATGACGAGGTGCAAAGGGCTATTAGGGAGAAGGAGTGGTTCAAGCGTCTCCATCATGACAAGAGTGCAGCCAACATTGAGGGCTATAAAATAGTGAAGAGGGCTGCAAAACGAGCGGTGAGTGTAGCAAAAGGTCAGGCGTATGATGACCTTTATCAGCGGCTAGGCACGAAGGAAGGGGAGAAGGATATTTATAGGATGGTTAGGATCCGCGAGGTCAACCAAATCAAATGCATCAAGGATGGGACGGATCGACTTTTGGTGAGGGATGAGGAGATCAAGGACAGGTGGAGAGAGTACTTTGACAAGTTGTTCAATGGAGAGAATGAGGGTCCTACCTTAGAGTTGGATGACTCATTTGACGATACCAACAGACGTTTCGTGAGGAGAATTCAGGAGGTAGAAATCGGGGAAGCTTTGAAGAGGATGAAGGGAGGTAAAACAATGAGCCCTGATGGTATCCCCATTGAGGTGTGGAGATGCCTAGGTGCCAAAGCGATAGTATGGTTATCTAAGCTTTTTAACCTCATTTTTCGGTCAAACAAGATGCCTGAAGAATGAAGGGGAAGTATATTAGTACCGATCTTCAAGAACAGGGGAGATGTTCAAAGTTGTACTAATTACTGTAGGATTAAGTTGATGAGCCATAGGATGAAGCTCTGGGAGAGGGTTATCGAGCATCGTCTAAGAAGAGTGACAAGTGTGACCCAAAACCAATTTGGGTTTATGCCTGGTAGGTCGACCATGGAGGCGATTTTCTTATTACGACAGTTGATGGAGAGATATAGGGAGCAGAAGAAGGACTTGCACATGGTCTTTATTGACCTCGAGAAGGCATATGATAAAGTACCGAGAAATGTCATGTGGTGGGCCTTGGAAAAGCATAAAGTCCCAACTAAGTACATCACCCTCATCAAGGATATGTACAAGGATGTGGTGACGTGTGTCCGAACATGTGATGGTGACACCATTGACTTTCTAATTAAAATAGGACTACATCAAGAGTCAGCATTGAGCCCTTATTTATTTCCTTTGGTGATGGATGAGGTCACAAGGGACATACAAGGTGATATCCCTTGGTGTATGCTCTTTGCTGATGATATGGTGCTAGTGGATGAGACTAGGGCAGGGGTTAATGGAAAGTTAGAACTATGGAGGCACACGTTAGATTCGAAAGGATTTAGACTTAATAGGACCAAGACCGAGTACATGAGGTGCGATTTCAGCGCGACTAGGAATGGGGAGGGAGACGTTAGCCTCGATGGGGAAGTGGTGGCCAAGAAGAATACTTTTTGGTATTTAGGATCGATGCTACAAAAAGATGGCGACATTGATGAAGATATTAGGCATAGAATTTCAGCCGGTTGGTTGAAATGGCGTCAGGCTTCAGACGTCCTCTGTGACAAAAGGGTGCCTCAGAAGTTAAAAGGTAAGTTTTATAGGACAACGATTCGTCCGGCGATGTTATACGGTGCTGAATATTGGCCTACAAAAAGACGACATATCCAGTAATTGAGTGTAGCAAAGATGCGTACGTTACGATGGTGTTGTGGGCACACAACAAGGGATAGAGTCCGGAACAACGATATTCGGGATAGGGTTGGGGTGGCACCAATTGAGGAGAAATTGATTCAACACAGGTTGAGATGGTTTGGCCATGTCCAACGGAGGCCTCCTGAGACGCCGGTGCGTAGTGGGGTTCTAAAGCGGGTCGATAATGTAAAGCATGGTAGAGGTCGATCTAAACTAACTTGGAACGAGTCGGTTAAGAGAGACCTTAAGGAGTGGAATATCCCTAAGGATTTAGCTATGGATAGGAACGCTTGGAGACTAGCAATTAACGTGCCTGAACTGTAATCTTTTTTCTTGTACACTTTATGTGTTCTTTGTTTTCATGTCTCTTTTGGGTTTCATCTCTAGCCTACCCCAACTTGCTTGGGACAAAAGGCTATGTTGTTGTTGTTGTTGTAGTATGAAAAATGAAATACTTAAAAATGGATTATCAGTATATTCTTAAAAGAAAATTTAGTGAACAGTGTTCAAGCAGTAAGGTGAAATTGGATGTCTTACTAAAAACAAATTGATAAACAAAATAATTGCATTGATTACTATTACGTCACTTAAGCTAACAAAAATATAATCAAGTTAAAGATGCATGGTGCCTTCAAAAGCCAAGGGAGTGGTCTAATATGAAACATGTCACTCTGTATTAATGCAAATAGCATCAAATGTTTCACCTGAAAAAGCTTTTTTCTTTTGTAATCCTTTGCAATACAAAGCCTCCAAACACATCTATTCGAACTGTGTCACCAGCTTCAGGAATTCCATCCCTATTAAATCCATGTGTTTCTACATTTGTGCTATCCAAGTCTGATAACTGCAAACAAGTCAATAAGCACTCAATAAACTAGGGAATATAGCAACAACTCATAGAGTTTCTCAGAAAAGAACTAAGAAATGAAAAAGAAAAGGTACGCACAGTTTTCATTATCACAATGACGATATCTTCTTTAAGATATTCCAATTCAAAATAGTGCAGAAGAGCCTCTCTCTCTGAAACTGGCCATGGAACCTTCACCCTTTCTTCCAAATAGCGAATAAACAAATTAGCTACAACCATCATAAATTGAAGTACAAGTAAAACTCTAAAAAGACTTGCCCAACCTAGGAGGAACTTGGTGGCTTTTAATTAATAATTAAGAAGAAGAAATAGGCACCCAACTTTGCCTCAATAAGTACTTGAACTTAGGTGCTCTGGAAAAATATCTATGCCCTCCACCAACTAAGCTACCAGCTAGGCTTAGTTCCTAAGTACGAGTAAACTGTAACAGACAAGTAGTCTGCAACCAACCTGACGGTACAAATCTCTTCACCAATCCGGACCTTTTTCAAGCAGCCTGACTGATCAATTCTAAAAGTTGGCAGGTTGTATTGTGGAAACCTGGAGAAAAACAATCTCGTCAGTACATGAAAGGCTATATTTTTGCTTTATTTTGTCCAGGTTGACTCATCAAAATACTTAATTACGACACAGGTACATGTTGAATATCAGAAAGGAACCAAGATGCCTAAAAAGACAAGGAAACGGTTGGAGACTGAAAAACTGTCATAATAATAGCATAGCTAATAACCCTATCATGACCCCTCAATTTTTTTTCCCAAATTCAGTTAGTGGGGGATCACCTCAGTCCATGATTATTGGCGACAGAGAATTTTAGGCTGTCTTTATCGAATACTATAAATAGATGCTCTACCAGTACACCGTCAGGTCCTAACTAGAAGTGGGTATAGGGGTGTGGACCATGTGACTACAGTTCACTTTGTGCTTAGAGAGTCTGCTAAAAATGATAACTTTATGTGTCCGGAACTGCAATATTTAGATGGTTTGCTTCCTAAATGCCAAATTAACAAAGAATCTATGTTTTAATGTACAAATGTTAATTCTGCAACATAAAGTTGAACATAATTTGAGAATACCATGTGTAGTTTCTGAGAATGTGAATTTTTTAACAAAACTTGAGGAAAATATTCTGCTCACCATTTTTTGTATAGAGCTGATTCCCACGACACACATGTACCTATGAAAAAAAAAAAGGTTTGCTTTAGTGAAAGTATGTGAACCTGTAGTATTTGACTGGCTGACAGTTAAAATTCCTTACAAACGTCAATAGGTCCATCAGCAAAGCCTTCAGCAAGTAGGGTGTGAAATGGGGTCCCGTCTGGACCCTCACGGTACATGACTCTTAATTGGTCTGTATCTTGCTTCACCTGCCAACAAAAAAGTAGCTAAACATCACTGCAGTCACTCATAAGCATTTACTTATAGAAACCTAAAAGAGATTAATCTATCTCCAAAATTGTAAAGGAACAGGCTAGACAATTTTGAAGCAACATGTCATGTAAGTTATAGAAATCACAAACAGAAGTGAAATGGTAAATTTTGGGAAACGGTGATAACCACACGCGGAAGTCTAGTCAGTGAGATTATGACACTATGAATGAATCAATCAAATGTTTGGAGGCATACCTTCCACTCCTTTTGTGCCACCCCACGAACCTTTGATGATCGTCCATCTCTCGAAGTATTCAGCATTTCAAGAAACTCCGAGACTTCTCTGGCCCGTGTCTCAGCAATCAGATCGATGTCGCCTAAAAGAGGACGCAGAAAAAGCACTAGTCAAGAAACAGCGAGCAGGCATTCAACCATGTACATATAGGCCAGCAAATATGCTATCACAATCAAAGCCTTCGGGTAGCAACCACATTTTTTAACACGGCATCTCTAGTAGTAGTAAAGATAGGCCAGCAAATATGCTACCACAATCATAGCCATCAGGTAGCACCCCCCTTTTAACACACCATCTCTAGCAGTAGTAGTAGTACTAGGATGGATAATTGGATATTTACGGATCAAACCATAAAGCTCAAACGGATCGTTAATAAGAAAAAAAAACGGTACAATCATCACTGCCATTAATAGACCAACCAAACCAGCTGAGCAGAAGAAGTAAAGCACTAGGCAAAGCAAAGCAAGCACCTTGATCGGAGCCGGACAGGGACGAGGCCAGGATCTGCTTCTTGATCAGCGCCCTGAGCGAGGCCTCCTCCGCGAGGTCGGGCATCGCCAGCGTCCGGTCCAGCCGGTCCCGCAGCTCCAGGACCCGCTTCCTCTTCTCCATAGCCGGCGGTGGCGGCGGCGGCGGCTACCAGAAACCTCCACTTCGGGCTCCTCTGCCTCGCCCACCTAGCTCGCCCACGACACAGACTGTGTAAAGACGAGGAATTTGTCCAAAGAACAAAGAAATTAGAATCGCCGAAACAGTCGATCGAGCAGCATGTGAGGCGCACGAACTAATGCCCTGCTCCCGCCCCCTTTTGCTTTGATCCCCACCGAACAGGAAAAACAAAAAAAGGCTCGGGATTTCGCGGTCCCGGATACGAAAGAAAACGCGAGCTTTATGCTGATGCTCGTGCGTGTACGCGTACGCGTATGTCTGGTCCTCCCCTCCGGCTACGAAAGGCGGCCGCGGAGCCTCGAGAATATCGTCACGAAAGAATCTAAGCCCCGTGTCGCCGGAGGGAAAAGGGGGGAAAGCGATCTGTGCGGGAGGGAAATGGAGGCAGCAGGGCTCGGCTGAGATGCAGAAAAGAACAGGGGAGAAGAGAAGAGAGCGGCCGGCGGCCAAGAACAGGGGATTTCGGCCGGCTGACCGAAAGATCCGCAGTCAGCTGGGGACGGGAGTCGCTCACCGCAGGCGTGGGCATCGAGGATGCAGGAAGAGCGCCGGGGCGGGAGACGGAGGCGAGCGACCGACGGGGTGTCTGTCACGTCTCAACGACGGACGGCCCGGCCGGGGGAGGAGAGATCAGTAGAATAGTAGAATAAGACGGCGGGGGAGCCGGGAGGAGGAGGGAGGACTAGTAGGTGTCCGTTGACGCTGATCGGCTCCTCGCTTGGGGCCCGAGTGCCACCGTGCCGGGGCACTTACTAGCCACAGTGTGATTTTTTTTTTATACATAGCCACAGTGTGAATTGATTCAGTTCCATCGTGTTGTTCTCCGCTCTTGGCGCAGATGTAACAAACACACAAGCCCACCGAGCCGGCGTCCGTGCTATACACACACGTCGGTTCTCTTTTTTACCTCAGCAAGAATTTATGCAACCTTGCAGCCTGTTAGTAGGATAATCGATGTAATCAAAATGTCGCTTTCTTTAATAATCAGCTGGCTCTTTGGTAATCTGATGTAATTAGAACGTCACTTTCTTTAAAAACCAGCTGGCTCTTTGTAGTGCTACCAACCACTCAAACAATATAGTACCTAGTTTTTTTTTTCAAAATACTCTACTGCTCCACGCACGGAGCATTTGGTTCCCTCGATGTGATCAATAGTTTCTCTCTCTCTCTCTCTTTTTCTCACAACAATGTGAGCAATAGTTAAACCATGCGTGGAGCCGGTGTAGTACAAATCTAGAGTTTGATTTTTAGTACTAAAGCAAAAACAAAAGAAACAAAATGGTCCTCTTGTCCCCAGGCTCGCTAGTGCTGATGGGATGGATGACCAATGGATAACAGCAGTTTGCCGGACAGCATAAGCAGCACGCGTACCTACTCATCAATGCAGCCCACACTGGACCGGACGGCACTTTAGGCCGGTCATTAGCCGTGGCCTTATTTACAGGTTTGAATTGACTTCTAATTTTAGCGTTTGGCATTATAAAAAAAATTTGTTATATTAAAATATTAGCATATGTATAGATTACTAAATGTAGATAAAATCAAAATCTAATTGTATAATTTGGTTGTATTTTATGAGACGAACATTTTAAGCTTAATTAGTCAAAGTTTAGACAATTTTAATTAAATACAAACGAAATGCTATAAAAATTCTGTCCATAATTTAGCAAACTAAACAAGCCCCGTGCTTGATACGGTCCACGTGCCCCGTCGGTTACCTGTGCCTGTCTGTCTCCCGGCAAGAATGGAAATCCGGTGTGCTTCTTTTGGCCACGCAGGGTAGACAGCGCCAATATCACACGTCACACGCCAAGCCTGAGGACAGGGAGCTGCTGCCAACTGCTTGGTGCGTTTGGAGAAGGAACGATGGGGAATCACGTTCACACCTTCCGTTCTGGTTTCGTTTCTCCTTTGTTCTCGCCGTATCTGCGGGATCTCGTTTTGATATTTACGGTCTTACGGAAACGGGTGTTGTTTCCCGTCTGTGTCTGCATAAATTCTGCCTTTTTGCGAACACGGTCCTGTTACCATAGGAACCTACTCCCTCCGTCCCTATTTAATTATCGTCATTAGTACGTGTGTCATAAGTTTGATTTGATTTGTAAAAAATATATACAATATTTGTATTTCCAAATAAATTTGTTAAAAAGCTAGATTCAAAGATCTTTCTAATGATACTAATTATGTAGTATAAATATTAATATTTTTTGATATATAATTACCGGTAATTATTTCTTGTGAAGCGCAAGCGACAATTAAAAAGGGACGGAGGGAGTATATAGAAAAAACTGCTAATGCGTTGTGAGAGAAAAAAACGTTATACCATAGCTGATAAGTCGATCTGATAAGTTCAATTAACAACCTACAATAAGATATGCTTCCGCAATTGCTTGTGCCTAGTAGTAGTTCAACTTCATTAATTTTTTTAGATAATGGATAAAAATTTTTGGCTTTATCAACCCAAAGGTAGAATTAGACCAATTATTACAGACTCCAAATATAAGCAAATCGTCCGGTTGTAAGAACTTACAACCACACACACGACTTAAGAAACAAGTAAAAGATTCTTGACTAAGCAAAACTAATATGTCTTTGCGACAGCCAACCGTTTGACCCAAAGAACTCTAAAGCCGACGTCTCTAGGCGTTGTGCTGCAGAGATCATTTGATCCTTCCGATCATCATGTCGCTGCAAGTTCGCCCATTGACGTAACCAGTGTGTACCTCGGAACAGTACCTGTAAAAAGGATTTGGATTTGCATTTGTCAAAAACTACCTCATTCCTTGTTAGCCATATTGCCTACAAAAGTATTGCAGCTGCAGTTAATAACAATGTATTACACTTTTTGTTCCCAGCTTAGACCAATGAACAAATAAATCATGTATATTTAGGAGAGGTGAAATTTCAAAAAGTATATGTATAGAGCGCCACAAAAGTTTGGCGTACGAGCAATTAAAAAAGAGATGTTGAATTATTCCTAAGGAATGGCAGACACAATAAGTTTTGTCTCCATGCTAATTCCTCCTTACCAAGTTATCCTTGGTTAAAGTCACTTCTCTTTTTAAATACCACATGAAAACCTTTATTTTTATTGGAAGTTTTGTTTGCCAAATATCTTATAACACTCTCACCCCATTATTAATTAATACAGTATATATAGACTTGACTGTGAAAACCCCAGATGCCTTTAAGCCCCAAATAAACATATCCCTTTCCTGCGATAAGTGAAGTTGTTGTAAAGATGTCACCATTCGATTTCAGTTACTTAAATTCGTCCCACTAGATTTCTTCAGAAGAAAATATTTAGTATGGGGGTGCTCAACACTGTTGCAATCGAGTCTTGCTTTCTTCTTACAATATTAAACAATGCAGAAAATTTATCCTTAAGAGGTTTGTTACCCAACCAAATATCTACCAAAAATCTAGTCTGTGACCCGTCCTTTACATTAAAACTTTCTAAACTCAGGAATATATCTTTGACATTCATAAGACTTTTCCAGAAGTGTGAGTCTATTGGTTTCTTTTCACAACTTTTTAGAGTCTTATTTTTAATATACTTGTTTCTTAGTAACTCTTGCCACAGCCCATCCTCATCCAACAAATTAAGAAACCACTTACTAAGCAAATATTTATTTTGAACCTCTAAGTTTTGTATTCCCAGACCTCCTGGTTGTTAGGCTGACATATGACTTCTCATTTAACCAGTCTATATTTTCTTTTATGTTGGTCATGGCTCATAAAGATCACTGTGCATCCGCATACTGAAGGATAGACAAATCATCCTGAATAAGATGGGAAATAACTCCTTCTATCTGTCCTTCTTCCTTTGCTCTGACAATTAGTATGTCCAATATATCAACCACTATATTAAATAGTATGGGCGACATGAGGTCACTTGTCTCAACTGCCTTTTCAACTTCATTAATTAAGCTGGCACTTCATTTTATTTTATTAAGAGAAAAGAGGTGCTAGATTCCATGAGCCAATACCCATGTTTTTTTTTTCTCTTCGTGAACTTTTATACGATTTCCCGTCCAATGTTTGGACGCCAAACAATATATCTTTGTCAACGTATCAGCCTTCCCACGTCGATAGTTCTGCTAAGTATATTCATTGATAAAAACATACAAAACTTTGATGTCTTCTGGTAAATATAAAATACGCCTTGCCCTTGAATGAAACACTGTAAGCTGCAGCTCTTGCCAACCAATCCAATATCTGCGTGCTGTGCCGGCTGACCTTTGCAACGCTGGAAGACCAATCCAATTCCAATCTTGGCGTGCTGTGCCGACAGACCTATGCAAACGCTGGAAGGAAGCCCAAGCAAATGATAATGGACCCAGTCACACTCAGCAAAGGTTGCTGGCTGCCTAATAGGACCAGAACATCAACCGGCCATCAATCCCAGCCGCCATTGAACTGGTACAATACAGGTGGTAGGTTTCAGCTGGGAGATCGGAGCTGTTTACACACTTTTGACTCCGTGCGGGCCAAATCCATCCGGCGGTAGCGGCAGCAGTCAGCACGGTCAATCGGTCATCCGTCTAATAACTGTCAATCCTTGACTTTGAAGCAACCACCGAAATGATTGACATTTTTTGTAATAAACATATAGGAATAGCATACTCTTCGTAAGTTCGGATCAAAGAAAACGACAAATCCTCATTTTTCTTCAATTCCAGGTCCCATGCATCATGCATGGAGAGGAGATTAGATAACCTTGCACATGAATTTATTCAAGCAATAAAATTGCTCAGGACAGAGCAGCTGCAATGACAGATTCTACGTCTTTGGTGAGCCTCTATGGACCATAGCATCGTCAGAAAAGAATGCACACGTAAGGATCGCCTGATCTTTCTACAGCCTCAAAAATTCCGTAACTCTAACCAGGGAAGCATGAAGATGAATCGACTAGCAACCACTATCCACTAACCACTAGCGGTAGCAAACACATCATCGTATGAGTCTATATCTTGACCTATATCATGGAAGCATTAAAAAAATAGTACATCTGAATCTTTCAGACAGTGAGGTTTCAGCCGGCCACAACTTAATTCGCTAGCGCCTAACCACCTGATGCTGCAGCTGAAGCCTGGAAGATTTTGTCACCCAAAGGCTACTTCTTCTCTGACTCTGGTGAGGTCAGCTGCCTTAGGTTGAACTTTGAGAGCTCTTTGTACCTTTCCACAACTCCGATCATGCATATGGTCTGCTCAGGTGTCAAACAATGGTAGCCCATCAGACTTGCACTCAACTTAGCCTTATGAAAATTCATGTTAACACAATGATGACAGGATAAACACACAGAACAGAAAGCAGGAAAATACTATTGGAATAATAAGACATAAAAGTGTGATGTACCACGTGCACTTCAGAGAATTAGGAGCATACAAAGTTAGTCAATCTGTATTAAAATTTGGCCATTTTCTTGTAGTGATGAATCTATCATTTTTTTCAATTGCCAGAGGCATGTCCAGCACCTATGAATGCAACATTTGGTCATTTCTAAATGACAAACTAAAGCATCCTGCGAGTCAACATTTCAAGCAAGAATGGGTACACAGCACACTCATGTGCCAATTCTAAAGCAACCATGAGTTCAAAAGGAACATAAGGTCGAGGATGAGCTCCCTTGTCCACTAGGCACTATAAACACCACAGGAGTGGTTGCCACATGCACAACAGATTGTGCTATCAATTAAATCAGATCAAGGCGGGTGCATTAAATGAGATCCAAGTGGGACCAAAAAATAGTTGCTACTACATCTAAATAAGATGTGACATAGCAATTAATTCAAAAGCATAAATAGTGTTGGTCCCAGAGATTTAACTGGCCATGTAATTGTTAAATTCGATGGTTGGAGCTTATCATACCTTATAGAACTCAAGTTTAAATCTAAAAGAACGAAGTTCACTCATTAATTTCCAGGTTTCAAATAGCGAGCTATAGCGCCACTATATCATTTCTAGAGGGTTGCCACTAGGATATGCAGTATATTGACGCTAATGCAGCTACTGCTGATATTGCAGATAATTGCGGCGCTAAACAGCTTAGCAGCAATGTTATTTTTAGCAATGCTAATCTGGTCCTCCAGCAGAAGGCAAGGGGCCCTAGTCGTTGGCTGTCTGCTCAACAAGCACCTCATGCGAACCTGCAGCCCCACACCAGCGCCAGCTCCTGGAGCATGATTTGCCTGGTCACACCCAGGCCCAGCAGCGCAAGGGCTCCACGCTGCCCATGCAGTGCAAACTCAGCGATGCAGAACAGCATGTCATGCCCAGAGGGAACCTCTAGGACATGGGCGCGCATCGATGCTGGGGTACATGTGCATGATCGCTACTGGCAGTTTTGGACGGTTCTTGGAGGAACACAATGCAAGCCTCAGCCAGCTGCCAGAGCTTGCTGAACAGGACAGTAATTGCAAGGTGATAGCAACTTTGCGGTGGGTGAACAATTGGTGGAATAGAAGGGGAACTGGAGGGATAAAAAGCTAGGAGGACCCATACTGAAAAAGGAGATGTTGGGATTATGGTCATGTGCTTGTGCAACAGCCAGGAAACAAGATGGTCTTTTCTTTTGTCTTTTTATAATCCGCTGAAAGGAAAAGCAGTGCTATAGCAGCTGGAAAAGCTCATCACTAAACCATTTAGCCTGCTATTATTGACTAATTTATATGAAAGAAATGGCAAGTAGGATCTTAACTCTGAACACCATGCACCATCATGTACAGATAAAACAAGGGCACCAGGAAAGGGAGTTTGTAAACCCCAAATAATATAATTTAATTAGTTATTTCAAGAGAATAATTTCAAACTCAAATAAAAGCTGAGCTCTAGAAACTATGCTATACATGGACTGATGGACATGAAGGCAATATTTGGAATTCAAAAATTAATTAGGAAACATGAAGTAAAATAAGTAACTGCAGAGTTTGACATATTCTCTCTTTATTTAATAGATGTCGAGTCATTATTCCCTCTATTACCACATGTGCATCACCACAGCCGCTATCACTAGATAAAAGGTACAATGTATCAGTCGACAAGAATATTACAAATAAAAGCATTTACCTAATTACCTTTGCAATCTGGACAACAATAGTCTTGTCTGGGTTGCTCAGGTCAACTTTATGAGGTTGTGGTACGGATTTCGCTACTGCGTTTATGATTTTCATTCTATCAATTCCTGTGTTTGACCTTGCTTCATATAGCACTGCAAACTGTATGATTAACATTCTGAGTTAGAAACCATGTCCAATTCCAGATAATATGAACAAAGAGAACAAAATACTTGTTCAAAATATATGTGTGGGTGTTATGGTTTGTCTGCTTATGTTCATACAATTTCTTGGATGAGAAAACACGGAACAGGTGATTCATATTATGAGCATGAAACTTATAAACTGATGCACGGAATTAAATCAAATTCTCTAAGAGTAGCACTATCGTCACAAAATCAAACCTGTACCTAATCCATTCATAACATGAATATATATGATCTAACACACAACCTACACAAAAATTAATAGTCAGTACCAAGAAAACTAAAATAGTCTTTTTTTTTTTTTGCAAACTTTGTTGGAAACCGACCTCCCTGCAGCTGCACAGGTGAGCAACCAGCTCATCCCCACACATACAACACTTGGCTAGAGGTAGGAGTTAAGCACAGAACACAGGACACACATGCCCCTCTATTGCATCATATGGGGTATTATATAAGTGGCCTATTGTCATACCTACAGCAGTAAGGTGGGTGAGGGAAAGGATATGAATTGACCCAATGCCAAATCCCTGCAGCAAAACAATCAAAGGATGCAGCAGATTATCTTACAAACTTCAGACCTGGCTACCAAGGGATATATTATATTATTATCATTAAAAGGGCAGACCCAGTGCCAGGCGGCTCCCACTTGAGTGGGGTTCTGGGGAAGGGTTTAACCGAGGCCAGCCTTACCCCTACAAATATGCAGGGAGACGGCGTCGAACCCAGGACCTGGTGCCCAGTGGGTGAGCTTCTCACCAACTGCACCAAGCCTGCCCATCAATGATCTTTTTAATACAATGAACAGAACATTTAATGTTAGATGAAACAAAAACATTAGAAATCATTTTCAAGTAGAGTGCAAAAAACTCCTATGACTAGAAAAGAGAATGGCATTTGAAATAATGCTCCTATATTAATTCTAGGACATCAACAAAGTAATAAAGACACTGACTGTGAGGTGCTGTCGAAAAAACTCAGTCAGTAATATAAGCTCTGTCACCAGACCATTCCTCCGTAACAAACGGATTACAAGAAAAATGGTGAAGCAATGAAGTAGGCAACTTGCCTTATGGCCTGAAGGGCATTCTTTTGGGAAGTACTTTTCAACAAGGGGACTAATTGCCTTTGTAATTTCCTCTTCGGATGCATAGCATGCCACCTCCACAGGCAAAACTCGCAGAATAAATCTAGTATGCATTCAGATGGGGAGTTTATAAGTGCAAAAGCTACTCAATAATCTGTATGAGCAAAGAAAAACTGCATCTTTAAAATGAGAATTAACAATGTCAAGGGAAGATGGGCTGCAATAGCACCAAATCTGAACCTTGACATATGTTTATGAGTCGAGGCAGCAGACGACATCATGTTTTGTACAATCTCAACTGGGCCAGGATCTCCTGCACTTTTATGCATTTGAATGAATATGCATCCATTGCAGCCAGACTCAAGACTTGCAAAGAGCCTCTGTTCATAATATAAATTAGCATATAATGACATAAAGATACACAGTTTGGTCAATATTTTGCGGTTTTTGCATATTGACAGAAAGATTCCTAATAGAACTGAACAAATAAAATGCACAAGCAGATAAGTTCTGGGATGATGCCTCAGTTCAGGGTTCAAATAAACAGTTGCTAAAAGGTGCATATAATACCAATTTCCAACACTTCATTAGTCAAGATTTCCGACATGATCTTCAGACTTCATCCCACAACAAATTGTTAATCTTGTGTACTGAACTATTTATACATGAACACCCAATGATGTAGCAAGAAGATTAAATCTAGTATCAAGTGATTAGTTACATACAACAATAATCGACCACCAAAGTTAGTTCATGCCTGAAAACAAATTATCCTGTACAACTTTGGTCTAAATTTTGAATCTGAGCTAGCAAAGATTATTAAGCAGGAGAAATCTGATTGCAGTATCCTAAGGGTCACTATGGGAGCTTGATCTACAGTATAAATTTTTACGATATAACAGTAAAAGGATGGACAAGTCCACACTAATTTAAAAAGCATGCCTAAGTTCCTATGATGAAGCCCCTGCTTAATGGGCACAAAATTTAGAAAAGATAAATGACACTGCACTGATCACCCTCAACTATAGAGTATTTCTTATCTTCTTCCTACAGAAAATGCTAGATACTTTAGTTTATTCTTTGATATAAACTATATGCACTATACCATAACCGAGAGAAGCTCTGTAGCAGATATCTTAAGCTGTATAAATGCACCAGAAAGCAAACATACCTTTTTCCTGTCCCCTATTTGTTTCAGGTCCTCGTCAATTAAATCGTCAATATTTTTTTCACTGGACTCTTTTGGTTGATCAGTGGACTCCTTTGGTTCATCAGCAGTCTCTTTTTTAACAGTCTGCTCAGAAACTGGAGGGTCTTCAACCCGTTGCTTCTTTTCTTTTGGTTCATCAGCAGTGACTGCTTGTTCCTCATTGTCCTTGCTTGGGGTATCAGAGGTATCAAGCACTTCCTGTTGCTTCTCAGATGGAGCGGTATTGTCCTTGCTCGCGGTGTCAGATGTATCAAGCACCTCCTGTTGCTTCTCAGATGGAGCCGCAGTCTCACCTTTCTCTACATCATTCCCATTCCCATTGTCGGCTTCCTCACCAGAGAGGTCTCCATCCTCGTCATCTGAGGAATCAGAGTCCTCGAACTTTATCTTTTTGTTCAGTGGCTTGTCTGGAATGCTTTTAGGCTTCTCATCCGGACCTTTCCCATCCACCAGGTCTTCATAGAACTTCGGAAACAACAGCGGAGTACACAGTGTAATGAGCCAAAAGCATATTAGCAACATTGGTTTACAAATTAAAGCAACTAGCAAAACAACATCATTTCCATGGACAGAAAACATGGTAACTAAACTTGTATATAGTAATAAGGCATAACGACCAGCAGTTCCATCACATTGCACAGCTTACAACTGTTGTATAAACAAGGTATAATCATCTTTGTGGAATTGTGGATAAAAAAATCCTACTAATGCCACAACCAGGTATCCGATTGCAACCAACACACAATCTAAAATTCAGCGAGCTAAGGGTACCGATCTACATCATTAGCTGCTTTCCACATTTCAGGCTTTTGGCCAGTTAATTGTAAAGGTGCGCAACAAAACAGCAATATGTGTTGCCACAGGAAACACCAAGCACGGCATGGCAAGAATGAAGCTTACGCCCACACACACCCCCTGATGACAATTGACAAGCAATGGGATTAAAGGACAGCGTGAACTCATCAGCAGGGAAGTCACCAGCGAAACCGGCGACGAGTCCGCTGCGATTCACACCGGCACACCGCCCTCACCAGACCAGGCAGGCGCGGGAAATTTGACGAACACCTAGCGAGCGTGCATCGCAAGGACCGGCCACACTACACGCCGGCGGCCAATGACACGCACGGAGAAGCGGAAAAGTGGGAGGAGCAGCTTACGGAGTCGAGGAGGGAGAGCGCCTCGCGGGTGGCCTGGCGCTCACGGCCGCCGTCGCAGGTGATGAAGAAGCCCTGCACGCCGGGGCGCAGCGGGTAGGCCCCCTTCCGCACCGGCTTGCCGTGGGGAAGGAACTTGCGCTTCCTCCCACCACCACCCTTGGCGCCGCCGGCCGTGTTTGGCTTGCCCTCGCCACCGGGGGCCATCTCGTGGTCTCGAGTGTCGTTGGGGGTGGTGAGGTGGCCGTAGGGTTTTGGGGCCCGTGGGGATTGCGGCGGCGGCGGCGGAGCTGCGGGAAAGGGAACTCGTGAAGTGAGGCCGTTGAGGCGAGTCTTTTCCATACGCGCCGTTATAAAAGTTCACTTCCACTTAACGAAAAGTTAAGTCGGTCGCCCGTGTAATTTAATTAAAATTTATTTATTACTCACACCATTCTGTCCAATCTAAATGCTAACAGTGTTAAAATATAGTATAAAAAGTCCAAAATACTCTTGTCTCACTGGACAATGCCATCTAATAGAGATAGCTGTGGTATGCAAAGTTTAACATGGGGTTATTTAGAAGATTCACAAGACACATGATACACTAAATTAATAAAATAAAAACAGGAGGGCTAAAATACAAAGTGACCTTCTTCTACCTTCATCCATGGCCGAATGGCCGGGGGTGGCGGCGTGTTCCTGGAGGCCGACTCCCACAGCCCCGCCCCGCCTCGTCCCCGAGCATCGTCGGCACGGCCCCGCCCCTCCTCTGGTCCGGCAGCGCGGTCCACCTCGAGCAACAACGAGGGCGCAGGGGACCCGCTATAAGGTTCTAGATGGTCAGAGGGGGTGAATAGTCTATTAAAAAATATTCAAAACACTAGAGCAAATTGTTAGTAACACAAATGACTATAAATACGGTTTGCTCTAGCTCTAATTGTTAGGCAAGCCACCTATTACAATTCTAGTAATTATAATCTCTATGGCACTCAAAATTCTATGTCTCTGCTCTAGCTAAATAGAAAGCTAACAAGATAAAAATATTACTCTACTTGTTACTCTAACACATGATATATTGCAAGAATGAAAGAGAAGGAAATTTGACTTTTATACCGACCGTCGAGGGTACGGGATGTTCCCAATCACCAAATAATCAATTCCGATCGGGAGACAAGAGATGACACAATTATTTTTCTCCCGAGATTCACTTGGTTGCCGATAAGCTAGTCCCCGTTGTGTCGACCAACATCTTGGTGGTTCCTCGGTTTGAGGCCCATAAGCCAACGCCCCGCAAAAACCCACACACAAGTGTGGTAACTCAATGACACGAGCAATCCACTAGAGTTAAAATTTAGCACTTCGTCGGGGAACCACAACAACCCCTCACAAATACCACCTTGATTGGGGGCGGACACAACCACCAAATCCCCTCATAAATCAATCCAACACCAACCATCTAGGTGACGGCAATTATCAAGAGTAATAAGAAATCAACAATTGCAACCATCACCTAGTACCACAAATATGAATCATAAATGCATGACCACTAGGGCTTCCTCAACTCCTCTCACCAAAAAGTACCAACCATGGGAATGGAGAGGAGAGGGAGAAGATCTTCTTAGAGCTCTCAAATCGATCTCTAGAGCCTGCTCTCTTACTTGATTGGGGCTCAAATCAAAGAAGCGAGAGAGGAGGGGACGAGAGCTTTTCTTCTCTTGAGTGTTGTTGAGAGTATAAGCAAAGGAGAAGAAAATGAGTGAGTGAGAAGAAAGGACGGGGGAGGCGCTGGACTTAACCAGCACAGCCGGCCAGCCAGCCTCACCATGCAACGGTCACAAGCTCCTTTCTCTCTTGGTCTGACGCGTGGGCCCAAGCATAAAGACCAACGGCAGGAGGCAAACGATGCAACGGTCGCAGCACACGCACGCAGCTCACACACGCTCGCACGGCCTTTCCCACGCGCCAGCAGCTAATGAACGAACGACAGCGCACCAACAGTCGGCCAGCACACTTCAACTTTTCAGCTGGTCTCCATCCACACTTGCATGCACCCGGGCGTCCTCTCATTTGCAGTAGGCAGCAGGCAAGCCAACAGGAGATCGACAACGCAAAGCAGCAGCGCCTGCCGACTAAAATTCCAGAAGCTGCGGGTCCCACACGGCAAAAAGAAAATGGCCAGCAGCTCCTCATCCAAACCATGCACCTGCTCCTCCTATTTTTATTTAGCTTTGGCAAGCAAGGCACGTCCTGCTCCTGGTCTTGAACGGTGGGTGGTCCGGCCAGCGGCAACAGCTAGCTGCACACAAACACGAGCAAGCTCCTGGCTCTGAAAGTTGGTCCGGGCAGCGCCTGCATCAACTCCATGGTTCCGAAAAACTGGTCCAGCCAAGAGCATGCGAGCTGCTCGCTCTAAAAATAGTAGACATTCTTCCCTTTTCTATTTCTCCCATAAAAATGCCATCTCTCAAACAATGCTAACACAAATATATAGCACTTGAGATAGCATACATATATAAACGAATATTTACGGGATTTCTCATACATCTCACTACGTCGCTAAGTATATATGCAGATGAGACTCATAATTTGTGGTGCTAGATAGCCATTGCAATTAAAGATTCTCTCTCTTTATAGTATGGTTATCTATCCTAAATCCGATCACGCACTTTATTGCGTCTTGACTGGCAAAACAAATATCCTATTTTATACCTTTGCCTTGAGCTTATAAGATTTTGTTTTTCTCCATTCTCTTTTCCAAGCATGAGCACTTGATCATCTTTTAGACCATCTCCATCCACCTTGATCCATTGGCTCCATCACTTGGTGTGTACCACCCCGCTCATATTAACAATACTTATGACAAAGGTTAGTACACTAGTGTTGACACCGTTTTTTGGCACGTGTCAATAAGGATCGGAGACTGAACTAAATCGGCAAAAGGCTGGTTTTTCTTCAGCATTGCTTCTGAGCTGCCGATGGATGGTTGCCGATGAAGAGCATGTTGATCTGGATCGTTGCCGATGAAGCAGAAAAAGCTATTGCCGATGAGATAGACAGGAAGGCTAGAAGGTTGTTGCCGATGCCAGGGATGTGCCGGTAAGGAGATGACTTCATCATGACGGGAGCGGACAGAGGATCGGCAACACAGAGCTTATGACTTTTCGTATTGTAGTTTAAGTCCAACTCCTACACAAGTTTTATTTCTTTTTCAAGAAATAGAGTTCGTTTAAGGAATTAGTTTATTTCTTCTATATTTGAGCTTTACGTATTAAATTAGGACTCGTTTGATTAGCAGAGTATAAATATATGCCGAAGGGTATTGTAATGGATATCCAAGCATCAATAAACAAATCTACTTTTTATTTACTTTTACCAGTACTTTACTTTTCGGTGACTTCGCCAAATACCTTTTCTTTTTCAACGAGTTCTTTCAAGAATCGACGGGCTGCATCAACTTGGTCTCCGGCGACCTTGCAGGTTCCACGTCTGCCGAGCACGATTCAGGCTTTGACTTCCGGGCGTATCGCTGTCGTCTCGTCTGATCTGTTCAACAGTTATCGAATACTTTCTGAGCTTTGACGTCCGGGCGTATCGCTGACGTCTCGTTCGGATTTTATTCAAATTATCATCCTTGTCGATTAACAGGTCAAATCGACTGGCACGCTTCGGATATCGATTTTGGGTATTAGCCCGGTGTGTTTGCAGATAGAATTTTGCATTAACACATCTTTTGGCACACCCGGTGGGACCAAGTCAACAGATCTATCATGAAGAATCCTGCTGATATCAACCCAGAGAACATCATCGAGATATCATAATCAGATCTCAAGGAGGATCAGAAGCTAGCCATGGAAAAAGCTATGGAGGATTACAGGCAGTTCTGCTTGAAGTCTTTCAGCATGAATAGGGGTGGAGAAGTCATCCAGAAGCAAGATCTGCCGTTGCCTCGGCAGGTAACCTTTGACGCTAACCCTGGTAAATTACAGGAGATGGTTAATTCTGCATTAAATCAAGCTTTGATCAACCACTCCACCGTGCTGTCTAATACTGTCTATAATACTATTGTGCAAATGTTAAAAGACGAACAAGCACCAGGGTATGTCGGGCCGGCATATCATCAGCCGGGATCGGCATCTACCAGTACTCCATCGGCAACTCCAGCCGTTGAGAGTATGGAAGCGCCTACTCCTCCAGTTATATCAGGACCATCTGTCATTAAAGCCACGCCGATAGGATCAGATCTAACGTCTCAGGAGAGGCCTAGTACTCAGTTGAGCACAGATCTATCGGCATCGGTAATATCAGGTCCTTCAGGTCAACACAGTCAGGTTGCTGCTAATTGGTGGGGTTACGGGATGCCTCCAGGTCCATCTACTGCCAACTCTGGACTGCCTCAAGTGCATGATTTAGCAGGGAAGGGTCCAATGACATCGGCTACTCCAATTCGGCCGATGGCTCAAGTGTCACACTATTCTACTACACCCCCTGCTATACAGCCATTGTCAATGGGATTCTACGCGCCTCCGCAACAGATATCTTATGCGAATCCATTGACTAATCCTCCACCAGTTCAACAGAGAGTTTCCACTGCAGGACAGCCCATAGTGCCATTCATATCTCAATCTGGGTTATCTGCAGTTCAGGGCAATCATGCTGGCTATCATCTACCTATACAAGAGCATCAATTGTCCGCAAGCTATCAGCCATCGGCAAGTCAGATGCCGATAAGTTATAATCTCAATTGGTCAGGGCAAGCGCCAGCTCAGCCATCTACTATTCAGCCAAGCTTCCGAGCGATGGGGACTCAGCAGTATAGTCCACAGGCAACTTTCCAGGATCAAACATCGGCAAAGCAGCCGATGAACTTTACTCCACAGATTGGTGCCGTGAATATGCCGATTCCTCCAAGCCAAGTGCCACAGGGGTATGTAGAAGCATATCAGTCAACGCCTCCAGTAGAGATTCAACCAGTGCATCGGTAAGATCAGGATGCACTCTTGACCGATAAGATTGCAGAAGTAATGAAAGAGCAATTTGGGATTCAGCCCAAGATTAATACTTACTCTTATCGGACTCCGTACCCTTCATCTTATGACTCAGTTCCTTTCCCGTACAAGGTGCCAGATTTCACTAAGTTTTCTGGGCAAGATGATATGTCAACGATGGAGCACATCAACCGATTCATCATCCAGTTCGGGGAAGCAGCGAACAGAGATGAGCTGAGGATCCGTTTATTCTCGTCCTCTTTGTCTGGATCGGCATTCGCGTGGTTCATCTCATTACCACCAAACTCCATTCTTACTTGGGATAACCTGGAGAGACAATTCCATAAATACTTCTTTGCTGGTGTCCATGAGAAGAAGCTTACCGATTTGATAAAATTGAGACAGCAAAGCGACAAATCGGTAGAGAGTTTTGTGCAAAGGGTACGAGACATGAAGAACAGGTGCTACAGCCTAGTGCTGGATGACCGCCAGTTAGCTGGTTTGGCTTTTCAGGGTTTGTTGTCGCATCTCATGGACAAATACGATTCTCAGAAGTTTGAAAGCTTAAGCCATATTGTGCAGAGGATCTCTGATCAAGGTGCTCAAGCTCCAGAACATAGGAAGGGCTGGAACAGGACACCTCTTTGTAGAAGAGGCAGAGGAAACAGACTCAGATGAAGAACCAACTATCGGTTTGGCTGAGTGGGTAAAGGGTAAGAAGCCTATGTCTTGTCCCTTTGGTCAGAAAGAGCCAGATAAATTCACGTTTGACATCACGAAGGCCGATAAGATATTCGATCTATTGCTTCAAGAGGGCCAAATCAAGCTATCACCCAACCATGTGATTCCATCGGCAGATGAGCTGAAGAAGATGAGGTACTGCAAGTTTCATAATGCGACTTCGCACAGTACCAATGACTGCAAGGTTTTTAGACAGCAGTTGCAATCGGCAATTGAATCTGGGAGGATCAAGTTTGACAACTCTAAAGCTCAGAGGCCGATGAAGATTGATCAACATCCTTTCGCAGCAAACATGGTGGATGCCGTAAATAAAACCAAAGTGTTGACATTGGCAAACGCTAAAAGGAGACATCGGTGGATCCTAGAAATCAAGCAACTGCCGATGACTTGAGAGGGAAAGAGATAATTGAAGAAAACAGTAGTTCCAGAAGATCTCCTAGACCTGCTCCATACAGAATTGTAGGTGACCGCTATCGACATTGGCAAGAGGAGTTGTGTCGAAAAGCGTGGCATCGGCACGAAGATCATTGGAGATGCCCCTTCTTCATCTACTGCAGGGAAGAAGGCATTAAATTGCCTACTGTTGATAACTGCCCCGAGTGCAATGGATATGATCGAGCCGATCGAGCAAAAAGAAGACTGTGATATGGTGATCGGAGCAGATACATCGGTAAGCCGATCAGAGAAAGAACATCGTTACATGATTGGCTGGGGGGCAGAACTAGTGTACATGAAAGGCTGGGCAGGCACGACGACTGTTTGCCGATGAATCAAGAAAAGCTCGAGGAGATGGCCAATGCAAGAGTCCCTGATGAGGCAGTACTCTGTAGGGATCTCGATATAGACTGTCCAAGTTCAAATACAAAACTTTATCAGCCCGTCTGAAAGACGAAGCTTCCTCAATGGTGCCCTAAAGGTCTAACGAAGACTCAAAAGAGGAAGATGCAACGTGAGCATAAAGAGGAAAATTCCCGTGGAGCAAAAACTCAAGTATGACAGCCGAAGCGCAAAAATGAAGCCCATCGGCAGATATCAACATGGTTTTCGTATTGCCGATGAAATTCCGAACACTTGCTTATGAAGAAAACAAATAAAGTACTTGTTCAAAAAGGGTGTATCGGCACTACGTTAATGTAAAAGTTTTACAAATTGCCGATACATTACTTTGACAATGAGGAAAAAGGTTTACAAGCTCAACAACGAGCGGATGGTTGATATCGCACGCAGGCGAATTTGGTTGGCTTCCTCCAGTATCTTTGCGTCTTCATCGGCATTGCCTTCAACTGACTTGATTTTCTCCTTAAGCGCCAGCGTCTTGAGGACTTGGTTGTCCCTTTCTTGCTGGAGAGTTTTGATAGTTTCTGGCATCTGGGCCTTCTCCTGATTTGCTACGTCCAAGGCTCTTTCAATCTATCTCAGCTCCGCTAGCAGGGCCTCTCTTCTTGCCGATAGTTGAGCAATCTTGTCTTCTAGATCTGCATGGGAGGCTTCTAGTTTACCGATGTCTTTGTGCTTCTCATCAGCAAATTGCTTATGCTTCATCATGTCCTCCTGGAGTTTTGCCTGAGTGGCTCTATCGGCAATCCGCTGGGCAGCCCTTTGATACTGCAACTGCTGACTCTCCAGATGTGCAGCTTGGAAGAGTGCTTCCTCGACGTCGGCAGGAATATGGCCTCGAATTTCTTTGAAGGTTGCTCTTGCAGAATCAGAGTCCTGGATTAGCAAAGAATTCTCCTGTTGCAGCAAAGATAATAGCTTCTCCAGCTTTGACTTAGTTTCAGATGATAGAGCTCCAAGGGCTGGAGCAGAGCTTTCTTCAGAATCTTCATCGTCAGGAACAATCCCACTGATAGAAAAAGAGAACAGACTGTCGGGGGAATCTTGCTCCTAAAAAGGAAAAAGTGACGTCAGCAGAAGAACCTATGTGTTAAAAGGTTAGCTAAGGGAGTCAACTTACTTGTTTCAAGGAAATCTCTTGCCTTTGGCTTGAAGAAGCGATCTCAGGTACAATTGTCGATGGCGTTTCCTGTACCTCAATCGGCTGCTGCTGCAATGCCGGTGCCGATGAAGATCCTTGTACGGGTACAATTGCTGATGGAAGAGCAGATGCCGATGGAGAAGTCTGCGTAGGTACATCAGGCGATGTCGGGCGAGGTGAGGATGCTGATGGTGAAATTGGAGCTTGTGTAAGTCTCGCCCGCTTTGATTATGACTCTTCGCCCGATGAAGCCTTGCGCTTGTGCTGTAAAACATCGGCATCGGATGGCTGGGGGGCATCGGCAATGGATGGTTGGGGTGTCTGCGCACTCGGAGCAGTTGCCGATGCAATTACTTGGTGCTGCGAGAGAGATAGATGAGTAAAAGTGCCGATCCAATAATCAAGGTTTAAATAAAGAATACCTCTGGAGAATCATCAAGGACGACAAGGCGTGGAGACGAAGGTGCTGCAGGTGGAGACGAAGGGCGGGTTACCGATGAAGATTCCATTGGTGTAGAACTCGCGCCCTGAAATGTGAAATCGGTAAATCACAGCAATCGGCATCTGCAAAAGAAAGTGAAGTGATTACCTGAGATGTCTGTGCCGAGGATGCGATCGATTTGGTGCTCTTCCTGGAACAACCACGGCCCATCAAAGTGTCTAGCGAAGGAGCTTTATAGCCGATGATGGATACTGGGGAGATAGGCTGCAGCTGTATGATCTTGCCGCTCCTACTCAGTGTTGGAACTAAGTCATCAACCTGTTAAAGAAGAGTTAGTCACCGATAGATTAAAGAGAAGTTGAAAGAAGTGCAGAGGGTCAGACTTACCGCATCGGCAGGGATGGCATGATCGGGATCAATGAGATTCCAGTAAAGATGAGGAGATGCAAAGAATAGCTGCTCTTTCCATTCTTGCCACCATAATTTGAAGGACTCGGTGACGAAGAAAGCCGGTACCTAATCGGTTAAATCAACATTAGAGGTATCAGCATCAGGGAGGAGAGTAACAATCTTGTGCCAATCCATGCGGTTCGCGATAATCTCTCTCGGCTTAATCACATCGGCAAAGCAGAGGTTAATGGGCAGTTGTCCAAAGGCTAGTTGTCTTGCTGCTGCCGATGGATAGTAGAACTCGTACGTAGGGTTGATATTCTTCCCGCTTCCAAATATGTTGACCGGGATGGCGCAAGGGGTGATTATTGCACTAAGAATGTTGGCATCTTTGTTCAAAGCCTCATCGGTAAGGTTAAAGGAAAGAGGAAATCTTGCTTCTTCATCAACATATGGGACCCAGGCCCGAAGCTCAGAAGGGATGCCGATGTAGAATCTGTGAAAGAGCTTGCCGATCTGAACTCTGTTTGCATCCGCCCCTGGTAATACTGCCAGTGCTTCTCCAAAGTTGATAGGGGGGCGTGTTGCCGATTCGTCTTCCCCGAGTTGATAGTCTTCAGGAAGATTTCGAGGGTATCGCTGGGCAAACAGATCAATGTGGAAATACTTGTGCATATGGGCGTTCAGCCACATATTGATAAACCACCAAGGGCCTCCCAGGCTGCCGACGGATTTGCCTTGTAGCAGCCTTTGTGACACTTGGTGAAGGAGATGGTAAACTGAGCCAAGGAGATATCGGCCCAGTGGGAGTCTGATGTCGTTAGCCAACATCTCTACTGCAGGAAGGTGCATATTAGTCGGTCCAACTGTTCTGCCGTAGAAGATAAATTTCTCAAGCCACATGTTCAAAAAAGCTGAGTGCTCCCTATGACTGACTGAGCCAGATTTCTTATATTCGCTGATATAACCAGTCCAGCCACCGATGTTCCTAGTAGTCAGCCGATGCTCAGGTTTTCTCTGGAACAGTGCATTGTCATCGGCAGATGAGATGTCCAAGCCAGTGAGCATATACACATCGGCAAGGGTTAGAGAAGCTGGTCCATGTTTGAAGATGAAGGCATTCAGAGTATCAGACCAGAAATAGGAGGCGGCGATTAACAGTGACTCATTCCTCTCCATATCGGCAATAGATAATCTGATGCACTGTTCTAATTTACGTTCCGCCCAATACAGTTCCATTGGCCTGGCGACCCTCAAATACCAGTCTTTCCATCCCTTAGTGTTTTTCGGCCAGGATCGAAAGGTATCAATCCAGGATCCCAAATCAAAATTCTGAGCTCTAAAGGGGATTCGATTGGTTTCTGCGTTTATAATGTCTATTGGGTCTGGATTTCCCATTGGGCCAAGGCAAATAAAGTGATTCTGATGCGTTGGAATGAGAAGATTATGGCAAAGCTCCTGAGATTAGGGATTGAGAATAAAGAGGAGTCATGAACTACGCAAAAAAAAGGAGAAGAGAAATGTCAAAGGACGGGTAAAGAAGAAGATTAACCTTGGGGACGTCGAAGCGGATGGCCATGGCCACGATGAAGATGGAGAAAACGAAGAATGCTAGTAAAGGTTAGGAATCGCCGTTAAGAGTGGCGCCGGTCGAGTTCGTCGGAGGATCGCCTGTTGATGTCGCCGCTGAGAGAAAAGCTAGGGTTTGAATTGCAGATGAAAAATGGGCCGCGGCGGAGGAGACATTATATGGGCCTGTTGGTACAAGATTTCCACTACCGCGCGCGCAACTCTCAAGGAGAAGTTCAAGCGGTTTGGGTAATCATGACCTGGAGGAAATTTCGGTGCATAAAGTATTTTATACTCCGAAATTAGGGGGCATGTGTTGACACTGTTTTTTGGCACGTGTCAATAAGGATCGGAGACTGAACTAAATCGGCAAAACGCTGGTTTTTCTTCAGCATTGCTTCTGAGCTGCCGATGGATGGTTGCCGATGAAGAGCATGTTGATCTGGATCGTTGCCGATGAAGCAAAAAAAGCTATTGCCGATGAGATAGGCAGGAAGGCTAGAAGGTTGTTGCCGATGCCAGGGATGTGCCTGTAAGGAGATGACTTCATCATGACGGGAGCGGACAGAGGATCGGCAACACAGAGCTTATGACTTTATTTTTTTTTAAGAAATAGAGTTCGTATAAGGAATTAGTTTATTTTTTCTATATTTGAGCTTTACGTATTAAATTAGGACTCGTTTGATTAGCAGAGTATAAATATATGCCGAAGGGCATTGTAATGGATATCCAAGCATCAATAAACAAATCTACTTTTTATTTACTTTTACCAGTACTTTACTTTTCGACGACTTCGCCAAGTACCTTTTCTTTTTCAACGAGTTCTTTCAAGAATCGACGGGCTGCATCAACTTGATCTCCGGCGACCTTGCAGGTTCCGCGTCTACCGAGCACGATTCAGGCTTTGACTTCTGGGCGTATTGCTGTCGTCTCGTCTAATCTGTTCAACAGTTATCGAATACTTTCTGAGCTTTGACGTCCGGGCGTATCGCTGACATCTCGTTCGGATTTTATTCAAATTATCATCCTTGTCGATTAATAGGTCAAATCGACTGGCACGCTTCGGATATCGATTTTGGGTATTAGCCCGGTGTGTTTGCAGATAGAATTTTGCATCAACAACTAGGTTGTCATTAATTATCTAAAACCAAATATGGAGCTTTCACCCGCCCCGAGCAGCAACGGCGGCGCGGCTCCGCCCTTGCTCCGGTCCGGCCGCTGCTCCGGTCCGGCGGCGCCCCTGCTCCGGCCCCCTGCTACGGTTCGGCAGCGCCCATGTTCCGGTCCGGCCCTGTGGTGGTGCCGGCGTGAGGAGTACGGAGCGCGGCGTGGAGGGGGACCGCACTTGCAGCACGTCGTCGAACGAGGAGGAGCGTGTTCTCGGCACGGCTGTTGTTGTCCTGCGCCGCCGCCGCAGCAGCTTCGGCCGGCGTCGATGCCTCCTCTGCGACGGGATCCTTCCATCCAAGTGGGTTGTACGCGATGTAGAGGCCGGCGACGACGGAGCACGCTATGTCGAGCCTGTAGCCGATGTTGAGCGCCCAGTCCGGACTCCGGGCGGTCCTTGCGCGTGTAGCTCCATAACATGCCGCAGCAGTAGTACTGGGCGAAGCAGGTGAAGAGAAGAGGAAGAAGAGGATAAGCCATGGAGACTGAGGGGTATTTTTGACTTCTTATCTGGCCGGGCCCATAAGTCCGAGGTGTTAAACAGTGAAAAGATAACAGAAGGTGGACGGAATGGCGTGTATCGCAAAGAAAGTTTAAAACGATGACACAGATGACCACCTTAACTTTCCAGCGGCCTACGTGGAATTGCAATATTTTGTAATGGCATACATGGAAAACTCTCTTGATGCGAAGGACGAAGTTGGCCGAGCGCTAAATCACGACCGTTGGATCATAAGGTAGGGGGAAAATTGCTCCTAAATAAAGAAATTATATGAATTTTTGGGCCAGTTTCAAATTGGACAACAGGGTAGATTTAAATCCATATTTTCATGATTCCATCAAATCATGTTACATTTCTCAAATGCAGGGCGTGTTTACGAAACATTTTCAAGTACTCAAAGCTACGAAATCTGTAGCTGTTCGTTTCTCAAACAAAAAAGGGAAAAAAATGTAGCTGTTTCCTTACCATATTGGAGTTACCGAGTTAGGCATCTATCAAAATTAAACTGGTGAAAACTTCAGTAACAAGAAGTTGGAATATTACCATTGAAATAACCCAATAATCATGAATTTATCTGCCGCCAAGCACCGCAATGTTTCAGTATCAGTTGAAATAAATGAAGTCATACAGATGACTTATCCACAATTATCTTGTTGTGACGGAATTATCCACAATTATCTTCGGAAAGAAGATGGTAAAAGGAGTCCCGGACAGGAATTATAGTCTTTGGGAAATTTGCGACGACTCATCAACAAACACAAAATACTTGGATTGCGAGTTGGGACAGCACCCCAGGAACAGATACAGAAACAAACCATGACTCAACTTGCCAAACTATTTCAGTCCTCATCTTTTACACAAAATAGCTGGTTCTACGGAAGCACGTCACCCCAAAACACACACACATCTACTCCATGAGTAGAAAAGAGTCATATAAAGTATGAGTAGCATGCAGGTCTCTCTAATCCAGTTTTACAGTCAGGCAGGACCAACAAGGACGCCCTGCGCAGTGCCTTCCTTCTTGCCGCCTTCGTCTTCGGCGTCATTGTCAGCCTTCCGGATCCTGATCTTGTACTTGAGCTCGAACTCGGTGATCTCCTTCTTCTTCCTCTCCAGTGCCTCATGCATGCGAGCAATCACCTCTTCGAGGCCCTCCTTGTTGCGCTTCACAGCAGGCAGCACCTCCCTGATGGTCCTTTCAACCAGGACGCCGCCGATCATCCTGTAGCAGCGCCTCGATGGGTCCAGCGGCTCGATCGCACCGATCACAAGGGAGTGCTCACTGACCTCCATCTCCAGCTCTGTGATCTTGGTGTAGAGCTGGTTCATTTCAGTACGCATGTTGGCGTAAGTGTTGGCAATTACTTGCTCATTTATGGCTTCTTTGCCATCACCCCCTGCTGTGCTTGCCATTTTCCTTGTGACGCAGATAGCTGAAGTGTCAAATCACGAATGACAAGACCTACAGAGAGAAAAGGTACCTTTTAGGCACAGGGCACCAACTCAGAGTTCATCACAACATCTGAGGCACATACTAAAACAGTTACTATGAGGAGAACTAAATTTAAAACAAAGATATAATGCTACACTGCAAAGGTAAACACAGCCGCATAGAAGAAACACATTTCTGTAACACTAAGGCCATGTTTAGTTCCCTCCAAAAGTTACAATTTTTTCACTCTCTCTCCATCACATCAATATTTAGCTGCTTGCATGAAGCATTAAATGTAGATAAAAAATAACTAATTACACAGTTTAGTTCAAAATCACGAGATGAATCTTTTGAACCTAGTTGGTCAACGATCGGACAATATTTATCAAATAAGACGAAAGTGGTACTATTTATCGGGTTCACTTTTTTTCGCAATCTAAACGAGGCCTAAATAGTAATATAACATAACTGTTACCAAGCAATCAATACAGTCGAACAAGCAGTAACCAAAAAGATAACCAAAAAAAAAACAACTGTTACATTTTAAGAGAACATGAGCCAAAGACGCGGGGGCAGTTCCTAGGACCAACCAGGCATACTATCTCACCAGGGTGCAAGGCAATCTAATTCATCAACTACTGAGTACAATCTTCCTTAACTATATCTCATAATCACGATTTGCCTCATTTTTCATAGGCTATATTTGGCCATGCACAACAAATACGGTCTTGCTTGTTCATATAGTAAGTTGACAGTTTTGTTTAAAACTTAAAGGAGGAACATATTATTAGTTAGCAATGCACATCCAGGCTGTCATCCCTTTCATGACTATAAGGGTTTATGCAGATGCAGACTTCACGCTCCCTACTCTTATGAAAATGATGAAAGAACAACATACCGGAAAGGATAGTTCACTAACATCAACATTTAATGAGTTCAGCAGATCCCAGAAATAGAATAACATATTTCAAGTTAAGTGAGCACAGAAATAGATAATAAAAACAGTAATGAAAATACTATAACCAACTGGCAAAGAGAGAAAGAACTTGCATAGAACAGCCACTCATTAGCCTACCATCTACTAGCACCATTCTGCATTACATGTGATGCAACAGAACTGCGCACATGATGATCTGGATAAAAAAGATGCTTCCTTCCAAACACAAGAACAAGAACTAGCATACCTCAACTCGGGATTCTAGTTTCTAGATGCAAGTGGGAAATGTCAATAATTAGTTCGGATACAGATTTCTCAGGCTGGTTGTTCAGTAAGAAAGAAACATAGGAGCCCCTAAAATTCTAAGAATGGTTTCAGAGTTCAGACTTACAGTAAGAAACAAGTATATAGACCCCTGATTTTTTCCAGAATGGTTTCAGTAAGAAGGAAACTTGGGATTCAGTAAGAAGGAAACCTTTGACTCTTGCTGATGGTAAAGATTACACCCAAACAAGAAGAGCACAATTTATACCCTTATAATTCATCTTCAGTACTGTACTTCCCTTGAAGCTAGTTGGACAAGGCATAGGGCACAAGATACGAGGATTTGGCTGGTGGCAAAATTGCTGGCCCGTCAGCGCCCCAGTTTTTTCTAGGCAGATGGACATAAGCCGGCATATTTTGGCTTAATTCGGCTTATTTCCTCTCATATAATACTATTGAATCAGCCGAAATACGTCGGTTTATCCACCGGCCGAACAGGGCCACCAGAACTAGCAACAATGGAAAGAAGAAAAATCTAACTGTAGCCGCCGAATATACCCAACCTAACGACAGGATCAGTTGAGCCGGTGAAAATAATTTGATGCTAAACTGCTACACTAATACGGCCGCAGCTCCCAAATCCGTAACAAACTACATAAATGGGCAGCTCAGGGGCAAAAACTCAGTTTGGGTGCTCGCAGTGAAATAGATCCTACAGAACGGAACTCGCTGTCAAGGCAGTCGATGCATCCAGCGGCTTGCTTACCAGGGAAAGAAGCAGCGATCCAAGCTCGAGGATGGAGAGGGAAGCCCTAAGTCGGAGGAGACGAACTCCTTCGAGTGGCGGGACACGCCTATGCGTCGCGGAACGGCGGAAGGAGTCGGGCGGCCGGCGGCGGCCGTCGCGGGTGGGATGGGGAGGAGCGGAAGAGGTCGAACTGTCGAAGGATCGATGGATTCGTGTTGGGCCTGGGCTGTTAAGAAGTTTAGCTTTGAGCCTTTGACTAATAGCTGACGGTAACCCCAGAAGTTAATAAACAGCGGGCCGGATTTTTTCTAGGCTTAACCGGTGTTATGCGTTAAGTGGTAAACGATGTTTTCGTCGACGATGAAGTGCCAGTGGTGACTTTCGAAATCTCCAAATCCGCCGGGTGCTCAATCCTTCGAAGGTGCTTATAGGGACAGGGGTGCGTACATGTGTTTATAGAGGTAGTATGCGTGCGTGTTATGAGTGTTTGCGTGTAATTCTCAAAAAAAAAGCAAGCCTATGTTAATTTCAAATAGTGCATATGAGAAAAAAATATTCTACTAGAGAAAAAATATATTCTCAAAAAAAGAGAAAAAAGAAATTTGATCTCGGTTGATTATGTTTGTGGTCCAATTTACCCCGCAAACTAGAAAAGTCCATGTTTTGACTCTCGATAATAACTATTGGTCTGTCTTAAATTATAGTTTGTTTGAATTTTTTATTCCAAGTTTGATCATCTTGTCCTATTCAAAAATTTGTTTAAAATATTATTTTTTATTAACTTGCTTTATTAACAAAAGATCTTTGAAAATGACCTAAATTTAACTAGTTTTGCTCAAATTTTTTTAATAAAACGAGTGGTCAAACTTGAAGTAAAAAAAAAATCAAACGAACTACAATTTAAGACGGTGGGAGTACTGTATTGAAACTAGTTGTTTTTCTCCTTATTAAATGGTTTTTCAATGCAGCTTAATCTGACATGGCACCATGTTAGACGTTCTACGAGCATTGTTATTATAAACACTAAAAAGTCGGTTACTTGCCGTTTAGCAATTATTCGAGCAAAGCCGTTGTTAAAATAAGTAAAAGGTGTATCATAGCAAATCTTACATTTAAATTTAAATAGATAAATCAGCCGACTAAATGAAAAAGGTGTATCATAGTCTAGATTTAAATATGTGTAAACATGCACGACCGTTTAGGACAACGATGCATATAAGGTATCATATATCAGCCAAAAGGGGGATAAAACATACTACATTGAAAGTCTAGGAGGTCAAACAGACTTTAGCAAAAAGAATATCAAAATAAATCTTCATTAAAGCTAACTAAATATTTTTTATTTGAAAACATGAAGTTAAAATTTAGAATCTAGTTTATAATCTTAAAAAGTTTGTAGGGAATTTATTTTAATCAGAAAAGTATAAAACCAATTTAAACTTATTTTAGTTGAGCTGAGTGGTGGTAGTACGAGTAAAAATTAGACTATACCCCTGGTCAGCGACACAAACAAATTTGCAACATGAACTCTTGAGATAGAGAAACGACAGTATACGCAAATGTGGAGAGAACTGCCCACGTAGAAGCATGCAAGATTTTGATACATTTATACCTTTAAGGTCTGTGTTAATATTCTTCTTTTTTTTCAAACAAGTGTTAATCGATGGCCAAAGGATGTGCAAGAGTTGGAATCCTAATCATGTACAGCTAAAATAACTAGTTTTGGCTACCACCCCTGCAAAAATGAACGTTAGTTTGCTCTAATCCTATTTTGTAACATAGTTTTATCCAAGCGTATGTAGTTCAAGAAATCTAACTCCGTCGACAGTGAAACACGTACGGTGCCTTTATAAACTTTAAGATCAGCCAACACAGTCATTTGGAGATGTTTATAGGAGTAAAGTTTATATACATGTATTCATAAGGTAAATATGTGTACGGTATTATGGATATAATTTATTAAAAAGAAGAAAGATGGTGATTAATAAAATAGGAAACTCTACAATAGACACGTAGGATCTGATTTACCACCTTGCCGCTTCTCCCTAAAGATGACGTGGCATTGCAGTTGCAATTCCACGTATCATAACATCCCAAAGTTCCCGAAGCAATCTTCCCATTCGAAATCCAAATTCAAACGTTCGAATCCAACGGCTCTCTTTGCCCACCGGTGCACATTCGGTACACATTTTCGCTTTCTATTTCATCCGGATTTATGTCGGGCAATCCAATCGACGATTTCCAAAAATAAATTAAAAAAATCATGCCGCGGCCTACTACTCTACTCAGCTGCAGCCAGCTAGCCCAGCCCCAGCTAAGGCCACTCCCTCTGTTGGGCCGTGGCGTGCCGAACTGCTGGACTCTCGCTCGAGCGCCGAGCGCGCCAGCGCGCGCTCTCTCTCTCCCGTTCCCGCCTCGCACGACCACCGCTCTTGGTACAGTCACACGAAACCCGACCCTCCCCTCTCAGGCCGGACGCCATGAACTCCGAGACGGCCCCACCTGTCATTCACGTACCCAGAAACCAGATGTGTACCTGCACCACACCCCTGCCCACCCTCGCCGTCGGGCCCCACGTGCCAGTCACTGAAGAATTGCAGCCAGATCCCGCGCTCCCAATCCCGTCGTCGCGCCTGCCCCAACGCCCAGGCCCACCACGGGCACACCCCTGACGCGATCACGAAGCTCCCTACCCCTTCCCGCTGTCGGGTGGCCCCAACATTCTCACTGTCCATTGGCCCCACGAGACAGTCGCACGGGATCTCGCCACCACGCACCCATGTGACCGTTGTGCTTTCCGCTTGCACCCCCCTCCTCGTGGTTCCCCTCCACTCCGCCCGCCTCCTTCCTGTTCGGCGCGCCGGCGCGGTTCGCTTCCCCTATAAACCCTGCCGCCACCGGAGAAATCCCCAATCCTAATCCCCTTCCCTCGCCTCCCGCCGCCTGTAAAGTAAAGTAGAGCCATGGCCACCGCCGTTTCCACCCCCGTCGACCTGTCGCCGACCCCGAGACGGCGCGGCCGGCCGCCGAAGAACCCGGCGGCGGCGGCGGCGGCCGAGGCGGAGGAGGAGGAGGTGATGGGGGACTACGAGCGCGAGAGGGCCGCGAGGATCCAGGAGAACATGGAGCGGATGCGGAACCTCGGCATCCTCGACCTCGCGCACAACCTCAGCCAGTCCGCCGCCGCCACGGCCAGCGGGCGGCGGCGACGGAAGCCCGTGGAGCCGGGGTCCGTTGATGGAGCGTCCAGGGTGAAGCCAGCGCCGCCGCCGCCCTCACGGAGGTCGCTCAGGTACGCACGGACCCAATCGTCTTCTTTGGGGGGGGGGGGGGGCAGGGGTGGATGCGTGTGTCCGGATTCTTGGGATGGGATGCCTGCGGGTTCTTCTAGCCTCCGGGACGATGATGTTGCGAGGCCGTGGAGTGTGCAAAGATCTGTTTTTTTTTGTTTGTACTTGTTCAGCGCGTCCTGTGTCTTAGTGAATCTAGTGTAGTGATGATCGTCGTTCGTTTTTCGTCATCTGAACGGATCTACTCCCTCCGTTCTAAATTGTAGTTTGTTTTGACTTTTTTATTGCATGCATTTTGCTATGGACTAGATAATTGACTTTTTTATTGCATGCATTTTGCTATGGACTAGATAAATAATATGTCTAGATACATAACAAAATGCATGCATCGAAAAAGTCAAAGTGAACTTTAGTTTAGACAATTTGGAACGGAGGGAGTACCTCACTACCTGTTTCGCAATGTTTTACTATTCTTCCCCACTCCTAGTACACCTTAGCGACTTAGCTCAACACGTTTCAGGATAAGTATCGCTGTCTATTTCGTCCCGTGCTTGCAGTTTTAATGTTGTACGGATCTGAATCGATGTGGCTGTCCGTTGTTTTGTTCATAACTATCCTGTCAATAACGTGTGCACAATCTTGTTCTAATGGCGTTAACTCCTAATGCCTTTCCATGAGGCAGCACAAAAAATTCAGTTATGTTTCCTGCTCCTAATTTGTTTGCCACATGTTAACTAAATAGTAGTGGATGTAGATATCCTGTAATTTGGATCTTTCATGACATTATCAGTAATCTTCTCTAAATCTTTTTTTTTCGTTTTTAGGTTGAAGGACGTGGAACCAGTTAGCTATTGTGAAACTGAGCCAAAGAAAGAGAAACGCTCTGAAGATGGCAAAATATTGGTAATAGAGGTAGGAGCCAAGGAGGAATTGTACACTGAAGAGCATGACAAGCTCTTGGGTACATGCAACACTCCGTGGACTCTCTTTGTTGATGGCTATGACAAAGATGGAAAGCGCATCTATGATCAAGTGAGGGGCCAAACCTGTCATCAGTGCCGGTAAGTTTCTACTGGAATAACTTTTTTGGAATTCTCTACGTTCGAATCAGTTGCCTTTGCCATGTGTTTAATGTTTATTTATTTTTTGTTGAAGGGCGTACATAGTAACCTACTGTGTGATACTATTCTATAATAGAAAGATGAACAAAACATTTACAACTTTAATACCAGTAACAATAATGCAGTTCCCATATTTTGACATGGCAGAGGTTGATTGTGGTGGTGGTGGGGGTGGGGGTCTTAATACAATGACAATCTTCTGCTAGTGCACTGTCAAATAATTTTTAGTACCTGTTTTCAATTATGATGTGGTTTGTGTATGTTAGATAAACACCAATGTGCACACTGATGTGTAGAGGTGTTCAGAGGTTTCTTCACCTTTGGTATAATGGCATAATGCTTCTGTGTTACAGACAGAAAACTCTTGGTCATCATACAAGCTGCTGTAAATGCCAGATTGTCCAAGGGCAGTTTTGTGGAGATTGTTTGTACATGAGGTGAACATTTCTTTATAGTAATAGTAATTTCTCATTATTTTGGTTAAATGTGACCTGCTCTGCTGCTAGACAAAATAAGCATAGAATTATCAATTGTACATTCATGAGCTGTGTCATCTATCATTTTCCTAAGGACATGTGTTTGACACAATTTATGACTTGCAATGCAATGATTTCCCTCTTCTGCATATACACCTTACAACAAAAGGATAATTTTAGCTCTAAAAGTTTAACTGTATACTTATTTTGGTTACAAATAAAAATCTGTCTAGGTTTATCTTAAGTCAAACCCTTTTTACTCTGGACAATTAATATCTAATATTTTATATAGATTGCCCACACAAGACTGACATTATTTGGATTTACAATAAAACTATATATCACAACACTTTTCATTTGAGAAGCTATATGTTCACAGACATTGTTAGTCAAAGTTTTTTTTTTCTGATTTAGCACAAGACTAGATGCACTTATTTTTGATTACAAATATATCAGTCTTTCCAATTTATGGTTCATAAACTAAAACAAATTTACTGATGCTGAAGCTGTATGCTTTTTTTCTTTAATTTTTTTGCACACCTAGGATTTGGGTTGCAATGTATTGGAAACTGACTAGCATTCCATGTGTTCCCTAGTCTTAGTTGAAAAATGTTGAAACACTACACACATTTGAATGTGAATTGCGCTCTGTTTTCTTTTCTCCAGGCAAGATTTTACTTGACAGTTAGTTTGTTTCTGGATTGACACTTTGTTTCTGATGTGCAGGTATGGTGAGAATGTTTTAGAAGTTAAAAAGAATCCTAACTGGATATGTCCAGTTTGCCGTGGCATCTGTAATTGCAGTATATGCAGAACTAAGAAAGGATGGCCCCCTACTGGTGCTGCGTATAGGAAGGTATATTCAATAGCAAAAAATATTCCCTATTACCCATTCTTTTTTGGAAAAAGATACTTTTTTTGAAAAAAGAATATTCCCTATTACCTTCGAAAGGCACAAACTGCTAACTGAAGCAGAAATAACTTAAAATAATGGATCATGCGTTCTGTGGTTATTGTAGTTAGTTTATTTTAGGAAAAAGGTAATAAGACTGCATCCAACGTAGGTAATATGCATATTTGGATCTAATGATGGTACTATGCATAGTACACTATTTAATTGTCAATGATCCAATAAATCGGAAAAAGCTGGTAATGGACTGTATCCAACGTAGGTAATATATGCATGTTTGGATCTAATGTTGGTACTGTGCATAGTACACTATTTAATTGTCAATGATCCAATAATTCTGACAATACTGCATCTTCCTTCATGCAGGTGGTTGGACTTGGGTACAAATCTGTGGCACACTATTTAATTGCAACACATCGAGCCTTATCAGAGGATTCAAGCTCAGCTGACAAAAAGAAGTTGTCTGCTAAATCTGAAACCTCATGTATTTCTGATCATGATGGCCTGGATGCCAATGAGAGCCCAGAGGATGGAGAAACGAGCAGCAGAGCTAAGCTGAACAAAGCAACTCGCTGCCAAGTGAAGAACAGTTCTGACTGCAACAAAGATGGGAGCAAAAGTGAGTCCGTGGTGACATCTGATTGCCATGATCATCAAGCCAACAAGAATGCTGGATCTGTCACTCCATCTTCTAAGCCAATGTCAAGGAAGAGAAAGTATGTTGAACGAGGCCCTGACTGCATTGCCAGCAGGCTGCGTTCTCGGCTCAACATGCCATAAGCCCATGAACAGTGATCACTGATCAGTATCATGGATATCTTTTGCTGCCCTACTGTAGGCTCAGCACCTTTTGCCACTAAGTTCTGGCCCTTTTCACTTAGAAGCAGTTCATGGTATGCGAGTGAACAAGTCCAGTTTCAGCCGGTGGTGGTTGTAGCAGTATTTTGCAGAGCTGTGTTAGAGCTTGAAACTATGTTTACAGCCATGTGTAGTGAATCGGCTGTATTTGTGGCATTAGTGCCAATAGTTGATTGTGGATTTGTTGTGCTAGTGTCTCTGATGTGAGCTGCATGTTTTCCTAAATTGCAATAGCCTTAAAGTCCCCTGCAGCTTAATGTATAAATATGCTATGCAACTATGCAAGTGAAGAGTTTCGGTTGGTTTCTTGTTCTGGTTGAAACCTACCTGTCTAATTCTTTTCATCGCATGGATCCATTGTTCTGAATGAGATGTGCTGATGCTAAACCCTTGCATATTAGCACAGAACGTTTGCCTTGTCTCACTTCGTCCGACCTTAACTTTCTCATGGCATGACTGCCATATGGAGCAGATCAGAACGTCTGAGCTGCTGAGGTGAGCCCTAGACATTGCAAGATAATGTCTTCGATTACTAAATGCATTGCTTATCATACTGCGTATAGTCTATATTGACGGAGTAAATATAGTTGAAATTAAACCTGGAATATATCTAGGAAATAGCAATCAATGTCTGGCCATTGCACGCATATAGCAGGAATTGAACAACATTCAAGATGTCTGATTCAAAGAAAACAAATTTAGACTGCTACTTACATCCACACCTTTATTTGTAGTGTGATATATCTGTGGTTGCATTTTGCTCAGTTTTACAAATTGGACTAATGTGTGGCTGTCTGTTTTACCCAGCTTGCCCATGTAACAACTACAAACACATAGACTTTGCCATATTCTTTGTCGAAGAGGCAGAAGTAAGCAATCCTCCATGTTTTGTTGAATAAGATGAGACAGAACACCATCAAGAGACCAACCACATACCCTATGCCAAGTCCAAAGGAAAATGTAAGTGCCTTGTCATCTTGTTCATCTCCCTTTCGATCACCATGCTTTGATTCTCGGTTGTTTGTTGTGCAATTCTTCTGAAGAGGATATCCACACAGACCAATGTTGCCATCATACATGTTAGAGGATAATAATCGATTGTATTCCATAACCCTAGTTAGGGCACATATAGTCAAGTACATGGGCCTCATGGGCCTAAGCCTCATAGGCTGGATACACACTCCAACACCCCCCCGCAGTCTGGACTACTGGTGCAGCGGAGTCGAAGATTGGACAAGAAAGAAAGAGAGCACCAAGTACAGGACCCCCCCTCCCCCGCAACCGCAACTAGCCACTAGTGATGTTGAGGCTGGAGAGGAACTCAGAGAAGGTCGACGAGGGGAGGCCCTTGGTGAAGATGTCAGCGAACTAGGAGGTGGTCGGGACGTGGAGGACCCGAACGTCGCCGATGGCCACCCGGTCGCGGACGAAGTGCAGGTCGATCTCCACATGCTTGGTTCGCTGGTGCTGCACAGGGTTGGTGGAGAGGTAGACCGCGGAGACGTTGTCACAGTAGACGAGCGTAGTCCTGGCGAGGGGCCGGTGAAGCTCGGCCAGGAGCTGGCGGAGCCATGCGGCCTCGGCCACGCCGTTGGCAACGGCGCCGTACTCTGCCTCGGCACTGGAGCGTGAGACCACCGGCTGACGCTTGGACAACCAAGAGACAAGGTTGCCGCCTAGGAAGACAGGGTAGCCGGAGGTTGACCGACGGGTGTCCGGGCAGCCAGCCCAGTCAGCGTCGGTGTAGACAACCAGCTCGGCCGAGGAGGACCGACGGAGGAGCAGCCCGTAGCCGAGGGTGCCCTGAAGGTACCGAAGGAGCCGCTTCATAGCAGCAAGGTGGGGCTCCCGCGGAGCATGCATGTAGAGACACATCTGCTGCACGGCATAGGTGATGTTGGGCCGTGTGAAGGTGAGGTACTGGAGCGCACCAGCAAGGCTCCTATAAGCGGTGGAGTCCTCTGGTCCAAGAGCCGGGCCACCTGCCCCTGACAGCTTGCCCTGAGTGTCGACTGGCGTAGAGCAGGACTTGCAGTCAGTCATCCCAGCCCTCTCTAGGATGTCTAGAGTGAACTGCCTCTGGTGGAGGAACAAGCCTGAAGGTCGGGGCTCGACAGCGACGCTGAGGAAGTGATGGAGCACACCGAGATTCTTCATAGCAAACTCCTTCTGAAGAGAGGAGATGATCCGGCGCAGCATGGACTGGCTAGAGGCGGTGAGGACAATGTCATCCACATAGAGCAGCAGATAGGCAGTCTCACCCCCATGGCTGTAGATGAAGAGTGAGGTGTCCGACTTGGCCTCCAGAAACCCAAGAGTTAGTAGGTAGGAAGCAAAGGTGGAGTTGTTGGGAATATGCCCTAGAGGTAATCATAGAGATGAGGATATTCTGGTTGTATCTATGACATGCATTAAGTGTTCAATGACATTATAGACAACTTGTGTTGATTGGCAATTACGTGAATTGTTTGTGAAACTCAATACTTGTATGGTTATTCTAAAGTTGTCCCTGGTTAGCGTTCTTGTGAGAACACACTTGAATATTAGACCAACACATGTATTAGTTGATGGCTATGTTTCACAAGTCATGGATATGGAGATGTCAAACTAATAATGTGGGCACATATGAGACATGTAGGCTGGACTGACCCGACAAGAGATTGTCTCTATTCACGTGATGTACGTTATGTCCTTAGACCTGAGATTGTGGTATGTACTCAAGATGTAAAACGGCTGCTTAGGGATTACCAAACGCTACTCCGTAACTGGGTAGTTATAAAGGTGGTCTTCGGGTGATCGGGAAGCATGCTATGAGACATAGACAGTCAAGATGGAATTTTCCCCTCTCTGTATGAGGGAGATATCACTGGATCACTCAAGTGATTGGATCAACAAATGCATGGCCGTGCTTGGGTTAAGAGTTAACCCACTAGTTGAACCATATATCAGTGGCAAAGGGAATAACTTGTACGTGGTCGTAATGGTTCATCTGATATGATCTTCGTGTATGCATAGGAGTTGTCACGTCTTGCTAGAGGCCGCTATCAACTATTGGTCGAGTAGGAGTACTCGGTCCATGTCTATATGTATGTGAACCCACAGGGTCGCACGCTTAAGGGTTGGAAGCCTAGTTCGGATTGGACCCGGATTAGACAAGGCTTAGGGTTCCTGATGGGCCTCCAAAGTCGGGGTTGCAGAGGGACGCCTATATAAGCAAGGGGTAGGGGCGAGGCAAAGAGAGAAGATCCGATCTAATCGATTCAGCCGCCGTTGCCCACCCCACGCTCATGCCTTTGCTCCTTGTGGACCTAGCAGTCCGGTTGCGCATTGCTTCTCCCCGTATGTGTGTGATACCTCGGAGGTGCTACATCTGTGGCACAGGGACGGATCTGGTCGGTCACGGTGGTTGGCAACTAATCGGTGCCCAGTTGGACTGGTCGGCGATTTGCTGAACATGGTCGGGAACGTGCTCGGGAGATCCGCAAGCGAAGGGTGTACTTGACGGATGACCACGCAACTGCACGGCACTGCTGTGACGCGTTCGACTACATCGAGTCTTCCGCTGCATCTGCGCGTCTAGTGATAATCCTGTGACCTATATCTAGCACTAGATCCTAGTTTATGAGATAAAAAAGTTTTGTTTTCTGGCTAGCGTAGCACCCTCATAACCCTTCAGTGGTACGGAGCGTAGCTGCTTTGTTATAGGTCCTGCTGTACGCATATGATGATATGCACTGTTTCTCTAATCTTGGTTCATCGTCTTGCCACGTTGGTCTTGTAACGATCTACTCATACCGGTCGAGATTCCGTCATCCGAGTTAACTGATACATGTAAAACCAATCATGGCGAGTTTGAGATCAATCAGATTGATCGAATTGAGCCCCAGGTCAAGTGCTAAGCACATGCGATGTGCGGCGGTGGTAGATGAGATCTATTATCGAGCGCTGGGTTTCCAAGAACAGTTTTAGGTCATGCAACGTTAGAGATATAGATATCGGCTAACTCTGTTTTGCAGAAATTCGTGACTGGTATAGCCCTTATGTGTATGAGATGCATGTATGTAATTAGTTCATGGCTTGCACGTCATGAGGACAATACAGGCAGGAGCCTTATAGATATTTTCAATTTGATGTAATGGCCTGCGTGCCAATCTATGATGATCCGCAACTATGTAAATTTTATTTACGGTAGTGATAGCTAATATCGGCGGATGCACCACAAATGGATGACATACACGTACCATGGAGATGGAGATCACCATGACGAATAGATTGACATTGAGATGGAGATCTCAAAGGAACAATGGGCTATACCATGTCATATCTGTGTTTATGTCATTCTTACTATGTTCTACTTTCATATGCTATAACGTTTTGTCTATGTTTGTGCAGTAATGAAGTAGGATGATCTCTCAGTAATGTTTAAGTTGTATGCTTCCCCAAACCTTGCACTGTCATAAGTCTTGTATAATCGGTGGTGGGTCTATGAAATTAGGTCCCACTAGTTTTCCTTGACTAGACAGGTTCGTATCGGATACTTACTACAAGAAGGTTTGGTTACTTGAACAAGGTCATCCTAACGGTTAGGGATCTTAAAGCATGGGAAGGTTGAGTGCTCGGCATAGAGATGCTGGCCCAACAACAAGAGTCATATGAGATATGATTAGCAAAGTGTTGCTTACCGATCTACCATACTGACCAGCGGTGATGCTAAAGCTCACTGGTCGGCATGTTAGTTGTGGGTCTTGAATCACTAAGTATCAATTGAGGGATATTGATTTTAGTGGGAGTAAAGTATATATGATATAATTTACTCTTCATAGATACATTTGTCTTAGTATTTTGCATTACTTTTGTTGTAGATAAATGGCCACCCGCAATCAACCATTTACTTTGCGTTCAATTCTTGAGAAAGATAAGTTGAATGGAACAAATTACGCGGATTGGATCTGTAACCTGAGAATTGTTCTCAGGGATGAGAAAAAGGAAGAAATTCTAGACACCCCATTACCAGATGAGCCTGATGAAAATACACCTGCTGCTGAAAGAACTGCTTACAGGAGGGCATGTGATGCTGATCTTGAAGTGAGTTGCCTTATGCTTGCTTGCATGAAATCTGATGTGCAGATGCAGTTTGATAACAATCACTTAGCAAACGATATGATCGTGGCACTTGAAGAGATGTTCCGCACGCAAGCCAGGACTGAAAGGTTCAATGTCTCTAAGGCGCTTGCGGAAACCAAGCTTGCAGTGCAGCAGTAGGACCACACGTAATCAAGAGGTTGGAGAAGCTAGGCTTCCCAATCGGCCAAGAGTTGGCTACTGATTTTATCCTCTCGTCTCTTCTGCCCAGTTATGGAAACTTCATATCAAACTATCATATGCATGGGGCGGATAGAGGCTTGAGTGAATTGTGTGGCATGCTGAAAACAGCAGAAGCTGACATCAAGAAAGGTGCCGGCAGTAGCCAAGTGTTGGCGGTCTAGAATAGGCCTCGGTTCAAGAGGAAGGGCAATTCTTGGAAGAAGAAGAAGGGCAAGGCTAAAGATGAGATCTCTAAGCCAAACCCATCTGTCGCCCAGGCTGGACCATCTGCAAATTCAGATTGCTTTTACTGTAAGGGGAAAGGTCATTGGAAAAGAAACTATAAGGAGTACCTGGCGTCCTTAGAGAAGGATGGCGGCGGTAAAGGTATTACTGCAACTTGTACCCTTGTCATTCACATTACGGACATTTTTCTCGCTAACTCCTATGTCAATTCCTGGGTATTTGATACCAGATTGGTTGCTCATATTTGCAATACGATGCAGGGAATGATTAGAAGTAAAAGCGTGGAAACGGGAGAGGTTGACTTTCGCGTGGGCAACAATGCAAGAGTTGCTGCGTTAAACATCGGGACGATGCAACTTCACCTACCATCAGGATTTATCATGGAATTGAATAATTGTTATTTTGTTCCTAGCTTAAGTCAAAACATTGTATCACCTTCATGTTTGATGAAGGATGGTTATTCTTTTGCGAGTAAAGACAATGGTTGTTTGATCTCCAAGAATGACATGTTTGTGGCTTTTGCATCCATTGTGAATGGATTATTTATTTTAAATCTTGGTGATGCTCATGTCTGTAATGTTACTGCTAAAAGGCCTCGGCTTAATGAGTTAAGTCCTACATATGTATGGCATTGTCGGTTGCGTCATATAAGTGAAAATCACATGAAGAGGCTCCATGCTGATGGGCTTCTAACTTTGTTTGATTTTGAATCTTACGAGACATGTGAAGCTTGTCTGCTCGGCAAGATGACCAAGGCACCTTTCACAGGTTTTCCTGAGAAAGCGTCTAGCTTGTTGGAACTCATACATACTGATGTGTGCGGACCACTAAGCACGACAGCGAGAGGTGAATTCCAATACTTCATTACTTTTACTGATGACTTTAGTAGATATGGATATGTCTACCTAATGAAGTATAAGTCTGAAACATTTGAAAAGTTCAAGGAATTTCAAAATAAAGTAGAGAATCAACATGGCAAGAAGATTAAAGCTTTGCGATCTGATTGTGGAGGCGAATATTTGAGCCACGAGTTTAGCAATCATCTTAAGAGTTGCGGAATTGTTCCACAACTTACGCCGCCCAGAACACCGCAGAGAAACGGTGTGTCCGAGCGTCGTAATCGGACTTTGTTGGACATGGTTCAGTCTATGATGAGACGGTTGGACCTACCTTTATCATTTTGGGGATACGCTCTAGAAACAGCCGCTTTCACCTTAAACAGGGTACCATCTAAGTCCGTGGAGAAGACACCATATGAGATATGGACTGGTCGGCGTCCCAGTTTGTCTTTTCTAAAAGTTTGGGGTTGCGAAGCTTATGTCAAATGGTTGATATCTGATAAGGTAGCACCTAAATCGAATAAGTGTTTCTTTGTGGGATATCCAAAGGAAACTTTAGGGTATTACTTCTATAACCGATCAGAGGGCAAAGTGTTTATTGCTCGGAACGGTGTATTCCTAGAGAAAGAGTTTCTCAAAGGAGATAGGAGAGGTCGAAAGGTATATCTTGAAGAAGTTCAAGACAAGTCATTGGTGAATGACCCGACTAGTGATGCTAGTGTAGCAGAACAAGTTGATATACTTGTGGTCGGTACACCACCTGTGGTTGGTACATCCCAACCACCAGTGGTCGGTACACCACCCCAACCACCTGTGGTCGGTTCATTCCAACCACCTGTGGTTGGTATTCCGCCCCAACCACGAAGATCAGCGAGACTTCATGAATTGCGAGGTGATCTATTGTTATTAGATGATGATGAACTTGCAGATTACGTGGGAGCAATGATGGGCCCAGATTTCGAGAAATGGCAGAGTGCCATGAGATCCAACATAGATTCCATGGGAGACAATCAGGTTTGAAACTTGGTTGACCCGCCTCAAGGGGTTAGACCCATTGAGTGCAAATGGATCTTCAAGAAGAAGAAGGATATGGACAGAAATGTTCACCTCTATAAAGCTTGGCTTGTCACAAAAGGTTTTCGACAAGTTCAAGGGGTTGACTAAGACGAGACATTCTCGTCGGTAGCGATGCTTAAATCTATCCGGATCATTCTAGCAATTTCTGCGTATTTCGATTATGAGATATGGTAGATGGATGTTAAAACAACCTTTCTAAATGGATAATTGGAAGAGGACGTGTATATGATACAGCCCAAAGGCTTTGTTGATCCGAAAAATGCTGGAAAGATATGCAAGCTTAAGAAATCCATTTATGGGTTAAAGCAAGCATCTCGGAGTTGGAATCTTCATTTTGATGAGGTCGTCAAAGGGTTTGGCTTCCGTCAGAATGAAGAAGAACCTTGTGTTTACAAGAAGGAAAGTGGGAGCGCTGTTGTGTTTCTGATCTTGTATGTGGATGACATATTACTGATCGGGAACGACATTCCTATGTTGCAATCTATAAAGACTTCACTGAATAACAGTTTTTCTATGAAGGATTTAGGAGAAGAAACATACATCTTGGGCATTAAGATCTATAGAGATAGGTCAAGAAGGCTAAGAGGATTAAGCCAAGACACGTACATTGACAAGATGTTGAAGTGGTTCAACATGGAACAGTCCAAGAAAGGGTTCTTGCCTGTGTCACATGGTGTGCGCTTCAGTGATAAGCAGTGTCCTTCCACTGATGCTGAGCGCAAACACATGACTAAGGTTCCATATGCTTCAGCAGTTGGTTCCATCATGTACGCCATGATATGTACTCACCCAGATGTAGCATATGCTCTAAGTGTTGCGAGCAGGTATCAAGCCAATCCTGGTGAGAGTCACTGGATGTTGGTTAAGAACATTCTTAAGTACTTGAGAAGGACTAAGGATGTGTTCCTTATCTATGGAGGTGAGGAGGAGGAGGATCTACCAAGGCCTGACGGACAGAGGAGGGTAGATGAAAGACCCCCGACTCACAGGTGACGGCGGAGAGGGCCCGGGGCCGGGACGCCTGCCGCGTCACCACGGGGTGAATGTGGCGAGGGTCCCAATACAGGAGGGGTGGGTGTTACACTGGCTCGTCGTGTGAGCACCGGGGGGCACAAGCAGCAGGTGCCGGTGACGGAGGCCCCACCGAAAGCGTCGGTGGCGATGATGGAGCAGATACTGGAGAAGAAGGCACCACCAGCGGTGTCGAGACCGGTGGTGGCTGCAGACAAGCTGGTAGACACGCACGGGGTGCGCGAAGCGGCCGGGGGCCACCGGTGCCGTCTCCGGTGGAGGAGGTACCACCAGTAGCGAAGAGGCCTGTGGTGGCAGCTGAGCAGGCTCTAGTAGAGTAGCAGGGGACGCTGGGTTCACGTGTGGCGCGATAGGGTGCTCCGGGACCTCACAGGGCGAGGAAGGGAAGTCCAGGGCAGCGTGTGGCGCAGTCGAGGGCTCCGGGGCCGCACACTGTGCAGCAGGAGCATCAGAGAACGGAGAGATGGGTGGCAGGACCTCTGGATCAGTAGGAAACAAGGAGGCCAGCTTGAGGTCGGAAGCAGGTGTGGAGGTGGTGGAGAAAGGAAAATCCGTCTCATCAAACATGATGTGATGAGAGATGTGGACCCGGCGAGAAGTGAGGTCATAGCAGCGGTGCCCCTTGTGGTCGGGGAATAGCCGAGCAACACACCGAGTCGAGCAGGGCGCGAGCTTGTGGGGAGCGATGGCGGCGGTGTTAGGATAACACGCGCACCCAAAGACTCAGAGGTGATCATAGCTGGGAGTGGTACCAAAGAGAGCATGGTGAGGTGTGAGGGCGGGAGAAGCAGTGGAAGGCAGACTGTTGAGGAGGTAGGTGGCAGTGCAGAGACTCTCGACCCAAAAGCGAGCAGGGAGAGAAGCCTGGAACAGAAGAGTGCGCATGATATCATTCGTGGTGTGAATCATGCGCTCAGCCTTGTCGTTCTGAGGAGAGGTGTAAGGGCAAGACATGCGCAACTGGATACCATGAGAAAGAAAGAAAGAGCGAGAAGTAGAGTTATCAAACTCACGCCCATTGTCACACTGGACGACCTTGACAGTGCGGCCGAACTGAGTAGACACCCAGGCAAAGAAGTGAAGGAGAGAAGGAAACATGTCAGACTTAGCGCGCAAAGGGATAGTCCAGGAGTAGTGAGAGAAGTCATCTACCACCACCAGATAGTACTTGTACCCAGAGCAACTGAGAATAGGAGAGGTCCACAGATCACAATGGACAAGGTCAAAGGTATGAGGGGCATGGGAGGAAGAAGAATGGAAAGGAAGACGGACGTGACGGCGAAGCTGGCACGCATGACACAGGTGCTCATCAGGAGTTTGAGTGCAAGGCAGAGCGGTAGTGTGACCAAGCTGTGTCAAAGCATCACGACCGGGGTGCCCGAGTCGGCGGTGCCAGGTAGTGTAGGAGGTGGTGGCGGTGAAGGCAGCAGTCGAGGTTGGGGATGGAGAAGGCGAAGAAGATGCAGTGGAAGGGGGGAACCGAAGGCTGTAGAGGGGCCCCGTGCTCTCACACCGGAGAAGGGGACGCCGGGAGGCCAAGTCCCGCATGGTGAGGCCAGAGGGGTCAAACTCGACCGAGCAAGAGTTGTCGGTCGTGAAGCGGCGAATAGAAAGAAGGTTGTGAGTGATACCAGGAGCAACAAGAACATCAGGAAGGTGGAAAGAGCCATGTGTACGCGCAGTACCCACAGAGGAGACAGGAATGGAAGCGCCGTTTTCGATGATGGTGGAAGAGGGATAGGAAGAGTGGGGAGGGTGGACAAATGAGAGAATGCTAGGATCTGGCGTGGTGTGGTGCGATGCGCCTGAATCAGCAATCCAGTCGGGATAGACTGGCGGCGACCTCACAGCAGAGGGAGGGCTGATGGCCCCGGCAGCGAGAGCATAGGGAGGGCCAGTGGGGCCCGGCCAAATAGAAGGAGGAAGGCCGTGGGCAACGGCGGCCAGGGCGGTGGCAGGTGTCTGTACGACAGGAGAAGGGCACGGCCAGGCGGCTGAGGTCGGCTAGGCAGGTGCTAACACGGGAGGAGGGGAGCCGGCCATGGAAGATGTCGGCGTAGTGAGGAAGGTTGCCGGCCAAGTAGGAGCTACAAAGGCGGCTGGCGAGGAGGTGCTGCAGTGCTGGCGATGTGGCGGTGGTGCCGGCCGGAGGAGGGGCAGTTGCTGGCGGCTGGAGGAGGGCACATCCCGGCAGGCGCAGGAGGAAGAAGGGAGGAAGACTAGTGCCGCAGGGTAGGGAGGTGCCTGGAGGACGGAGGGCTGATAGCCGCGGGAGGAGCGGCGTGCACCAGGGGCAGAGGAGGCCAAGCGGCGCCCTGGGCAGAGGGGCGCGCAAGCTCGTGCCTTCCCACCCAGTACACGACTGGGAGACAGGGGGAGGCACGGGTGAACAGGGGGTGCCTCTCACCAACTGAGAGAGAAGCAGCGGCGGCCCTCCCGAGCAGCGGCGGCGCGATGCACAGGGGACGATGGCGGCGCGGCGGCGGCCCTCCCGAGCAGCGGCAGCGCGGCACGCTGGGGACGATGGCGGCGCGGTGGCAGCCCTCCAGAGTAGCGGCAGCTGCGCAGGGGACAATGGCAGCGTGGTGGTGGCCCTCCCGAGCAGTGACGGCGCGGCGCGCAGGGGACGATGGCGGCGCGGCGGTGGCTCTCCCGAGCAGCGGCGGCGCAGCGCGCAAGGGATGATGGCGGCGCGGCGGGAAGCGATGCCTAAGAGGGAGGATGGTGGCGGCGCCAGGGCCGAAGGGAGGCGTGGCAGCCGGAGAAGGGGGAAACAGGGGATGGCCGGGGAGATGGCAGCCGGGACAGGAAGGGGATGGCGCCTAGGACCAGTTGCGGCAGTGGCCGGCGGCGAGGGTAGCCGGCGGCGGCGGCGGCAGCAGCCGGCGGCGGCTAGACCCAGCTGATACCATGTTAGAGGATAATAATCGATTGTATTACATAACCCTAGTTAGGGCACATATAGTCAAGTACATGGGCCTAAGCCTCATGGGCTGAGATACACACTCCAACAATACATAAGTGGATTCTGTGTGTATAGGGTGTCAAGCTGTCCCCCTGATGAGATTCTTCCTGTGAGATTGTTACGTGATAAGTCCATCAAGCTTAAATATGATAGATTTGACAGGCTTTGTGGGATTTTTCTATAAAGTTTGTTTTCAGAGAGGTCGAGCGATTCCAGTGATTGCATGATCCCAATCCTTTTTGAAAATTTCCCAGTCAGATTATTCGTTGATAAATTCAAATTTACAACTCCATCTAGTGAGACTATTTCCTCTGGAATTACTCCGGTCAAGTGGTTTGATGACAAGTCAATGCATCTCATAAATTGCAAAATCGAAGTAATAACGTTCTTGTCCTTTTGTCATCACAGATATATTAATTTCATTTGCTATAGGAAATTCATCAGGTTTTCCTTTCATTCCTGTGAAATTTGACAAATGCTGGGGTAAGGCCCCTGATATGTTATTGCCTGCCAAGTTTAGATGAGATAGTCCTTGGAGATTGTTAGTCGTCTCTGGAATGCTTCCAGTGAACTTATTCCATGCCAGATCAAGAATATTTAGTCCTGGGTATGCTTCTAAAATTGTATCCAACTTACCGGATAGCATATTGTTACTTAATATTAGTGTTGAGGTCATTCTTGGTTCAGAACATTTTGGGAATTCTCCCTACAAATGATTATCAGCTAAGTTCAAGACATCCACGCTCAATTCACAAATAAGCTTAGGTCTGATAGGTTTGGGGATCCAAAAATTGATGGTAGTGGCCCTGACAAATAGTTCCTGGAGATGTCTAATGCATTGAGATTTGTTGGCAAACGAGGTATTTGGCCAGTTGGTTGGTTTGAATCCAAGGAGAGTTTAACTAGTGATGTCATGTTCTCAATGTTTGTTGGCATTGTGCCATTGATTCCATTGTTTGAAATATACAACTCCCGAGACCTTGAGAAGGTGTTAGAAAACCAATTTGGAAACGTATCAAATATAGATGCACTTGATATATCTAGCACATCAATACTGGCCTGTGACCGCAACCAGGAGGGAAATGATGGACCCAAGTGGCATGATCGAAAAGAGGCATGATAAAGTCTGAATGTAGGCAACCACTCTGGATGCACCTCAATCTTCAAGGAATTTCCTGACAAGTCTAGCATCATTAATCTTGACAAGCCATCAAGGTGCTCATGGGTGATAACACCACTGAAGTTATTGTAGCTTAGGTCCATGCGGGTCAAATAACTGAACATCCCAATCCCAGACGGCAAAGGTCCAGTGAATCCGTTGTAGGAGAAAACAAGAGTGTCTAAATTAGTAAGCATGCCGATCTCAGAGGGCAATGGTCCTGTGAAATGATTGGCATGGAGACGAAGAGTGACCAAGTTACTGAGCATGCCGATTTCAGACGGCAGCTGTCCAGTGATTTGGTTATTAGAGAGATCAAGGGTTTGTAATCTGGTCATCGCCGGCTGCACTGGTCCGTCAGCGTCCTGTCCCACACACTTTTGGATCTTGGTTGCTACTGGCAGTACTGGGTTGGTGGGTCAACAGTCAACAGGGAGCCTAGCTTCGAAGGCCGAGGAAGATCAAGCCAACAAGGATGCTGGGTGTGTCACTCCATCTTCTAAGCCAATGTCAGGGAAGATGCCGTCTGCATTGCAAGCAGGATGCAGTCTCGGCTGAACATGCCATGACCCATGAACAGTGATCAGGATCATGGATCTCTTTTGCTGCCCTACTGCAGGCTCATGCTCTTTTGTGACAAAGTTCTTGCTCTTTTCACTTACAAGCAGTTCATCAATTCATGGTACGTGAGTGAAGATGTTCAGTTTCAGCAGGTGATTGTTGCAGCAATCTTTTGCAGAGCTATGTTAGAGCCTAAAACTATGTCTGCAGCCATGTGTAATGAAATCGGCAGTATTTGTGTCATTTAGTGCCAATTGTTGATTCGGGATTTGTTGTGCTAGTCTCTCTGATGTGAGGTGTTGCGGTAGCCTGCAGTGTAATGTACAATTCATGTTATTTGAGTGAAGACGTTCATTTTCAGCTGATCTTTAGATGTATTCTGGTTTAAACCTAGAAATATCTGTCTCATGGATCTATTGTTCTGGTTCAGATGTATAGATGCTCAACCCTTAACTTTCTCATGGTATGACCGCCATTGGAGCAGACCAGAGTTGTCTGAGCCGCTTAGGTGAGTCCTAGGATCTTGAATGATGCAGATATATAATCTCAAGGCCAAAATGATAAAGGAAAGGTGATAGACCCAAACAATCCTACCTCAGTTGCCAAGTAACATGTGCTCAACTCCCAGGCTTAATAAATTCCATTTATATGGTAATTTCAATAGTAAATATATGTTACATTGGAGGTGCTTTTTCTTGCATTTTTTTAATCCCGGCGACAATGCTCAACAATAGCACAGTAAATTTACATGTACAAGTTTTTGCCACCAATTTGTATTAGGTGTACATGACCATTAGTTTACATTGCATATATTATCCTTCGACAGGTCATGATTACCTATATCGTATTGCCAAAATATGCTAGATTTTCACATTCAGGCAAACCATTTCTTCAGTCCATTGAACTGTTGTTCATTATTCTGGGCCTCTTATTACCTAAACAGAAGTGCAGCAAGGTCTTCTCCATTTGTTGTGGTTCTATCTTGCTATAGTTTGTTTGCATAACTCATATGAGTTTTCAAATATGATTGCTTGTCACGGAATCCAAAATGGTAAAAGCACTTTTCGGTGCTTATTCAGTTTATGCCCGATTCACTTCCTTTACTTTTTGGCTGCCAATAAGTCCGTGTTCACAGCATCATGGACTCATCATATACCTATTTCCAAGCTCTTGATAAGGCTTTTGGCTTCACACTACGGCTCAGGCTTCAACAATATTGGAACTGCAAGTTACGGCAACTACATAGTGCTCTCAAGCTCTCAGCCTGCTCTGCTCATCACCTACTATTGGTGCTCTGTTCGGCTTCAATATGTGGATGAGGCTGCATCTTGAACTGAGAGAGGTATCCCCGAGACTTATGATGACCTATATTCAATTATTCATCATTTCGAAAGTTGCTTTGATGCTTTCCTTCGACATAAAATTTTTACTTATATCATGTAATTTCTTGCCCAAGCTTCACGCGGGGTTACTGGCTAGTTAAATATATATTTGACCGACTAGTTGAAATTAAACCTGATAGCAATGATTTTCTTTGCCTGGCCAGTGCACACATACATAACAGAATTGAACAACATTCAAGATGTGTAACTTAAAAAAAAGCAATATACAACCAAACATAAGACTGGACGCCTTTATCTATAGTGTATATGACCCATCTTGCCCATGTAACAACAGCGAACACATAGACCTTGTCAAATGCTTTGTCCAATAGGCGAAAGTGAGAAATCCTCCATGATTTATTGAATAAAATAACACAGAACACCACCCAGAGACCTACCACATATCCTGTACCAAGTCCAAAGGAAAATGTTAGTACCACATGTTCATCTCTCTTTTGATCGCCATGCTTAGATTCTCTGTTGTCATCGGTGCAATTCTTGCGAAGAGGATATCCACAAAGACCAATGTTGCCATCATATATAAGAGGATTCTGTGCATAAATGGTGTCAAGCTGTGCCCCTGATGGGATTCTTCCTGTGAAATTGTTGTATGACAAGTCCAAGAATCCTAAATATGTTATATTTGATAGACTTTGTGGGATTTCTCCATAAAGATTGTTTCTTGAGAGGTCGAGCGATTCTAGTGATTGCATAGCCCCAATCCTTTCTGGAATTTTTCCAGTCAAATTATTCCTTGATAGATTCAAATTTACAACTGCATATAGAGAGGCTATTTCTTCTGGAATTCCACCGGTAAATTGATTTGATGACAAGTCAATGATCGCCATTTCAGAAGAAAATGTTGAAATGTAGTAATAACGTTCTTGTCCCTTCATGGTCATAGAGAAGTTAACACCGTCATCGTGATATACAGGTGGATACTGTGTTTTCATCCACCTTAAATTTGACAAATCATAGGGTAAGGTACCTGATATACTATTGCCTGCCAAATTTAGATGAAATAGGCCTCCAAGATGGGTAATAGTGGCTGGAATGCTTCCTGTGAAATTATTCCATGCTAAATCAAGGACTTGTAGTTCTGTGTATGTTTCTATAATCAGTTCTAGCTTTCCCGATAGCATATTGTTACCTAATATTAATGCTGTGGCCCTCCTTTGCTGATCACATGCTGACAATTTTCCGTCCAAATGATTGTTTGCTAAATTCAAAACATCCACATTCAGGTCGCAAATGTTTGATGGTAGTTTCCCTGACAAATGGTTCCTGGAGATGTCCAATACATAGAGATTTATAGGCAGCAGAGGTATTGGACCTGTTAGCTGGTTTGAATCCAACTTGAGGTGCCGTAATGATTTTATATTATCCAAATTTGTTGGCAATATGCCATTGATTCCATTCTTTGAAAAGTACAATGATGTTGCCTTTGAAAAGGTAGTAGCAAACCAGTCGGGAAGCCTATCAAATATTGATGTATTGGACATATCTAGCTCAAGAATATTAACCTGGAACCCTAACCAGGTAGGGAATAGAGGACCCATCTGGCAAGATGCAAAATATGCCCTTTCGAGTCTGAAGGGTGGTAGCCATTCAGGATGCACTGCTATCTTCAATGAATTACGTGACAAGTCAATAATCTTCAATTTTTTTAGGCCAGCAAAATGTCGTTGGGTGATGACACCATTGAGATTATTGTCGCTGAGGTCCAGGTACTCCAAATTATTGAGTGCACGGAGCTCAGAAGGCACAGGTCCGCTGAGGTGGTTATTAGAGAGATCAAGGATGCGTAAGGTGGTCCATCTCCCTATCCAATTTGTTAGTACTCCCCTGAAATTGTTGAAGCTCAGAGACAGTTCCTTCAGCTTGCTCGGGTAACAGTGTGGTAGTATTTGAAATAAATCTCTTATGTCGCCATAAAATAAATTATAGGCAAAGTCTATGCTCTCCAAATTGCACAGATTTGTCATGTTTACTGTCACGATGTCTATGCGGCCATAAGCAAAGCTAAAATAAAGGGCTCGGAGCGAAGTCATGTCTCCCAACACATAAGGAATTTGACCGTATAAGTGTGTGTCTGCAACCTCAAGATGCTTGAGGCTCGTCAGATTCCAGAGCCAACATGATGCAACTGGGTGGTCAAAGAGGTTCCCAGAGAGACTGAGCTCCACAAGCTGTGTAAGATTAAGGTGCGGGAGAGATTGGTTTGCACTTGTAAGGTGGCAATTGGAAAGACGAAGGACCTTCAAAGAAGGAATCATGTTCACAACATGAGCCCAATCAACTGCCCTTTTGAGGTCCACAGACTCCATGTCGAGGTACATTAGAGGCAAATTTGATAACCAAGAGATATCCGTGGAGTACAAATCTGGACCACCCATGGAAGTAGGAGGCCATGATGAGTAGTAATAGGTGAGAGGTCAGTTCCAGAAAAATAAGTAGATGAGAGGTCAAGATAGTGTAAGTTTGAGAGATTGCCGAGCTGTGGTGGCACCCTCCCGACCAAGGGCATGCCAGAGAGGTTTAGATATCTCAAGTTGCTAAAATGGCTCAAGAACTCTGGCGCACGGCCAGCTGGCCCCGAAAGGTTGTTCAGGCTGAGATCAAGGCTCTCAAGATGATGCAAGGAGAGCAAGGAGGGACTTATCTGGCCCGACAAAGCTGTGTCGTTGGGATGAAGCCGTGGATCATCAGTGTACATGTCGTTGCCAAGACGGAGGCTGATGATATGGCCTGTATAGTTGCTACACTGGACGCCGCTCCACCGGCAGCAGTCTTCGTCGCCTGCCTGCCATGAGGCAAGGCGCCGCGCTGGGTCGCCGGTGATGCCTCGCTTGAAGGCCAGCAGGGCGTCCCTCTCGCGGGGTATGCAGGCTCCACCTGCGGCATGGCGACCAGCAACAGCTGGTGGAGGATGCAATGCCTGCGACTGCGAGGCGGCCGCGGCTGCAAGAAGAAGAAGCAGGACGACTGAGGGATGCATATGCCTAGTAAGGTTTGTTATTGTTGCAAGTGAGATCGGAGTGAGAAGAGGATGCGCTGGTGTGGCCATCTCATCCATCGTGGTTACATATACATAAGCTAAGCTAGCTGCTTCAGTCTGCTGCACGCTGGTTGTGGTCTGGTCGTCACCGGCCGCACGCTGGTCCGTCAACGTTTTGTCCCACGCACTTCTGGATCTTTGATTGTTGCATCCGTGTACTGCACTACTGCTAGTATTGGGTTGGTGGGTCAACAGTCAACAGTCAATAGGGAGCCTTGGCTAGCTTTGAAGGCCGAGGAAAAATACCGTGACCGTCGCTCCATTCAACAATTGCATTCCAGAATCATGATGTGAACTGAGCACTCCAGCTGAAGGAGAGCTGCTGATGGTAGCTCTGAAGATCGCTTCACTGAAGAAACTGAAGTGCAGCATCCTCAGAAAACTGTGGCGCATCCGGCACAGCTGGGCCAGCGTTTTGACGAGCAGCCCAGGAGGATATTGTAATATGGCATATCAAAACTCCAACAAAGAAAATAGATTTGGGTGGGGGTTCCCCCACCGAGCCCTCAAAAAAAAAAAAAAAATAGTGCCTAGCCTACATACTCCTGACTCCTCTGTTTCTCCAATCTCCCAATCTATCTGATTCTTCCTGTTCATCACTCGAGAAAATTGTAATTATTGGACTCCAAACAGAGTGCTTCATAATTACAGGACTTAATCGTGGACTTCATTAAAATGACCCTACCACATGTTTGGGCTAAAATGAAACGAAGTTACTGGTCTGTGCCAATCTAAAGCATTGATTCAATGTTGCCTTGCTCGAAGGAGAAAAATCTCGTGAGTCTACGAGTTGGAATTGAGCTCTGTTTTCTTTTCTCCCTGCCTGTGTACTTGACGGCTACTTCTTTCACTTTGTAACTGGATGCAGGTATGGTGAGAATGTGTTAGAAGCTAAGAAGAATCCTATTGGATATGTCCAGTTTTCTGTGGCGTTTGTAATTGCAGCGTATGCAGAACGAAGAAAGGATGGTTCCTACTAGTTCTGCGTATAATGGCATAACACTCCCTTTTACATTTGGAAGGCACAAGCCGCTACTCGATCGAAGTGGAAATAACTTGAAATTCATGTATGAGTACTCTTCATGTATTCATTATAGAAGGCTGTGACTAGAGGCTTTGTTGTTATTGTAGTTAGTTTATACTAGTCCATCAACCCATACTCTCGAGATACTATCTAATAAATTACTTCTATTAAATATTTTCTCTTCACTAATATTCTAAAAAATAGCTATAATAGGTACTGTATATCTATATATCCAGTTATCATAATCTATCAATTATTTATTTAGATGTATTTTTCTCATACATATCCATTGTTTCTTACGTAGCACTTCTGTGTATCTCCTATATACATTTAGTTGATAATAATTTGTTTAAAATATGATGGCTTTATGTGTAGACTTTATTTTGATGACATGAACCTAAATTTTGATTTTCCCCCTAAATTTAATCTTATTAGTTGCTCAGAGACAACGACTATTATTTACAATTGTGATTATGGTGTATCGATTCGATGCCACAATGTTTTAGAATTTTGTAATAATTTTAGGATCTGTGTTTTTAATCTCTAGTGGTTTTAGTCATAATTTGAAGGATGTATCTTTTTTCTAGCATGATATGTATTTAATCTCTGCTGTCATCGGTGCAATTCTTGTGAAGAGGATATCCACAAAGACCAACGTTGCCATCATATATCAGAGGATTCTGTGCATAGAGGGTGTCAAGCTGCGCCCCTGTTGGGATTGTTCCCATGAGATTGTTGTGTGACAAGTCCATGGAGCTTAAATATGTTATATTTGACAGACTTTGTGGGATTTCTCCATAAAGATTGTTTCTTGAGAGGTCGAGCGATTGTAGTGATTGCATAACCGCAATCCTTTCTGGAATTTTTCCAGTCAATTTATTTCTAGAGAGGTTCAAATTAAATTTAAAATTGCGTTAAGAGAGGCTATTTCTTCAGGAATTCCACCGGTCAAGTGATTTGATGACAAGTCAATGATTACCATGTCAGAAAATGCTGAACTATAGTAATACAGTTCTTGTCCCTTCATGGTCATAGACATGTTTACCTTATCATAGTAATAGTCAGATATATATACCCTGTTTTCATCCCCCTTAAATTTGACAAATCATGTGGTAAGGTACCTGATATACTATTTCCTGCCAAATTTAGATGAAATGGCCACCAAGACGGGTAATAGTGGCTGGAATGCTTCCCGTGAAATTATTCCATGCTAGATCAAGGATATGTAGTTCTGTGTATGTTTCCAAAATCAGTTGCAGATTTCCCGACAGCATATTATTACCTAATATTAGTGCTCTGGTTCTCCTTTCCTGATTACACACCGGCAATTTTCCCTCCAAATGATTGTTGGCTAAATTCAATTCATCTACATTCAGATCGCAATGTTTGATGGCAGTTGCCCTGACAAATGGTTCATGGAGATGTCCAATAAATGCATATTTACAGGCAACAGAGGTATTGGACCTGTTAGGTTGTTTGAATCCAACTTGAGATGCCGTAATGATTCTATTTTTTTCAAATTTGTTGGCAATGTGTCATTGATCCTATTGTTCGAAAAATACAATGATGTTGTCTTTGAAAAGGTTGTAGAAAACCAGGCAGGAAGCCTGTCAAATATAGATGTGTTGGACATTTCTAGCTCAAGGGTATTAACCTGGGACTGTAACCAGGTAGTGTCATGCCCGAAAATTTGTATTGGTTTAAAATAGTCAAATCTCTTTATTTATGTAATTTTGGTGATGCACTCAAACATAGGAAATAATACTTTTTGGAAATTCATCATAGGGGTTAGCAACATTGTTGTACATTCATGCCGTTGCATAATTTATATTGTGATGTGTGGTTTTGACCAAATCTGACAATGAATTCAAAAGAATTTAAAAATCTATTTAAAAAGTGGTTTAAATAAAAGAAAAGGCTTTTCTTTTTTCCTCTCCCCTCCTTCTCCCTTTCTGGCCCGAGCCGGCCCGCTTGGCCTGCCTCCTCCCCTTCTCTCCAGGATGAAGGCCTTCTCCTCCCTGAGGCCCGCTCTCCTCTCCTCTTGGGCCGGCCCAGCAACTGCAGCGTGCGCACACGCCTTCCTCTGTCTCGCTGACTGCTGGGACCCGCCAGGGGCGTCTCCTTCCTCGGGCAGACTCGACCACGAGTCGGGCCCGACCCCGACCCGGGCGCCGCCATCCGCGCGTCTGCGTCCACGCCCCGCCTTCGGGCTATCAAACCATCGTGCCGCACTCGTGTTGCCCTTTTTTGCAGCCCTAGCAAGCGCCACCTTGCCTTGTCGTGCAGCAGCGGCCGCCGAAACCCTAGCCGCCATTGAAGGTTCTGCTGCCGCTCAAAATTTGTCATCATCGTTGCCTCTTCTTCGCAGTAAGCTGCACCCGGAGCTCCGCCTTGACCTCGCAAGCAAGTTGGTCTCCTTCTTTTGGCCTAATTGCGTTCCATTCGTGTTATGGCTGTCCGGAGGTCGCCGTCGTCCGCCCTTCCAAGCCGTGCGTTGTCTACATCTCATCTCGGCCGCCATGTTCTTCCCAGGTGAGCGTGGCTCGAGCTCCTCTTTCTTTTGGTACCGGTCCCGTGCCAAATGATGGCCAGAATCGCCGGGTTGGGTTACGCCGACGAGGATTCTCGCCGCTGGCCATGGCCGCCGCCGTGTCGGTCGCCCCCTCCGGCCAGTGGTACCGTCGCTTACCTCCTCGGTCTAATCCTGGCCACCCAATCTGGATCGGATGGCCCAGAACCGCCCATACCCCTTCGTGGGTCATTTTTGCTAAAGAGTCCTTGAAGTTTCTGATAATTACAGCAAGGTACCTGGCCGAGTTGAAATATCAGGATTTCAGGATTTATCTTATTTTGATAAAAGTTCTAGTAAATTACAGTTTTGCCACTTCTTTCAAATGCTTGTAAAATGCTCATTTTAACTTTGTTTAAGTCTGTTCAAGTTCCGTTAGATTCATAATTTCGTAAGCTACGCAGTGATGTCACTGTTAGTACAGTTGGTAGACTTTATATGTTGAGCTCATATTTAATGTATTTATTAGTCTATAGAAAATCTTTAAAAATTCATATCTTCTCTGTTATAATTCTTTTTCGGTGAATTTGATGTTTGTGTGATCATAGCAGCGAGTAGCATAGTTTTATAAGCTTTTTATTCTGTTTTGCTGAGCCTGGTGTACTGTTCTTCTAATAGCTCTTTGTTTGCTTTATGTATGTATGCTCGATTGGCTTGCTTGGTGCTGCTTGTTAATGTTAATCGAGTTCAGACGATGAGGGATTCGTTGAAGATCAAGGATATTTTGAAGATCAACAGGATCTGCAGGGATATTTTGAGAATCAAGGCAAGTATAGCTAAGAATCTTCCTTGCTGTCCTATTCATAATACAATATAATTCATTTGCATGTGTCCTTTGATGCCTAATTAAGGAGTTCCTAGCAATTGAATACTTTTACCTTGTTAACCTTGGGAAATATGCATTTGGGTAGTATGTTGCTAGTGCAAATATTTAACCATGATCATGTATGCTGGAGTAATGAATACGTGTTAACCATATAAGATGAATGTAATCCTTTGGCAAAAGCTAGGACTTTTCATACAACTGCGAGGGCTATATGGCTCTGGCTCTAGTTGCTCATGGGACCTTTTCTAGCTGGTTAGTGGTATGCGAGTTAGGTATAGGACAACCTCTGTCCTTATGTGTATAGCCGGGAAGGAATGTGCCATATTGGAAGGTGGGTTCCTACATCTGATGTTTACGCGTCCCTATTTAGTTAGAGGAACTCATGGGTGACTTTATATGTTTTGCGGTGACTTGGGAGTAATTAACCCACTCTACTGTATAACATGACTCACAGTGAAAGTGTACACCTCTGCGCAGAGTTTGAATCAATATATTGTCCGTGCCCACGGTTATGGATGGCCTAGAAAACTGAGGGAGTCTGTTATGTTCATTTAATGGTTTATGTGCAACTTATTTATTCAGCTATATCTTGTGATCATGTGGTTATGGGGATGATAATACCTTATGGATGCTAATTGCCAAATTTGTTATATAACTAAAAGCTAATTGCAGATAACCATGTCAGCTATTTGTGCCTCATGAACCCTTGGTTATACTTGCTGAGTACGGTTGTGTACTTACGTTTGCTTTACTTTCAATTTTGGAAAATCCCGGATGGGTAACAGATCAAGGCTGGAGTGAGGACTACCGTAATGAGTATTAGGCTTGATATTCACCAGCCAACTTCGTCCCTGTGGTTGAAGCTTCTGCGAGTATGCTAGTTATTTTATATTTATCAGAATATTTATATATGAGACTATGTAATGAGTATTTGTTCGCTATGTAATAAACATTGAGATGGTATTGTTTATCGATTTGTCGACTTACATGTGTGACTTCCTGGGATGCACATAAGGCTTTTGTATATCCCATTTTGTCCTTAAAATTGGGGTGTGACAAGTTGGTATTAGCTCCATGTTGACTGTAGGACGCAAGCCTAGTTAGAATGGTCGTCTTAGTTTTCTTTGCTTCACTTGATTCATGCTTATACCTCAGTCTTGTTATTTATGAAAATTTTATGCTCTATAACCACTGTATTGTGAAAGCTTATTGACTCTGCTCTTAACTATGTCTGAAATTCTATAGATGTCATGTGGACTTGCCTCTGGTGAAGGAGCAATCCCGGTCGGTCATGTGGAATAGTTCAAGACTCCTAAGGATGATGCCTTCGTCAATGATCTTCGGGGGAAGACGCTAGCATGTTACCACAAGCCAAGCTGGAGTACCGCTGTGTGGAGAAAAGACACCCTATGAGGAGACCATAATGGGGTACTGAGATGAAAGTCAAGTCTTTTGATCCCATCACAAAGACCTACAAACAGGAGACATTCCACTATGGTCTAGTGGAACGAGCTACTACAGAACAAAGCATGGAGCATGCGGCGTACAATGCGCTTGTCCACTACCTTGGCGAGCGCCATGAAGGTTTCCGTGATGATGTACCAACGCATTATCCATACTATTTGCAGAAGCAAGCAACTTGGTTCATAGACGCTGTTGATGTCAAGAAACCGACCGTTGAAGCAAAGACCCTTGAAGCAACAGTAGTGTTGGTTGAAAGGTTGGTCGCCAAGATGGAGTCCTTGGAACATGAGCTACTCTATGAGAGGCTTGTCAACACGATTCAAAGTGCAGAGATAGATCACCTCTGTGACCAGCTAGGCCTTTCAAAGATTTATGAGAAGATCGAGGAACCTCCCAAGGATAGCGGTGTACCATAGGTTTATGATGCCCCCATGTAATAATTAATAGTATCGTGAGTCAAGTTAGTCGGGTCATTGGGTGTTTGTGAACCTTATGTGCTTGAATGAATTATGATGATGTATTATAAGTGATTTGGATCTTTATGTGAGTGCTTGAGTTTTGTGGACATGTCCACAAATTCCTTTGTTAAGTTTGTTAAGTTATGATCTTGCATAAAATAGGTTTGGGTTGGTCGATCTCGTCTCTGTGTTTGCTATTTTCTGGAGCAGCCTGCCTTTTTCTGCAATATCTCCAAATCGGTTAATGCAACGGTTATGGAATTTTTCTAGGATATATTAGACTTGTGTATCTAACCAATTACACAAGAATCATGTCAAGATCCATTCTGGTCTAGGAGTTATGGCTGTCACAATCTGATGTTCTGTGGTGTCTGGAAAGTGCTGAACAGTTTCTATTGTCTATTAAGTTTGATGTATTAAATATCAGAATCTGGTAATGTAAACTGAACAAAAGTTGTAGATAATTTCATAAGCTTTGCAACCGTGTATAAAACGTCTCTTTTTGATACCTGGATCTTGAGATATGATTATTTTCTGTACTGTGGAAATTGAAGCTTGTCCAGAAATTTTGAGATTTGTAATCCTTATTTTTATATAAGTGAATTGTATCCTAACTCTCTCTAATATTTGATTTTTGTATTAGAATACAGATGGCTGCTCATAGAGGTACAGGCAGAGGCAGGGGCAGAGGCCGTGGACCCATAACTCCAGAGGACTTGATCGACCAACAGTTTCAGATGATGCAAGCTATGACACAGTTCGTGCAAACAATGCAAGCTGGAGGTCTACCACATGCACAACCACCAAGGGACAAACGCAGAGAGTTCATGCATGGTCATCCTCTGGTGTTTTCTCATGCTATTGATCCTATGGAGGCTGATGATTGGCTTCGTGCGGTGGAGAAGCAACTAGACCTTACACAGTGCAACAACCAAGAGAAGGTGTTGTATGCTTCTGGGCAACTTCAGGGGGCTGCTCAGGTATGGTGGGAGTTGTATCAAGCTGCTCGTCCTGTCAATGCTCCTGCTCTCACCTGGGAGAAGTTCAAAGAAGATTTCATAGCTCACCACATCCCTGAAGGTTTAAAAGAGCAGAAGGCAGAAGAGTTCAGGAATCTCAGGATGGGCAACATGTCTATGATCGAGTACCACGCTCAATTTGAAAATCTGGCACAGTATGCTCCTAACGAGGTCCGCACAGATGCTGATAAACGTCATCACTTCCTTGATGGGATCTATTATGACCTCAGGCTGCAATTGAAGGAAACAAATATGATTCCTTTAAAGAGTCGGTGAATAATGCCATTGTACTGGACAATGAGCGACTGTCACAGGACAAGAAGAGGAAGTGGAATAGTGGATAGGGCTCTGGAAGTAACTCTCATTTTCATTCCAACTCTCAGCATGGTTTCTAGCAGAGGTACCAGGGGCCAGTCAGCCAGGGGAACCAAAGTCAGTACTCCCAGCGTCAGAATTGGAATCAACATCAGGGTGGAAGCTGGTATCAAAGTGGCAATCAGCGCTCGCCGCAGCAATTTGGGAATCAAACTCCACGCCTCACCCCACCCATCAACATTCTTGTGAAGAGTGGGTCTCCCAGTACTCCTCAGTTGTGCTATCGTTGTGGTGAACCAGGGCATTATGCTAATCATTGTCCCAAGAAGCAAAATCAGCAAACCCCTCAAAGGCAGAGCAACAACCACAAGTCAAGTGGTAATCATGGGAGAGTTAACCATGTGCCTACTGAGACTGTGCAGGAGGGCCCTGAAGTTATGCTAGGTACGTTTGAATTCAACTCCATCTTTGCTATAGTTCTTTTTGATTCTGGAGCTTCGCATACTTTTATTTCACATGCATTTGTTAGAAATCATAGCATCCCAGTAATTGCCATGAAGAGTCAAATGTTAGTAAATTCCCCGAGAGGTGGTATTCCAGCATCTTACTTCTGAACCTCAGCAAAACTTACATTAAGGGGGTAGACTTCACAGTCAGTCCTATTGTGTTGAGGTCCTCTAGCATTGATGTGATATTGGGATTGGATTGGATGAAGCAACATGGAGCAGTGATACAGTGTAAGGAGAAAGTTGTGGTCCTGACACCACCTAAGGGAGGCCAAATCAGTGTTGAGGTAGCATTGAAAGCACGACCAGCCGCCATAATCAACCTGCTTGATGATGAAGATGTTGAACTTCAGAGCCGTGTTGTGGAGGAATTTCCAAATGTGTTTCTAGATGATTTGCCAGGTATGCCGCCTGACCGAGATATTGAATTTATCATTGAGTTATTACCTGGTACTGCACCTATAGCTAAGCGTCCTTATATAATGGGGGTTAATGAATTAAAAAACTTAAGAAACAGTTAAAAGAATTAGAAGAGAAGGGTTTCATTCGTCCTAGTGCCCCTCCTTGGGGTGCTCCTGTGATCTTTGTTGATAAGAAGGATGGAACTCAGCGGATGTGTGTTGACTATCATTCTTTGAATGTGGTTACCATTAAGAACAAGTATCCATTGCCTAGAATTGATGACTTGTTTGACCAGTTGAGAGGTGCTTATGTGTTCTCTAAGATAGATCTGCGTTCTAGTTATCATCAGTTGAAGATTAGGAATTCAGATATACCAAAGACAGCCTTCACTACCAGGTATGGGTTGTATGAGTATACTGTCATGTCTTTTGGTTTGACCAATGCACCTGCCTACTTTATGTACATGATGAATAAGGTGTTTATGGAGTATTTGGATAAGTTTGTGGTGGTGTTTGTTGATAATATACTGGTATTCTCCAAGGCTGAAGAAGAACATGCTGAGCACTTGAGGTTAGTTTTGTAGAAGCTTAGAGAGCACAAGTTGTATGCCAAGCGAGGTAAGTGTGAGTTCTGGTTGAAGGAGGTCTCTTTTCTGGGGTACATTGTCTCTAATGGTGGAATATCAGTGGATCCTGGCAAGGTGAAGGATGTTCTAAGTTGGAAGCAACCTGCAGATGTAAAATTTGTACTATCGAGTATAAAGGGAGGTAGCCACCGAGGATCTAGTGTGATCTTCAATGAATTAAGTGGCAGGGCAATAAGCTTTAGTTTTTTTGAGGCTAGCAAAATGTTGTTTGGTGATTACACCATTAAGATTATTGTTGTCAAGGCCTAGCTCAACCAAATTGTTTAGTGCTCCGAGCTCAGGAGGCACAGGTCCGCTGAGATGGTTACCATAGAGATCAAGAATGCATAAAGTGGTCCATCTCCCTAACAAATTTGGCAGTACTCCACTAAAATTATTGAACCCCAAATTAAGTTCCTTTAGCTTGCTTGGGTAACATTGTGGCAACCTTTGGATAAAATCTCTTATGTTGCCATGACCAGAAGTGTACGTCAAATCTATGCTCTCAAGTTTGCATAGATTTGTCATGTTTTCTGTCATGACATCTATGCTTCCTCCGTTATAACTAAAATCAAGGGCTTGGAGTGACGTCAAACCTACCAACTTATCAGGAATTTGACCATATAATGAAGTTTTTGCAAGGTCAAGATGCTTGAGGCTCGTCAAATTCCAAAAGCAACATGTTGCAACTGGCGGGTGATGAAAGCCGTTCCCACTTCCCAGAGAGACTGAGCTCCACAGGGTCTATAAGATTAAGTTGCAGGAGAGATTGGATTACACATGTAAGCATGCAATAGCGAAGACAAAGGACCATCAAAGAAGGAATCTTGTTCACAACATGAGCCCAGTCAACTATCCCATTGAGGATGACAGAGTCCATGTCGAGGTACATCAGAGGTAAATTTGATAACCAAGAGAGATCCGTGGAGTATAACTCTGGAACACCCGATGCAACATCGGAAGTACTTGGAGAGAGGTCAAGGAAGTGCAAGTTTGAGAGATTGCCTAGCTGTGGTGGGCTGGTGGCACCCTCCCAAACAACGGCATGGTAGAAAGGTTGAGGTATATATCTCAGGTTCTTGATAAGGCCCAAGAACTCTGGCACTCGACCTGATGGCCCGAAAAGGTTGTTTACGCTGAGATCAAGGCTCTCAAGATGATGCAAGGAGAGCAAGGAGGGACTTATCTGACCCGATAAAGCCGTATCTCTAGCATTGATATGCTCAGGGTCATCAGCGTCGATGTTGTGAACATTGAGGTCAACGACATGGCCGGTCCGGTTGCTGCACTGGACGCCGCTCCACCGACAGCAGTCTTCGTTGCCTTGGTGCCATGAGGCAAGGCGCCCCGTTGGGTCGCCGGTGATGCCTCGCTTGAAGGCCAGCACGGTGTCCCTATCGCTGGGTATTCAGGTGGCACCAGTGGCATGTCGACCTGCAGTTGGTGAAAGCCATGTTGCCTCCTGTGACTGCGAGGCGGCCGTGGTTGTTTTTTATGAAACAGGAGGGGTTTGACCCCCTATCGGATTTTATTAATAAAAAGAGTTACAAAAAAATATTACAAGCTCCACTCTGGAGAATCAGGAAACAAAAAGGGTTACAAAGAAGATAAAAGAAAATTACACAAATGCTTCTAGCCATTAATACATGAGAGGTTTTACATCATCTTTTGCTCGCAGGATAACTTGAGCAAACTCTTTGTGGAAAACTATCTTACACCTGTGAAGAGAGTTGTCGATGCCTCTGAAATTTTATCATTTTACAAAGTCCAGATGGACCAACACATCGTAATAATAAGCTCCATGTAGAACAGTTGTTGAAGCTGAGATTTAAAAGATTCCATAATATGGAAAGTGTCTGGCGAATTTGGCACCACCACCTGAATGATCCACCAGCAGGCCATAGAGAAGAACAATGAAAGAAAAGATGTATCAGATCTTCGTCCAAATTATGGTGGCAGAGGACACAAGCATAAGGAGATTCATAGATTTTCTACGAAGGAGAGCCCTAGTGCTTAGTCTATCTTTGAGGAGGAGCCAAAAGAAGAATTTCCTTTTATTTTGGCAATATGATTTCTAGAGCCATTTAAAGACAGGATGAACCTGGTGATGGCCAGAGAGGCATTTATAAGCTCGACTGGAAGAGAAGAGATTAGTGCCCCAAGAATATGACCAAATATCTTTATCATTTGAGAAGTAAAGATTTTGAAGGACATGTGACAACTGTAGGTATTGGTGGTAAGCTTTAGAAGAAAGAGGCAAATGAAAAAGATTGTGAAGCTCAGATGTGGTAGCACTAGCTATAGAAATTTTGTCATTCTTCGTATAGGATAGGAGTTCAGGAAAATTGATGATTGTGAGGAGTAGAGTTCCAGGAACCATACCAAAGCAAGCAGGTTAATCCATCATGAATATTAACTGTAGCCATATTTTTGAACTTCATGAGTAACTTAAGGATGTCCCTCCACCAAAAGGAGCCTCTAAAGATAATACCATGAAAAGGTAATTGTTTCTAGAATAGTATTTATGCCAAACCAGAGATACCCAAGCCACTTCTGGAGGTGCTTAAGAAGAAGACTCTCATTCTATGTAGTAAGATCCAGAATACGCAAGCCACCATCTTCTTTGGGGACAAAACACATTGGCCATGCTGCCTGTTGTGAGAAGGAGAAGCAAGTGCAAGACGGCGGAGGGATGCAAGGGCATGGCCTTGATCAGTTCAGCGGATGATTGTTGGTGTTCAGGATGGCAACGGGTATATACCCGACGGGTATTAGCCACCCATATCCGCACCCGTCAGATCAAAAATCTATTCCGTCGGGTTACCCGTGAAAGCAGACGGGTAAGAAATTCATTCCATACCAGTACCCGATGGGTAATTCTTACCCGACGGGTATTCCATACCCAACAATATACCCGAGTTCAACATTCATATGCAAAAAATCATAGGTTTATATGGGCCAAATTCATGGGCTACATGCTTATATGGGCTAAAATTATAGGGGTGGCTATTTATTCATGCGGATTTTTCTACCCGCGGGTGTACGGGTATGGATAGTATACTTTCACACCCGTACCCGCCGTACCCACCCAATATTATACCCACGAGTATAAAATGCTTTCCATATTCGTCTCCTTATCGGGTAAAACCCGTCGGATACTCGGGTATCGGGTACCCGTTGCCATTTTGAGTTGGTGTGTTATCGTTGAAAGAGACAAGTGAGGTGCTCTGTGAGATCGAAGTGAGACTGATGCGCTGGTGTGGCCATCTCCGTCTGATCGATCCTGATTATATAAGCTAGCTAGATGCTTCAGTCTGCAGCCATGGTCGTGTTCCACGAACAAAGACCTACTTTGTTTGCATCTGTGTACTGCCAGTACTGGGTACTGGGGTGGCCAAGATCGATAGTTTGCTTCAGTCTGCGGCCAAGTCACGGTCGTCGTCCAGTCGTCCCTTGCGGTCGGTCAACGTCCTGTCCCACGCACTGTTGCACAAAGACCCTAGCTACTTGTTGCATCCGTGTACTGCCACTGTGCCAGTAGTGCGGTGGTGTGGCGAGGCAATTACAATTAGAATTGCACAAAGACCCTAGCTTCAGTTCGAAGACCGTGCAAGTAGCTACATTCGACAAATGCATTTCCAGAATTATGTTTAGGATGAAACGAAGTTTAAGACAGGGCTGTCAATTAAAAATGCATTCAGTGTCCTCCAACTGCTCCCTGTGTTTTAAATTATAAGTCGTTTGACCCTTTTTGACTTTTTTGGTACATGTATTTTACTATGTATCTAGACATAAATATGTCTAGATACATAGCAAAATGCATATATAAAAAGTCAAACGATTTATAATTTGAAATGGAGAGAGTAGTAGATAAAGGTTGAATGGCTACGTCCATCCGAATAAGAATTCAGCTCTGTTTTCTTCTCTCTGTGTACTCGACGACCACTTGTTTTTTTTTTGACAACAGGACGACCGCTTGTTGTTTCACTTTATAAACGATGCATGTACGGTGAGAATGTGTTACAAGCTAAAGAATCCTAAATGGATATGTCGAGTTTGCTTCCAGTATATATATGCACAACTCAGACCCAGTTTGGATTCATTATCTCGTAATTAGGTGGCTAACAGTTCGAAGAGTAAAATGCACACTAGGTATTTAAATTATTTAGGTATTATCGTCTTGGTGATCGAACTGAAAAAGCTATCATTTAGATACTTATGGTGTGTTTGGTTGGGCTTTTGGCTGTGGCTTTTGCCCCCAAAAACCAAAAGCCCAACCAAAAGGCCTAAAAGGTACAACTGCTTTTATCAAAAGCCAGCTTTCACCCTAGTACAAAGCACCTTCTACCCTGCTTTCACTGACTTTTGGGGTAAAAAATTACCCACTTGCCACTGGTTACACAGACCGGTTCATTCTATTCCCTTTTCTCTCCCAGGCATCTACACGCGAGCAAGATGCGTCCCCGTCTCCGGCATCTGCTAGCGGCCGCGCGGCCCCATCCCCGACGCGGAGGCGGCCGGCGAGCCCCTTTCCCGACGAGGAGGCGGCCGGAGAGCGCCCTGCCCTACGCGGTGGTGCCCGGCGAGGCCTCTCCCCAGCGCAGCATCGGCCGGTGGCGGACGACGAGCTCCTTCCCCGATGTGGAGGTGCCTGTCGAGCCCCTGACTTGCGAGGCGGTGCCCGGCGAGGCCCCTTCCCAGCGCAACGGCAGCCGGAGAGCCCCTTCCTCGGCGCGGAGGCAGCCTGGCGAGCCCCCTGCCTTGTGCTCCTCCATCTCCGGTGGACCTCTCTCTCAGGCGCTCCTCTCTCTCTGGCGGCCCTCTCTCTCCGGCGCTCCTCCGTCTCTGGCGAACCTCTCTCTCCGGCGCTCCTCTGTCTCCGACGGACCTCCCTCTCCGACGGTGAGATCATCTCCTATGCGTCATCTCCCACCCCCGCGCCTGGCACTCGAGCTCCGCCCCGCTCCCTCCCTCGCCGACGAACCCTGCGGCGGCAGCGGTCGGCAACCACCTTGTGCGGCGCGGATGGCGGACCCCGGCAGTTTCCTGGAGGTCAGGCTCTTCTATGTGAGCGATGACCGGGGACGGGGAGCCTAGCTCGTGAAGGAGAAAAGGGGATAAAGGGAAGAGGCTGACAAGTGGGACCCGCTCGTTAGTGAGTGCAGTGTTTCAAAAGCCAGTGTTGCTGAACCAAACGAACTTTTGGCTTTCTCAAAGCTACATTTCCACAACTGCTTTTTCTTAAAGCCATAGCTCACAGCTACTTTTTCAAAAGCCACAGCCCAACCAGACACACCCTTAAACTGTTAGATCATCTGGCTATTCGAACTAAAATAGCTACCACCTAAATACTTATTAAACTATTGGGGCAATATCATCTGGTTACGAGAGTGGGCCGTGGTAGCTTTTCCATTAACACATGCTTCTTGGGCAATTAATTTTATAGGTAAAGTTTATTTTGTCACCCTTGAACTTACATGGCAGCCCTTTTTCTTAACTGGACTATAAAACTAAATAGCAGGCTCATTTTGATTGTAATGGTGGTTTTCTAATTTATTATTAAAAAATAATCATAACTGTTTAAATCATTATGGTGGTGCTTTATGTTGAGTTATTTGGATCTTATTTGTTCATATTTCTGGTGTTTGGTTGCTTGTAGTCACGCATGTTATTTATGTGAATTATATTTTGAGATCTACTTTATTTATGTCGATTATATGACCAATTTATTGCATTATGTTTGACGCATGTGCATTGTCTGAAACCTATAACCTAGTCAGGCAATCAATAGTACAACGTAAATCACTAGATTGATAACATTGTTAAAAAATAGTGCTAGTTCCCTACTTTTTATTATAATTCATATATTAGTTATGAAATTTAGAGACGAAAACATTTTTTTAAATAGAAAAGTATCTTTCCAACTAGTGAATGAAAATATTTTGCTTTCAACAGTTGAGGGATGTCTGGTTCTTGATTCCATAGTTTAGGGTTGAAAATCATAATACCATGCAAGTTGGAGGTTTGAAAGTAGACTTTGCCCATAAAATTAATTGCCCAAGAAGCATGTGTTAACGGAAACTCGCGTACCCAGATAATATTACCCTTATAGTTCAAGTACAAAGGTGCTAGCTATAGCCTAAGCAGTGCACTTAATCTATAAACTCACTACTCTAATTCGGGTCCTAGAACTAGAGTACCCTAACCAAGCGGTGAAATACCTCAATACTTAAAGTAAATAGGGGAACTTTATTACCACAAAGAAGCGCAGAGTTACAAGGAAGAAGTTGCCGACAGACCCGACTCTTCCAGTTCAGAGGTTGCCGACAAACCCGGCTCCTTCTCGAGCTCTTCCTCTTCAACTCAAGAGAGGCGCTACTTTACACTGTATCTGGGATACTGTCTATTGCTTCTTCTATTATTCTCTACTCCTACTTGCTCTAAATGAATCGAGATGGCCCCTTTTATAGTGTACCAATACCAAGGGGGGACTTGTAGGCATCCTGGAAGTCAGTGGCTGTGGCCCCGGGGCAGGCGCCACAAGGTGAGGGCGGGCGCCGTCCAGATGGCACTGCCTCATGATCCAACGACAGTGGCTCACTCCCTTATGTCAGTTTCACAGTAGGTGTGTCAGTTTGGACTCAGTTTGTGGTTGGTCTTGACCGACTTTGGTCTCCAAGTGAATGACAGTGGACCCATGGATTCATGTCATATCCATCGAGTGCCATCGGATCAAACCGACTTTGATTGATGATGTAGAAGTCATGGAGGGTCGATCGCACGGATCCTTGACGTGGCAGAGTCGGTTCTGGGGGCGGGCAGCCCGGCACGGGGCCGGGCGCCCCCAAGTGAGGGCGGGCGCCCTGGCTCCTGGCTTGGTTGCTACCCTGTCAGATCCACACGTCTACTTTGTTCCATTTATGACTTTTTTAGGTGTTTTTCCTGCATTCAAATAGTATTTCCAAGTACAAGTGGAACCAAGTAAAATTCAATATATAAATGTCATTTTTTAGTTGGTCTTATCACTTTTAGCATGCTATGTTGATGGCAATTTAAGGTGTTGGTGGCCATCAAGAGGGCAGTATGGTGGTGATAGCTTTATCATAACCCGACACCTCCACTTTCAGGATCGGTGTAGAGCTAAAGGCCAGCAACGCTTGGCGACCAAATGTTATCCGATGCCCGAAGCAATTTTATAGTGATTAAAGTTATCTTTTAGTTAGAATATCTATCCTTTACCTTACTAACTAAGATATCTTTCCTCTTGTTTTCTAGGGAGAACTACTGTTTAGAGGTTAATTCACGTACCGTTCCTTGTGGAAAATACGATACCTTTAATATTCATAGGTGAAGTGCTAAAGCTTACAATTGAGCTTACCATATCATTGACATGGGCAACATAACCAATTGTTCAACAATTGATGAGCTCGATGGGAGTCATGGGAACAATTGGTTATGTTGCCCCGGGTTAGGCTAACATTTACATGTTTTACTATGGTAGTGATTTGTATCCTTCGTATTTCCTAGTTAGTTTACCGAATAAAGCTTTGCTTACCCCCCTCAAAAAACAATAAAGCTACTGACTGAGAAACTTGAAGATAATTCACGGAAGTGAATTTTTCTTTTTCTTTTATGTAAGGTACCTTTTATCTTTGCGATATTATTACAACTGTGCACACCCTAAGATATCTAATATTGTCTAAATATTTAGTGCAACAGAGTATGTTTTTTTTGTGACATACAACAGAGTATGATTGATCAAATTATAAATGCACACCTTCTCTGCCTTTGTCTAATGTTTATATTTTTGACCATCGATTTCTCTAAAACAATATATAGGTTCATGATATAAGATATATAGTTTTAGATTCACAGTGCAAAAAAGATTTATAATATGGAATTTATAAATGTTGTGAATCTTTAATTAATAATTTTTATGAATATAGTTGATCCAATTAAGATAGTAATATTTGACCTTAATTAGTACAAGGCTAATGTGATTTGTAAAAAAACAAACACGATATCAGAATTTTTTTTGACAGAACCGGAGGGGCCGAGGCCCCTACAGGAAGCTTTATTGTAAAAAACAGGAACAACACGATATCAGAATTGGGTCTTGTCAAACGATTGTTGCTGCTCCTTTTCAAGCTTGAGATGCACCGCCGATCGGAAGCTATTGCTACATACTATGTTATTTGATCCGTATCCAAATAGAATGCAAATTTATGCATTCTCACGAAATGAACCAATTAAATATTTTTTAACAAATCGGCACTCACATTATCTGCGTTTATTGATGTAGAAGCAGAAATTACAAGCACATACATCCACGTACAATTACATGTAATTTTAAAAAACATATAATTCAGCAGGACAATTTCACATATGTATACCAGCAAACAAATATAGCAGGCTTGTTTCGGAGCAGTACGTAGTTCTAATCTTGGCAATCCACGAAGACAGTCGATGGCGAGCCTGCCGAAGGCTGTTCCGGCCCCATCAGTGTCGATCTCGCAGAAGACGGCGGCGTCCAGGTCCAACCCGCCGTTGTGGCACTCATTCACCACCCGCGCCGTCGTCTGCGCACCTGTCGCCGTGTTCGTCACCTTCAAGGCATGTCCACCTTGTCAGTTTTCTTCACTCATGCTATTCAAATACGGGTGATGAGCTGAGACACAGACACATCACACGGACGTACCTGGAGGCAGCGGCCGCAGGAGGCCTCGCCATGCTCGCCGGCGGGTCCGCAGAAAGCCGTCCAGCCATAGCGCTGCCGCCATTCGAGCGACTTATCGGAGTCCGACGTCGCGCAGAAGGCGCCCGCCGCGCTGAGGTCCCAGTCCACCTGTGCGGGGTTGTACTGGTTGTACGTCGCCACCACGCCGCTCGCCGGATGCGCCGCCGCGCAGCCGACAAACAGAGAGATGGCCGCCGCTGCCGCTGCTAGAACCAGAAGCTTCCCCAGCAAGTCTGTTGTGCCAGTGGCCGCCATCGCTGTCTGGTGGTGTGGCTAGCTCTAGCTCTCGCTGTTGCACTGTGCTGCTGGATGTGGTTGCACCTTGGATGTGTCGTATCTATATATGCGCCGATGATGGTGTTCATTCTGTCAACCACGACGAATTGCCTATAACAAGTGTTACACTATCGTTTGTCTTTGCCTTAGCTTGTTGTCAAAACATTATTTGAGTTACTTGCTCCGTGGCAATATGCCTCCAAATGGCCACATTATTCTAAAACAGAATAAGTGTAACGTATAGTAGGATCTACACAGCTAGGCGGAACATTCAATCTGTAGGAACAAACCTGATTGTCTTTGGTAGTGCACGCTGACGTAAGGCATTTAATTTCCCAAAAAAAAGGGCAGCGCATCTCAACTATGCCAAATGGATAGCTCTGATTCGCGATGCTCTTCCTCATCGGCTACAGCTAGGTGCGCACATCGCGAGATGGAAGATGGCTGCAGGCTGCTCACCTGCTCGGCTGGCCGGCCGCTTGGGTGAGCACGTCACTGTAGGGAGGAAGATGGAGGGAGATAAGAAAAGTCAAGATTATGGAGGGACCCCACTTCAAGTAAAATATAAATTTTATCATAAAGGAAGAGACTAACTTATTGTTTATCTTCTCTATCTACATGGTTTGTTTTGTAGACTCTTACGTATGTACGTGGGAATTGGGTTGAGATCCCGGAGGTCTTCACTTCACGGGCTTGAGACTTAAGTTGTGGGCATTGCCTTAAGTCTTGGTTGGACTTTGGCCTTTGGGTAAGTCCTACGATGTACAAATGTGGTCGAAATAGCTATAATTTTTTTAAGGGTGCATCGACATCCATAGGCCATTACTAGCCCTTCATCCTTGGATGGAAGCGCCGGAACCTAGAGGTGCAGCGGTAGCAAGGAGGAGCTTTGTTGGTTGAAAGACTCCTATCCTACACAGATCTTAGGAACATCCTCCGCGTCAGCACCAACAGTGAGGCAATGGGTGGTCGGCGATATGATGGAGCGTGAAGGTTGTTTAACAATTCGAGGTTGATGACTAGAGATGTAGCTCAAACTAAAGGTCTCATGTCTTGCTAGGATTTATTTCGCTACGGTTGAGACTTTGGGAATTTCGACCAATCTCACTAATAATTTGAGAAATTTATTTTTTTATTTAGTTTGGGTTACTTCATTTGAATCTTAGATGAAAAGGGGATTAGCTCTGTAGACGAAACTACACATACCATAAATTTATTGACCTAGCGCTAAAATCCTTTCATTCGCATAGTTAGTAATCACGAGTAAACTAGTTAGAAGCTAGAACCCTGTCCAAACTTGCAAAAAGTGTATAACTAAAGATCCGGTAATAATCCACTTGGGAAGCCTACTTTATACATAGACAAAAAATTACGTAGTGCCCATCTTCCCTGAATGCTTCAACTTGTCGGTCTTATCAACTATGGTATAGTAATTTGATGTTTCTACCCTTATTTTCAACTCTAATTATGATTTCACACTCACTTTTTTAACTTTGTGTTTTTACTCTCCCTTTTTCTACACGAATCCTCCGTCTAACCTTCTTCTGTAACACCATTGGTTCTCATTATATTAAATGAAAAAAAATAAAAAAAGATGGGCAATCCAAAAGACAATAATGCCCCTATGTTCTTTTCCCCTTCTCCCGACTCCTTCCTGCTTGATACCCGCCTGAAAGAAACGAGACGCGAACTCTCGTCGCCGTCTTGGTCGTCCGTCGGTGCCCTGCTTCTGTCCCGGCGGCTCCTCTCCCCTCGCCCTATCCCATCTCCCCTTCGGCCTCCCCATCTCCAGTCTCCCTCCCCCACCACTGCTCCCAGCACGCGTGGCATGGGGGCGAGGGTTAGGGTTTTGGGTGGCAGCGGTGGTGCTCCTGGCTGCAGGCAGAGGTGCTCCAGGCGGCTGACAGCGGTGTTCCTGGCGGCCTGTGGCAGATCTCTCAAAGGCCGGTTGTCCTCTTCAGCCTCCCCCACCCCATGGCCCTCCCCCATTGCTGTTCCCGGCGCGCGCAACATGAGGGGCGGGGGTTAGGGTTTCAGGGGGCGGGGCTTAGCTTTTGTTGGCTGGCGGCAGCTCTTCTGGTGGCCGGCAACCCTTCTCTTGTTGCTTCCATCTCCCCGTCGTCCTCACATCCCAGGTCCTCTGTCTCCAGCCTGCTTCTGGACAAAATGGAAGAGCCAAGGTATTTCCCCAATTCTATATATGTGTGTTTTATTGTAATTGAAAATAGCAAAGATTAGTTGATATGTTGACTTGTTATTTCTGCTATGATTTGTAGGCTAAATCACAGTAAATTGGAAATTCTTGTTATAGTACAGTCGGTTTTTAGCTTGTCGGACAATGGTCCAAAAAACATGGTTTCAAGGTAGATCTTTGCCATCCAAGGTTGTGGACATAAATAGCTTTGGGGTGGAGCAGCTAGTTAATTTCATTATTGAGCATTGCTTGTGGGGTTCTAAATAATACATTACCTTGTGGCATGATTTGGAGGGGAACGATTGTATGGAGATTAAATCTGATGAAAATATGTTAGATTGGTTTCTAATGAATGTAGAGAGTGGGGTAGTTTGTATAAATGCTCAAATAAATGATTTTGAGGGGTCACTGCAATTTTCTCCAACAAAAAGAAGGTTTCACCCTACAGTGAGGGCAAGCATGCTCCAAATTGAGGAAGACACTAGTGAGAGAGCCACAAATGCTGCATCCATAAATGAAACAACCACAACCCCATCCAAAAAAAAGACAATGGCCACCAAAAAAGAGAGCCGCCACCAAAGAGAGTGCTTCTGAGGGTGTGTTGACACCTCTAACACCACTTAAGCTAGGTTGTCATCCCTAGCATGGCGCCAAAGGTGCTGGTATTAAATGCATATACTTTTTAGAAATAAATAAGGAATCCGCAAGTGCATAGATAATACCGATGTAGCATTTTAACCGGGAGTAATCCAGGTATCGTTATTTATATTTTTACCACTGGGAAGGGAATGCTTATGGATAATGAGCAATGAGCACTGCATGACTGCATGTGGTAGTGGAGAGCTTAACCGTGTCTTTATCTATCTTCTTATATAGGGTAAGTGTCACATAAAATAATAGTATATAGAAATGAATGGTAAGTGATAAAGGATAAATGAGAGGAGCACTTAGCCACATAAAATAGTGATAATCATCTCAATAGAGTACTCTAAGTCTATAACACTAGCACGGACTAGTACGATCTACAAGAATAAATCCTAAGTTATACTAACTATAAAGTCAAAGCATACAATGATTAGTGTAATTACACCTAGCAATCATGGCGGGAAAAGGTTATACCTATGCATAGTGATATTACCAAGAAAGATCATGAACGGGGCAATCACTTCCCTATAATAGTGGTGTTCTACTAGTCCTATACTCGGGAGGAGGGCTACAAAGGACTTAACAGGACTGTCACTCTCGCGATCTACCTCGCGATCCAGAATATAGGGGACAATCGCAGATAAATACAGTATAGGCACCACGCTTACACAATATCTATCACTCACCCATTGGCCTAATGAGCAAGCGCTATACGATCTTATGTATAAACATAATTCTAATCCAACTATGCTAAGCATATAATCATAGTAAACCAAGAACAATATAATTGAGAATATAAGAAAATAGAGCAAAGTCATATCTGATATATTAGAATAGAATAAAGTAATATTCATAGTAGTAAGAACAATAATGAATATTACAATAAAGTAGAAGAAATTACAAAGAATGCTGATAGATCCGGACTCCTAGCTAGGCTTGACTCCCTCTAGATCTATAGCTATGCTACTAAACTATGGAGCTCTAATTGAGATGGTGGCTCTAGGGCTTCTCTGAAGATGAATTCTCCAAATGAACTCTTAAATGAATTAGAGAATGAATTAGCATTTCTTCAAGGACTAGGGGCCCTGAATATATAGCCCTCTAGGATGCACCACAGCCCTTGGATCAAACCGACCTAAATGGATGCTCCATATTGATCCTCAAGGTCGGTGGAGGCAGGATCCGCGAGGCGCTCCTCATTGGTGGAGGTGGCTGGGCGGCCGCCCCTGCCCTTGGGCGGGCGCCCATGGCTGGCTGCCATTTGGGCCTAGCTTCACAGTTGTGCCTCCTCGAGTCTTCTAGAGTATTCTTTGGTTGCTAGACGTGGTATTCTCTCTATGTAAATCCGACATGTGGACCTCTTTTGGTTCTTTTTTGATAACCCCCTGCAGAAATAGTCAATCACCAAAACTCGTGGAATTCTGTTAGTGTAACCCCTATAACTAGATGGTATTCATATTTTAATTCTTTCTCATGTTATGTCGATGGTTAAAATTGATACTTATCTACCGCCAACAGGGTGATGTAGAGGTACTTAGTGATAGCAGCTATGACACTGACTTGGCAACATCATCTGACTCTGACACTGAGTTTAATCCTAATGGTGAAGAAAGTTGGACTTGGTTTGTAAATAATGTGAAGAAAGCAATTGGTACACCTCCAGGTATACACATTTCCTATTTTTTACTCTCTTTTTTGTATTTCAGTTTGTAATCTTTTCTTGACATAGGTACACCTCCAGGTATACACATTTCCTATTTTTTACTCTCTTTTTTATATTTCAGTTTGTAATCTTTTCTTGACATACTACAATGTTCATACAGGCTTGGTCCTTAGCACTGATGCTAGAAAGGGAATAGAAGAGGCAGTGGAAGCTGTATATCCAGGAGTAGAACACAGAGAATGTATGAGGCATTTATGGAAGAACATGAAGAAAATTTTCAATGGTGATCTTTATGGCAAGAATATGTGGTGTGCTACCAAGAGCTTCACAACTTCAAAGTTTGACTACTTCATTGGAAAAATAGATGAGAAGGATCCTAAAGCCATTGAGTGGTTGGATCATAACCATCCATATGTGTGGAGTAGAAGCAAATTCAGTGAAGAGTGCAAGGTAGATTACATCAATAACAACCTCTCTGAATCTTTTAATAGTTGGATGTCAGAAACTAAGAACTTTCAGATTGTAGAAATGCTTGACCATATTAGACAAATGATCATTGTCAAGTTTGTTTGAGGTCCAAGATTGGTAGAAATATGTCAGGCATTATAATCCCAACTATTATTAAAGATTTGAATGCTAAATCAAAGACTATCAAAGAACATGAGGTTCTTATATGTGGTGCTACGAAGGCTGAAGTAATTGTTAATAGATTCAAGTATGCAATTAATTTGGTGGAAAAGACTTGTAGCTATCGAGCTTGGCAAGTGACTGGAAAACCATGTAGCCATGCTTTGGCTTTCATTGGAAAGATCAGTAGAGAGGTACAAATGGATGAATTTGTCCATGAATACTTCTCTATTGATAGGTACAGAAGTACATATGCAAGTACATTTAATCCAATGACATCTAAAGATCAATGGTCTCATGTTGACTTAGGCTACAAAATCAAGAAACCCAAGTTAAGAAGGAAACCTGGGAGGCTAAGAAAATCTAGGATCAAGCCATATGATGAAGTTAGCAGTAGCAAGAAAAGAAAGAGGTGTCCTGAATGCGGTGAACTAGGCCATAGAGTTAAGACTTGCCAAGGAGGTCCTACAGCTAGTCAAAAGAAAACGCAATCAGCACAAGAAGCTAGACCAGAACAAGGAAGCAATGATCTAGTGTGAGTGATATGTGCTTTGCTGCCCAATTCCTTTTATTTAGCCCAATTATTCTTATTAACATGTACTAACACTTCTTTGAAAAAACTTTAGTGCAAGTGCAAGTGGTAGTGCTAGTGCAAGTGGTACTGCAGGTGGAAGGGGCAGGGCAGAGGAAGGGGAAGGGGAAGATGAAGTGGTTCAGGAGAGGCCAACAATGAGACAAAGTAGGTGATTCATGGCTACTGTTCATTACTATTTTTCTAGCAAATTTTAGCATTGCCACCTATATTAACTTTCTTTTACTCTATTCTTGTGAAGTGCAAGTGGTACAGGAAGAGGAAGGGGAAGGGGAACAAGAGGAAGGGGAAGGAAAGCAACTTTCGGGAGGCTTGCTACTTTGTTGGGTTTCAATGCTTGATATGTAGCTCACTTCTAGTTGTCTAGGAAACTCAGTAGTAGTTACTGCTTTTGTTAGACATGTTATTTGGACCTCTATGTTGCTCATGTTCTTTGGACCTCTATGTTGGCATCTCAAATGGCACTATGATGGCATGTTATGAAAATGGTTGGTTGCTATGGATTTGGCTAGCTGCTGTCCATTTCTATATGTGTGCAATTTATATATTATGACATTGATTCTAATTAAATGGAAGTCAGTTGAAATGCTGCCGAAATTTTGTAAACTCAAAAGTATATATACTTGGTGATCTAAAACTGGGGTAAAAACATAAATATTATAATAAAACGAGGGTAAAAACGTATGGGCAAAATTATCATTTTTAACACTATTACATAGAGTTAACAGACCAAGGGTAGACTTCGTCTTAGTTTTGAAAAAGCAAGGGTAAAATCACAAAGTTAAAAAAACAAGGATAAAATCAACATTTCGCTTAAAACCGAGGGTAGAAACACCAAAGCCCCTTGTGTTTTTCTCTCACAACAAATAAGCATGAGTCACTTTATCGGCCGTAAAAATCATCAGCCGCCATCTCCCTCACTCTTTCTTACTCTCTTAGATCTCAATGGATCTCTTACCCTCTCGCCCTCTCTCAGATCCAGTAGGGGTGGGGGTGAGTTGTGGCCCAAGCATTATTTTGCAAACTTTGAGAGTGAACATGATTACTTCTTTCTTTGTGACTGACTATGTTTCTAGTATTGTCATAAGTCAAAACTACATTGAAATTTCAGAAAAAATATAGAAAAGAGTATAAATACATTTAATGACACTAAATAGCGACATCATAAACAATATATTTTAGTGATGAATACTCCTATACCTAGTATGGCGCATATTTGTATTGTTTTGTAAAGTTTGTTAGGATTTACTATGAACTTAGGAATATGCACTTTTTTGGGACACAAAGTAATATTTTATTTCTACTTAAAATATTTTAGCTTTTTTAGATAAATACAATATAGTCAGATATATATTATGTCTATATATATAGTAAAAAATAAGAGTAAATTAGATCGCAGGTACCTAAACTATTTGGTAGTTTCCAAATAGGTACTGTAACTGAAAAATGTAACAATAGGTACTGGATCTTTTGTTTTCGCTCAGGAATGGTACAAACATGTTGTCATTTCGCTGAAACACCCCTGCTAAAACTGCTCCCTCACCTCATTCTCCTTCCAAGTGTCTCTCTCTGTTCAATCGCTGAGTCGCCGCCCACCCGCCTGCACTGGTCATGCTGCCGCGCTTGTCGGCTGTTGCGCTCGCCCACGCAAGACGCGCCGCCATGCCGGACTCGCTCGCCCGCACTGCACTCTCCCGGCCGCCGCCGCATACGCTCGTCTAGCACACTCGCACAGCCGTCGCCATGTACGCACGCGCTCGCCCACGCAAGCTGCGCCGCTAGCTCTCGCCAGCCCGCCCGCTGCCGCGTGCGCTCGTCTGCCTGACACTGCGTGTGCATGCTTTGCTGGCCGCGCACGCTCACATGCTCACCGGTGCAAATCATCGCGCAGTCCAGCCCGAGCAGCTTCGGCGAGCTGCTGGAACGCGGATCAACACACGGCTGCAGCTCAGCCCGGACTCGTCGGCGTTGCTCTCCATGTCACCGCAATCTCCGTCGCTGTCGTTGGCGCATCAGCAGCAACAACAGAGGGAAAAGCCGGTGGCGAAGCTAGGAAGCTCCCAGCGTGCGGTGTGAGGGCTGTCGCCGAACATCATGGTGGTAGCGGAGCTGGAGGCGAAACACAATGCAAAGATGTTCCCGGAGATCATGGTGGTCGTGGAGCCGGGAGCGCGCCGAGCGGCTGGTGTGCTCGGGGAGGAGATCCATGGCGTGGTGGCGCGGGAGGACGCGGTGCAGGAGCTGCACGAGCGGCTGACGCAGTGGGCGCGTTGGATGGAGGCCGCCGGCCTCAGCTATGCCGGCATGATGGAGGCGAGGAAGCTACTGCAGATTGAGCTGCGGCTGGGGTGGCGCCGGCGGGGACTACGCGTGCCAAGTGGCCCACGATGCCGGCGGCGTGGCGTTCTTCTTCTGCTGGCACCGTAAGCCGCTCTACTCCGCTTCTGCATGGAGGCCGGCGCCGCTGCCGTGCCGGCACACCTAGCGGCTACTCGCTCGTTTAGGCCATCGGTGATGTTGCCATACATGCATGCATACACAAATTATTCTACTGTGTATGTATTTATGTGTCGGCGATCGTGCCATGTTTGCTTCGTCGTCGTCGATCCCATTACAGTGTGCTCCAATCCCTTTTAGTGTTGTTTAGAGTGTGCTATTGGTTTACATGATAATGAGGTGAGCGAGCAATTTTAGCAGGGGGTTTCAGTAAAATGACCAAGTTCTCTTCTGTCGTACCATTGATGAGCAAGAACAAAAGATCCGGTACCTAGTTGTTAAATTAGTTAGAGTACCATCTAGGAACCACATAATAGTTTAGGTACCTACTGTATAATTTACTCTAAAAATAATATAATTTAAAAAATAACAATTATTTTAGAGAAAAATCAGAACACCTTATAATTAAAAAAATAGGGGAAATATATATTTAGTTCCTTTTGTGAGCTTGTAAAGAGCGGAATTGGAAGCGTAATCTTTACCGATCACGCAACAACGTAATAAAAGCGGCTAACCTTAGAGCAACTCCAACGGTTTTGCATATTTTGTTTGGCAAAAGTAGAAGTTTGCCAAGCCTCAAATGAATATGACAATGGTTTGCCATTATTCACTTAGCAAAAAGCAATGTGTGGACCCGGCGACGCGCGGGAGGGAAGAGCGTGCGCGGGAGTAGCGCGCGTAACAGGATGCCAAGCCGATCGTGAGCTTACATATATGCTAATCTATCTCAGGATTTTACGAAGTTGATAAAAATATAAAACACATTTACCAAACCGTTGGATAGGAGTTTATAGATTTTTTAAAAAATAAAATATAAAGTATATTTACAAAACTGTTAGAGTTGCTATTAGGGCTGCATGAGCATTATATTCAGCACAACCTGCCAGTGATAGGTAACTGCATCGACGGAGCCCTACTTAGTAGTCAGTCATGCGCGACATGCCGAAAGAAAGTGTAGCGGATGAGTTCGTCGTTGTCTATTTTTGTTGACAGGTGTTGCCTTTGATAAAAGCACAAAATCTATATGCATGTTCGCCGTTTTTGGATGGAGAGGCATGAGGTGTGGATTAATGACATGCCAAAAAGTTTGTGAGGTTCGATCGGTTCGAGGGTAAAGAAACTGTAAACATGCTTGTAATAAGCAATTGCTCGTGTAGACACAACTTCAAGCAAATAGTCTGAGAACAAATACCTAATAAATAACGATTAATATTTCTGTAGGCGGAACCGAGAAATATTTTTTTTTAGTGTATTTTTTTTTCTTTTTTTCTTTTCTTTTCTTTTTGCCAGAACATTGAGGAAAACCGATTTTTTAAAGAATTATGAGGAAAACTGATAGGTTGGAATCGGGCCGTGAGTCTGTGACTGCTTTGTTGTTTTATTGAGAAACGTGAGCGCCTCTGACTGCTGCCTTTTATTCCGAAAAATGACAAACAATTAGTTTATTGTTTTGGGCCAGGCCAGAACATTCCGCCCACAGCAGCCTGGCCCACCTTTCCTTGCCAATGCGGCCTGCCCAGACCCACGGAACTACTTCGTGGTCCCCCTCACATTAATGTTGGCTCGTTCAGACAGAGTTTGGAGAAAAAAAAAAGATCGGCGGTGACTGATGGCGATGCCGGCGGCGCAGGCGGAGGCGGAGGAGGAGCTGCGGCTGGAGCTGGAGGCGGTGGCGGCGGTGTACGGGGACGACGTCCGCGTGCTCCGCGACCTCCCGCCCCACCTCGTCGTCCACGTGCGGCCCCGCACCGCCGACGACTCCTCGCAGCAGGTCCGCCTCGTCTCGCCGCACCCCACAACCGTGCCTCCATCCCTTCCGATTCAGTGAAGGGAGTCGCGGATAGACGACTCGCTTCACCAATCGGCCGGTTGGCCGGCCCGCTGCTCTGCCCGGTAGTATTATTCGGTAGGAGCTGGAGGGGGGAATTGCCGTATTTTTTGAGCTGAACCCTAGCTGTTGGAGAAGAGGGGGCATGTTAGCTTTTGGTTGAAGTTTAGGTCTTCTGGTTGCAGGATTTAGGTATTTTTGTGGGTGGTACTTCTTGGCTTGCAGCAGGTTGATTTAGTTTATGGTAATACACATACAATGTGCCGTCATCCCGGTGCTATTGTTTTAGTTAGGATTACTCTAATCGATTGTTGCAATGTGTTGCCATGGTCGACCTCATGCCACTGTCTTGGTAGGGAAAGAGGGTATATGCTTTGATGCTAAGTTGTTTCCACTTGTTCGAACAGTGAACTGCAGTTTCTGGTCAATTACGCTATGCTACAATTACAAATTTCGAGCCTTTATGGAGTAATTGAACTTGGAGGACTGGGATTCTAAGTAGGAGATCTCCTATGCTTGTAGGATAGGGTGTAGTTTGAAACATGATTCCCTATGAGCTGTTGTTTGATCTCTTGCAATAATAATCAATAAATAAAGCCTTTGTACAAATGCTAGTATAAACTTCTTGGTTCTTATTTTGTTGAAAACCCCTTCATGTGCATTTCGCATCAACTTTGAAATCACTGTAATTGTGGCATTGTATTATGACTGGAATTGTGTACAAGAGAAGGAGAAAGAAGAAAGCAGAAGTAGGGGAAGTGGGCGTGCCCCTCGTTCTGTTTTGCAGCAGGAATAGAAGGTCAGTTGTGTGCGTGTAAAACTTAATGTGTGCGCTTGCGTGTGTCCTCTCTGTATTAGTCCCCTCTCTGTATTAGTCCCAGGGACAGTTCAGTTAGGCAGGAGAAAACAGTAGTTGTCCCTGCGTCAAGTCTCCATCTGTAATTGAGCCAAATTTAAATAGATCTTGATGCGATCATGAGACTTTACAAATCGAGATTGTGTGGGTGTTCAGTCTCACAATCTTCTCCTTTTTGATTCTGGCTAGTTTGAGCAGAGGACTGAAAAATCCTCTTTGCTTAGTGCGTTGGACTCAAAATCCTAACAGAGTTGTTTGACTTGACGCAGGGACAACTACTGTGTTGTCCTGCCTACCTCCTCACTGAACTACCCTTGGGCCTAATACAGAGAGTACACACGCACGCACACACACAACTGACTCTATTCCTGCTGCAGTTCAGAATGTGGGTGCGCCCACTTCCCCTGCTTCAGCCTTCTTCTTTCTTCTTATACACAATTCCAGTCATAACACATTGCTTTTTTTTTTTCCATTGTATGAGATTGAAGACATAGAGATTCATTTACTGTTTATTTCTTAAACTTAGTCATTGCTCATGTTTTCCAATCCACGCTGCTACTGTGACCAGTATTTCCCTAAATAATGCTGCTTCCATTAGGAGTTATATATATATTATGATTTATAGTTTATAAGTGTGTTGTTTTTTTTTTTCTCTCTTTCAGTTTGTGGAGCTCTTGCTTGGAATTAAAGCATCTTCACAGGTATGAATCTACCACCTTCTGAGATTTGCATCTGGTGTGTATCCCTCTCTAAATCCTGTACTTCCATTTTATGGAGAACTGTTATGGAACCAACGTTCAAATTGTTTGAATTCATTTACAAATTATAGTCAAGGGCTGCTAGTTTTATAAGTGGCTATGATAAGTTTGTAAACTTTTTGTTTACCCTTGTGTTGTTCATCTTTGTAACATGGAAATTCTCATATTGCCGTGCATTTATTGTTTAGGAATTACTACTGTACACAAAGTCACAAACTTGGAGTTACTAGTTTATGTAGGTATGGTCAAGAATATTACATGCTACCTTATTGCCTGAATATTTCTTGTACATGTAAAAATGTAATATTTCAATGAACAAATACATAGAAATAACGAGTTTATTTTGAAAAGTTCTGTTTTGGAATAATGCAAGCACAGTACATATTTTTTTCTATGAAATGTCTGTCTTAGAAGCGCTAGTAGGGTTTTATCATGTTGAAACCAGTGTGCCTTTTTCTCTCTCAAGTCACTATTAGTATCATAGGTTTTGAACAAAACATAGGTAGTATGAATAAGATTAATGGGGAGCGCATTTCTTGACTTCATGACGACTGTGAATTTCACATTCAATTCTATGCCATAAGAGTTTCAAATTACTAAGATCATATGAGTGCTAAATATGCTTGCAACTTTATTCTACAGTATCATCATATGCAGCTGCCATCCTCTTGGACATAACCTTGTTCAGTATAGCTGATAAATTGTTATATTTTTAGTTAGTGTTAAATGTTTGATTGTCGGTGCACTACATATTTATGGCATAGCCACATTGAATTTGCAGTATCCAAAGGAACCACCACATATTTATGCTGTGGAAAGTAAGGGCCTTGATGAGAATCGACAGATATATCTTATTACCAGCATCCAGAACAAGGCAAAAGAACTTTCAAACTACCCAATGCTTGTGACGTTGTGTGAGGTATTTATTGTCTTTTGCTTTGTGTATATAGCAAGGATTTTTAATATCTTGATATTTGGAAGACTTTTCACTCTGTGTCCGTTGAAACAATACATGTATTTGCATCTTTATTCTGAAGTGCCTTGGGTTCCTCATCTCATGACCTTTACAGATTCCTCTATTTTTATAGGAAAGGATGTAACAGTATGACATTTGTGTACTGTACTTAGCTCTTGAAACTCTGTTATCTTTGGCTACTATCAGATGACATTTTTTTCTTAAAAAAAAACTCTACCAACCTAGGACTAGGTGACATTTTAATATGAATAAGAAAAAAAATAGGAAGCCAGAGTCAAAGAGGTCAACAGCCTGGGTTTTATCCACACCTTCAAATAGCTCTAGCTAAGCTTAGTTCCTTCTCAAAGAGGGCAACAGCCTGGGTTTTTTTTCCACACCTTCAAATAGCTCTAGCTAAGCTTAGTTCCTTCATTCGAAGATATTATTCAATGATTTATATGTTAGGTTTGATTATAAAAAGTGATGAAAGAAGAAGAAATGCTGTGTCCAAATTCCTCAAAACATACCAACACATCCTTTGAGTATTTCTGTAACTAGAATCAGTTAATAACCATGATAAGAATAATTCTAAGCGGATGGATCATATTCCCATGTCTTTTGCATGATATAAGTAAGTTTGCATGCAGGAAGCTGGAGAGATCCTCTCTAATGTGAATCATCCAGCTGGGGACTGTCCATTGTGTCTATATCCTTTAGTGGGAGACGATAAGGTTGGATCTGAGTTGCCATTTATGAAGTTGATGTCATGCTACCACTGCTTCCACAGGTTGACAAAGCTGTACAATAGTGAAGCAATTTATTCTGTCTAGTTTGTAGCTTATACTTTTCACTTTTCCATTGCAGTGGCTGCATTATGAGATGGTGGGAATGGCTCCAACATGGTGATGCCACCCTGAAGGAGAGTAATCCTGGAGGTGCTGACTTTATTTATTGTCTAACTGTTTTCCCCATTTGAGTTTTGAGTATATTTCTTAGTTGTGTTGATGTTTGATATTAATGTATTATTCCCATGGTTTTTGCCTTATAAAGTCAAGAGTATTCTGTGTCTTGTAAATTGCACTTGGATTATAGGCTTCTCTCCATTTTGAAACAAGGATAATTAACATTCTGGTAGCATTAGTTTACTGACTTACTACTGTAGGGAAGCACATTAAATTCTTTCTCTCATACAATGGCATTTAGCGCTCTGGCCTCAAGGGTGCAAATGTTAAAACGTAAATCCTTCCATACATGTGCTTGACACTTTTGTTTGTTGGTTTGATATGCTAAACATTGTTAATCTTAGCTTGTGAAACTAATTATTGATGGTTCTAAGGGTTTCAATTTGTCCAGCTCAGACAAACATTATACTGTGAATCAGCCAAGAGGATTTTGTCCAGTTTGCCGCAAAGTGTTTGATGAGAAGGATATTGAACATGCTCGTTATCTGTTGGGTGACAACACTTCCCGGCTGGTATGTATCAGATATGATTCATGCATAATTGCACAATTTGTACTTTTACATACATGGTAGTTTAGTTTCACTCCGTCAAATCTAAATATTGATCATGATATATGGATCTATGTCAACGAGACCAACAATAATGTTTTCTATGTTTGTTTGTTCACCTTCAGGCATCGTTAACAGGTGACCTCAGTGAAGATGAAACAGAATTACTGCATTCTGAGGCAGAGCAGAACAGGAGGAAAAGAATTGAGTCAATTGCTAATCTGCAGCAAGAACGAAATGGCCTGATTGAACCAAAGAAAGACCTTGCCATACAGCCAGGGATGTATGTTTCTCTTCCTCCCAGCACTGAAGATACAACTGAAGAAGAGAATGCTGATCCCAGCAAAGACACCGCTACTTCAACCTCAGGAACAGAGCAACGTGGCATGGCAAACAACACCAGTAGCAATAAGCCCAAGAATTCAGGCCATCGAAGGAGAAACAGAGCTAATGCATCAAGAAGGCAGCCTCACCCCCAGCCAACTAGGCAGCAGTGGCAGAGGAAAGAGGCAGACACTTCACACCAATAACATTGAAACAATGAGGAGGATGTGACTTGTGAGTTGTTTTTATCGGTTATGTATATCAATGTCATGCCCTGCATTGGTTTCATAATTGTGAGGCATGACACGTCAATGTTTTGGCACTGCTATGACACTTTTATGCTAGGGGTACTCTGGAAAGAACCCTGCGCTGGATTCTATGAAACTAATATAAAACATTGCATGGCTTGGCTGGTACACACTGTATTTGATATTTTTTTTGTGTTATATTATTACCAGGTACTATGTTCAAATTTCTTGTCCATAGTTAGGAAAAAAGAGGATACACTATTTCAAGTTGCATTATGTGTTTCAAATCAAATACATAGATTACAGTTTGGGTAAGGAATTTTTTTATTTTTAATTTTTTTTCAAAAAAATTTACAATTTTAATTTTTTGTTTCGAAATATGACAGAACTAGTCGCCCACAGTGGGCGTTTTTTATATGTGACGTGGCACAGGGTCGGCCGCCGCCGGTGCCGGCTTTTGCGGGCGGCCATCTGGCGCCCAAAAAACGCTTTGGTGGCGAGGGGGCCGTCTGTAAAAGTGCGTGCTGTTTTGTGGACGGGCCTCGGAGCAGCCAAAAAACGCCCACTGTGTGGGCGTTTTTTGGCTTCCGCCTATATATACCCAGCCCCCCTCTTCAGATTTTCATTATATTCACTAAATTTTTTAGAAAAAAAGAAAGAGGAGAGGAGGGAGGGGAAGGAAGTAAACGGCGAAGCCCTGTCAGTTTGAGACCTCGGCTTTTAGGTAAGTTTCTCATACATTACAAGTCTGTTGCTATGCATTAGTAAAATATAATGTGCACTAGAGTTGTTTAGTTTTTAGTTGACTCTGGGTAGATCTGTGAGTAGTATGTATATTAGATCTATAAATAATGATGTTAGAGCATTGCAGTTCATGTTAGAAATAATGATGTTTCTTCTATGCTTTAAACAATGGATTGCATGATTTAAAATGTGACGAATATCGTATTTTCTCTGAATAGATATATTTAGGGTTAGGAATAATGATGTTTATGCTATGCTTTAAATAATAGATTGCATGATTTGAAATGTGACGAATATCGTATTTTCTCTAAATAGATATGTCAACAAAGTGATGTTTTGGTTGTTCCATGGTAGTGGCACTGTCAGATATGGCCCGTATGGTATAGATCTGTCTGAATTTGGGTCAACACTAAAGGAGATAGATAGGCCAGCGGAAAGAAATTTTTGGTCAGTGTGTAACTGGTTAATGAGGGTATTTCATATCAACCCAGAGGTTAACACAATAAAATTAAATGTAGTAGTCAACCGTGGCAACGAAGAATGCTTTTGGGAATTGATGTCGGTAGATTGCACCGAAACATAGAAATGGTACGTAGAAAATGCATTGCAGCGGGGCTGGAAACCCAGCATTTTCATGGAGGTGCACGATAAAGACAATGGAACCTTGCAAGATGTAGAGGGTACAAGCATGATTAGGATTGATGCTGAAATAGAAGAGGGAAACGACCGTGCTCAGCAAGGAGAAGAACAAGGACAGGATGTGCGGGAACCAGAAAGAGAAGAAGCCAGTGAGCCGAGAAACTTGGCAGATGAGGGCGAGAGGATCAACTCCATTGTTCAGGAAATGGAAAACGAAGATGCGGCGAATGAGGAAGTGGAGGGTGATGAATCTTCTGATGAGGAAGGATGCAATGTGAATCCGTGGCAATGGTCTAATGAAGACTTCTCTGGACTTGCTATTTCAGAGGAATACCATGTTCCATGGGAGTATAAGGAGAATGAGGTAATCGAGGGAGCGATGTACGCAGAGAAGGAAAAATTGATGGAGGCAGTCAAGCATTGGGCTGTATCACTGCAGAGGGAGTTCTGGGTAGCAAAGTCCACAAAGTGTGTATATGAAGTTAAGTGCATGAGATCCAGCGATGGTTGTCCGTGGAGGGTGCATGCATTCAAGGAAAAGTGAAAGGATTATTAGAAAGTGTCAATAGTCACTGAGCACAACTGTCACTTAGAAGGTGTAAAGAAGTATCACAGAAACATGACATCTGCATTTATTACTACAGAGATGTATTCAGATGTTGTGCATAATCTGGGATACGAGCCAAGGTCAATAATAAGGCATATCGAAGATAAATTCAAATACACCATTTCATATGCTAAGGCGTGGAGGGCAAAACAGAAGATTATCGAGATGAGATTTGGCACATTCAAAGCCTCATATGATAATTTACCATCTCTTCTTCAATGCATAGCCGCCAGAAATCCAGGGACATGTACAGATCTTGTAACATACCTAACCATGGAGAATGACCGTGCAGTATTGGTCTTGCAACGTGCTTTCTTTGCACTAGGTGCTTGCATCAGGGCATTTGTGCATTGTCGTCCAGTATTCTGTATTGACGGGACATTTCTGACAGGTAAATACAGAGGTCAGATACTAACAGCAATTGCCGTGGATAGGAACAATCAAGTTCTACCACTGGCATTCGCTTTTGTGGAGAGCGAGAATACCGATAGTTGGTACTGGTTTCTCAAGCAAGTGAAGGTTAGCATTGTTGGTATGAGGCCTGGTGTATGCCTAATTCATGACCGTCACGCTGGCCTTCTTCGGGCAATTGAATATCTGAAGAACGGTGATGCAGAGATGGGATATGGTAAAGATTGGCCAGATGTTCAAAGTCGGTGGTGTATGCGTCATGGGTGCTAATTTTTACAAGCAGTTTAAGGGCAAGAGCTTGATGGATCTATTCAAGAGGCTGTGCGGACAGAATCAAGAGAAAAAATTCAACGAGCTTTGGAGGAGGTTGGACGAGCTCACAACGAAGCAAAGGGAAGAGCACTCAAGCTGATCAGCACCTGTTGGTGAGGATGGTCCAGAGGCCTTAGGACCGCTGCCCACAGATGGTCCAAACATCAGAAGGAGATCGGCATCTGCTGTGAGAAAATTTTCGCACTGGATAGAGAATGAGCCTAAGGAGAAGTGGTCTTTGCTGCATGATGTCGGCGGAGCGTGGTTCGGCATTATGACAACTAATTTGACCGAAGTTTACAACTGGGTGATGCGTGGTGTTAGAGACCTTCCCCTGGTTGCCATTGTTGAGTTCATCCTGCATGGAACATGCAGATATTTCAGAGACCGGTACCAAGTCGCTGCCCTATCAATGCAAGTGCAAGGTGTTTTCTTCGGACATATGTAGAAAAATTATCTGGAGGAAAAATATAAGAAGGCAAAGGAGCATAGAGTTATAACTCAAGGTACTAAAGAGCACCGATTTGAAATCTTGTGTGCTGATAGGGCCAAGCGTGGAATATATAGAACAAGAGTTGTGCAAGAATGCATACTTAAGGAGGATGGGTATTGCGCATGCACGTGCCACAAGCCAAGACTCTACCACAAACCATGTTCCCATGTTATTGCAGCGAGCTCGGAGTGTGGAATACTTGATCGTACTTTTGTATCTCCCTATTTCACCAAGGAAGCCATATTGCATACATGGTCATATGAAATTTATGGTTTTGATATAGCGGGGAATCTTACAGGTACAGTACCGCAACCTAGCTATATTCCAGACCCAAGTAAGATCAGAGACAAGGCTGGGCGTCGAAAGACAATACGTATTCGAAACGTCATGGATGAGTCCGAAGCAGGTGGAAGGTACAAACATTGTAGCAAATGCGACAAGGAGGGACATACTTACAAGAAGTGTTCGAAGGACTCAGACATGCCCACAATAGCAGAAGCCCCGCCATCAGGATCCGGATTGGATGACACCCCGCCAACAGGGAAAGGGACAACTTCTAGGCCCACCAGGCCAAGGCGTGCACGCGTGCCTCGTGGTTCGGTCGTGTAGTGATGTGTAGTAAGCTTGGTTAAGATTATGTAATGTACGGTTTTTGCTTTGTTGTAACTGAAGTGAACAAACTTGTTTCAACCTATCTTGCGGATGTAATGTTCTGTGATGTTCTTAATCTCTGTCTTGTTTTTGAATATATTTCAGTTACATGTTGTATGTGCATTCTTTATGTTTCAAATTCGATTATTTCTTGTTGTACCTTAAATTTATTGTTGTATACTTTTTCGCTTTCTGTTTGCATGTGTCATATGTGTTAACTGTGATAATGTCATGCAGGGATGGCGGACGACACACCAGAGCTGCTAGATCGAGGGATCTATCTGCACCACCGTTCGTACCGTATTGCGATGTAGAACGCCACTCTGCCCGTACTTCGACCGCGATCGTCCAGACGTCTACTTTTAGTGGACCCTCGGTTCTGTTCCAGGTATCCGTTGACTCTTCGAGGTCTCCCAATTAAGTACACATGGCTTGTTAATAACATATAATTTTTATGTGCAGGTTACGTGAGGCAGGCCTCCTCCCGTTGTGTCGCCTTATGGAGGCTCGAGCTGCTGAGGCGGATGAGACGAGGAGGCGGATGAGGCTCGAGCCTGGGGTAACCACTTTTCTCTTCTTGTCCACCTTCGGCTCGGGCCATTTGTTCTTTGGACCCACAGCCACTCCTTGAAGTTACACTTCCGCAACAAGGTATACCCACCCTACAATGTAAAATGTTAGTACATGCACAAATACTAAGAAAGCCATGATCGCATACAATTTGCACTTACTCCGGCGGGGTTAGGACATTCGAACTCGTTAGGCCTATCTGAATTTATTACAGAATAATCTTCGCATTTGCAACGAGGTGGAGATTCAAGCCGTCTCAATTGGGCTATTTTCTTCTCCTCGTCTGTCATTCGGGGGGCTCAGGGGGAGGTGCCACCCACCGCTCGAATTGATCGGGTGGATTATGCTTTCCTTTCCACCATTCGTCAAACTGGAGATACCTTGGGTCGAATTTGTCTGGACCGTCAATCCACTGAAAGAAAAAGCACCGCTCATGGGTCTACAAAACATGATTGCTAACGACATTGTTAGAGATGCAAGAGCTGCAATTACTAGGATTGAATAAAGACGCAGTGACAGAGGTGCAATTACTTACATTGAATCCACCGCATGTGTAGTAGCAACGGGCAGCTGTGTCCTCATGGCGAGATTGGCCAATATCAGCCGGTTCTCCACAGTCACAATTTGGGACAGGGACTGCAGGAGGAACAGGAGCATCCTTGCTAGACACGTCGGAATACAATTCTCTAGGATGACCTTGTTTTTTCCAAAACTCCGTCCGCCACAAGTTTTGCATATCTATTCAGAGAAAATACGATATTCATCACATTTCAAATCATGCAATCCATTGTTTAAAGCATAGCATAAACATCATTATTCCTAAATCCTACACCCTAAACCCTAAACCCTAAACATATCTATTCAGAGAAAATATGATATTCATCACATTTCAAATCATGCAATCCATTGTTTAAAGCATAGCATAAACATCATTATTTTTAAACCCTAAATATATCTATTCAGAGAAAATACGATATTCGTCACATTTCAAATCATGCAATCCATTGTTTAAAGCATAGAAGAAACATCATTATTTCTAACATGAACTGCAATGCTCTAACATCATTATTTATAGATCTAATATATATACTACTCACAGATCTACCCAGAGTCAACTAAAAACTAAACAACTCTAGTGCATATTATATTTTACTAATACATAGCAACAGACTTGTAATGTATGAAAAACTTACCTAAAAGCCGAGGTCTCAAACTGACAGGGCTTCGCCGTTTACTTCCTTCCCCTCCCTCCTCTCCTCTTTCTTTTTTCTGAAAAATTTAGTGAATATAATGAAAATCTGAAGAGGGGGGCTAGGTATATATAGGCGGAAGCCAAAAAACGCCCACTATGTGGGCGTTTTTTGCGCGCCAGGGGGCCGCCTGCAAAAGTGCGCGGTCGGCCTTGCCTTTTTGTAGGTGGCCCCCTGGCGCGCAAAAAACACCCACACAGTGGGTGTTTTTTGGCTGCTCCGAGGCCCGCCCGTAAAATAGCGCACACTTTTACAGGCGGCCCCCTCGCCACCAAAAAACGCCCACGCAGTGGGCGTTTTTTGGATGCCAGCCGGCACCGGCGGCGGCCGGTCCTGTGCCACGTCACATATAACGCCCACACAGTGGGCGTTTTTTAAAAAACGCCCACTGTGGGCGACTAGTTCTGTCATATTTCGAAACAAAAAATTAAAATTATAAATTTTGTTTAAAAAAAATTAAAAATAAAAAAAATTCTTTGGGTAAGTACATAGAACAGCGTCTGTGATCCATTCGTGTACTCGTTGTTGTGTGCCATAGTAAATGGGCCCCTTGCAGGCCTGTGCAGTGCTGCTGTGCACGTGCACTTCAGCCCACAAACAGGAAGAGCCCAACTGTCCCAATACGTAACGTTTCCTAATATGTCCAGAGTCATCGAAAGCTTCTTCGGAGCATTCGTAGCACCATTTTAGAGCAGCAGCTTGATTTTTATATTCGAAGCGCTCATGGCAGAGGGCGATTTAGGGGATGGAGTTGCTTGGAAATTGAAGTATACCAAACGCCATATGTTGCCAAATGGGAAGCTCCACCACTGATATGCAGTATGCATTGTAAGAGGAAGAAAACTACATGCAACAAACAATATATTACTCGTGGCAATTACATCTTATTATTACTTAGTAAAATGCACCGGTAACCTACCTCCAAACTTGGCACAGGGGATTATCTAGGTCTCTAAACTCTCAACTTGGCAGAGGGTGTCATCTAGGTCCTCAAACTCTCAGAATGCATATCTAAAAGCATCTCCGAGTGTTTGTTTTTTTACTTGATGAATCTTGTGATTTGCCAACTCCTAAAATAATATGAAGAGTAAAAAAAATAGTCTATCTCTAAGAGTTTGGCATAATCCACTGCCAAAAATTAAAATCAGCACGTTTTTTCTTGGGGCCTTTTGCAAAGTGAACACAAAATTTTCTCGTAATTAACCAAGCCCAAATCAAAAAAATTCTTCTCTCTAACACTTTTGCAAAGCGAACAAGGTGAAAAGCTTCTATTTGCATCGATGCCCTTCTCTCCATCTTCCCAACGGGATGGAGCAGGGGACGAGCTCGGCATGGCCGGTTTCCGGCAGTGAGGTCGCCAGCAGTGGCCATGATGGGGGGCCCGTGTGCGGCCGCTACAGCGAGACGAGGACATTGTCGCCGATGTCGCGGCCGAAGGCCCAGTACCCGACGCGCGTGACGGGGAAGTAGCAGCTGCTATGACAAGGTATCCGGCGACGGTGCCCTTCCACATGGGCACCCTGGATGGCTTGGTGGGTGTGGACGGGATGGTGGCTTGGATCACCAGTGACGATGTCTTCGTGTGGGTGAAGGAGAATCACGACCCAGGTTCGAGCGTGCGTGCATGCGCGCATGTGTGTGGGGGTGAGGGGGGAGCTGCGACTTCTTCGCGCGCGGGAAGAGTGGCGGCTGCGCGATTACAAGCCGTATACACGTGTGTATATTTGCGTATGGAGGATGGGAAATATGCTAAAAAATTACCAAGTTTGATGCTAAACTGTTGGATGATTTTTTTTGTTTTGCCAAAAATAGATGGATGCCAAGTTGAGATGGCAAACTCTTGGAGATTCTCTAGGTCCTTGAACTTGGCAGAGTATGTCATCTAGGTTCCTAAACTTAATTTACAGGGGTGCCATTTATGTCCCTAAACTCTCAAAATGCATATCTAGATCATTAACTTGGCAGATTGTGTCATTTAGGTCACTAAACTTGGTAGAGTGTGTCTAGTTCTCTACACATAAAAATAAATAAGCAATTTAGAGTTGAGGGTATATATATAAAAGCTAACTTTATAAAGTATAAAAATAAATAAAAAATTTGCCGGCCTATTAGTGCTTCATATATATATATATATATACCCCCATAATTAATGGTTATAACTATATTGCTTCGTATATACTAGACAAGGCACGTGGCGTTGCCGCGTAGGCCAGTAGAAGACCATTTTGCTGTAAAGATTTAACAACACTTCCTAGTATTGAACTCTGATTGACCAAATTATTCAAGAATGGGAGCACGTAACAGAGATGAAGGAGAGCAAGTATTATTTCAATTATCAAAGGGTGTGTTTAGTTCCCCAAAGAATGTTGTTGATGCAAAAAGGCGTTGGATCTGTAAACACATCGGGCTAATACCCAAGTTCGATATCAAGGCGTGCCAGTCGATTTGACCTGTTAATCGACAAGGATGATAGATTTGAATAAGATCCGAACGAGACGACAGCGATACGCCCAGACGTCAAAGCTCAGAGGATATTCGATAACTGTTGAACAGATCAGACGAGACGACAGCGATACGCCCGGACGTCAAAGCCTGAATCGTGCTCGGTAGACGCGGAACCTGCAAGGTCGTCGGAGATCAAGTTGATGCAGCTCGTCGATTCTTGAAAGAACTCGTTGAAAAGGAAAAGGTACTGGTGACGAAGTCGTCAAAAAGTAGATTGCTTGAAAAGTAGATAAAAGTAATAGATTTGTTGTATTTTATTGATTCCTCTCTTTACATTGCCTCTCGGTACATATTTATACCCTGGTACTATGAGTCCTAAACAGACACGATAAAGTATTACCTAAATAAGTCTTATCTCTAAAAAAATAATGACTCGTACCAAGGTCGGACTCAAAAGTAAACTATTAAAATATTGGCATAAATATTGCCAGTTTCCTTATCCATTGCTTACGATGAAACCTCTATCGGCACGCTCCTCATCTCTGTAGATTCCATCGGCAAAACCCATCGATAATGATTCAGCTCTGCTTTCCATGTTCTTCAGCTCTGTTTTCCATCGACAACCATGCCTCTCTCTCTCCATCGGCAACAGCCTTCTACTCTCATCGGCAAAATCATATTTAACCTTCAGCGGCAACCATCTGTCAGCCATAATTTAAAGCAAAGTAAGCTTAAAAGCACAACCACTCCCTTGTCGATCGGCACAGTTTTCGGCTTATATTGACATGTGTCAAAAAAACGGTGTCAACACATGCCCCCCAATTTCGGAGTATAAAATACTTTATGCGCCGAGATTTCCTCCAGGTCATAATTGCCCAAACCGCTTGTACTTCTCCTTGAGAGTTGCGCGCGTGGTAGTGGAAATCCTGTACCAACAGGCCCATATAATGCTTTCTCCGCCGCGGCCCATTTTTCATCTGCGATTCAAACCCTAGTTTTTCTCTTTCCAGCGGTGACATCAACAGGCGATCCTTCGACGAACTCGATCATCGACACTCTTGACGGTGATCCTTAGCCTCCATTAGCATTCTTTGCCTTCTCCATGTTCGTCGCGGCCATGGCTATCCGTTTTGACGTCCCCAAGGTTAGTCTTCTTCTTTTGCCCTTCCTCTGACATTTCGTTTCTCCTTCTCCGCGTAGTTCATGACTCTTCCTTATTCCCAATCTTTAATCTCAGGAACTTTGCAATAATCTTCTCATTCCAACGCATCAGAATCACTTTATCTGCCTAGGCCCAATGGGAAATCTAGACCCAACCGACATCATAAACGTAGAAACCAATCGAATCCCCTTTAGAGCTCAGAATTTTGACTTGGGATTCTGGACTGATACCTTCCGATCTTGGCCAAAAACCACCAAGGGATGAAAAGATTGGTATTTGAGAGTCGCCAGACCAATGGAGCTATATTGGGCGGAACGCAAATTAGAACAGTGCATCAGAATATCTATTGCCGATATGGAGAGGAATGAGTCATTGTTAATTGCCGCCTCCTATTTCTGGTCTGATACCCTGAATGCCTTTATCTTCAAACATGGGCCAGCTTCTCCAACCCTTGCCGATGTGTACATGCTCACTGGCTTGGACATCTCATCTGCCGATGACAACTCACTGTTCCAGCGAAAACCTGAGCATCGGCTGACTACCAGGAACATTGGTGGCTGGACTGGTTATATCAGCGAGTATAAGAAATCTGGTTCAGTCAGTCACAGGGAACATTCAGCTTTTTTGAATATGTGGCTTGAGAAATTTATTTTCTGCGACAGAACAGTTGGACCGACCAACATGCACCTTCCTGCAGCAGAGCTGTTGGCTAGTGGCGTCAGACTCCCACTGGGCCGATACCTTCTTGGCTCAGTCTACCATCTCCTTCACCAAGTATCACAAAGGCTGCTGCAAGGCAAATCCATTGGCAACCTGGGGGGCCCTTGGTGGTTCATCAATATGTGGTTGAATGCCCATATGCACAAGTATTTCCACATTGATCTGTTCGCCCAGCAATTCCCTCGAAGTCTTCCTGAAGATTATCAACTCGGGGAAGAAGAATCGGCAATGCGCCCCCCTATCAACTTTGGAGAAGCACTGGCAGTATTACCAGGGGCAGAGGCAAACAGAGTCCAGATCGGCAATCTCTTCCACAGATTCTACATCGGCATCCCTTCTGAGCTTCGGGCCTGGGTCCCATATGTTGATGAAGCAGCAAGATTCCCTCTTTCCTTTAACCTTACCGACGAGGCTTTGAACCAGGATGCCGACATTCTTAGTGCAATAATCACCCCTCGTGCCATCCCGGTCAACATATTTGGAAGCGGGAAGAACATTAATCCCACATACGAGTTCTATTATCCATCGGTAGCAGCAAGACAACTAGCTTTTGGACAACTGCCCATCAACCTCTGTTTTGCCGATTTGATTAAACCGAGAGAGACTATTGCAAACCGTGTGGATTGGCACAAGATTGTTACTCTCCTTCCTGACGCCGATACATCTGATGTTGATCTGACCAATTGGGTACCGGCTTCCTTCGTCACCGAATCCTTCAAATTATGGTGGCAAGAATGGAAAGAGCAGCTATTCTTTGCATCTCCTCATTTTTACTGGAACCTCATTGATCCTGGTCACGCCATCCCTGCCGATGTGGTAAGGGACTCTCTGCACTTCTTTTACCTTCCCTTTGATTCATCGGCAACTAACCCCTTTTTAATAGGTTGATGACCCAGTTCCAACATTAAGTAAGAGCGGCAAAGTCATACGGTTGCAACCGATCTCCCCGGTATCCATCATCGGCCATAAAGCTCCCTCGCTAGATGCTCCAGTGGGCCGTGGTCGTACCAAGAAGAGCACCAAATCGGTCACATTTTTGGCACAGACATCTCAGGTAACCACCTCACTTTCTTTTGCAGATGCCGATTGCTGTCATTTACCGATTTCGCATTTCAGGGCGCGAGTTCTACACCACTAGAATCTTCATCGGTAATTCGCCCTTCGTCTCCACCTGCAGCACCTTCATCGCCCCACCTTGTTGTCCTTGATGACTCTCCAGAGGTATTCTTTATTCAAACTTTGATCATTGGATCGGCACTTTTACTCATGTAACACTCTGGTGTTAAGCATGCATCATATTGCACTTTATGAGCATAACCATCTCAATTGCATCATTTTTGTTACATGAAATGATAAGGTTTAAATATGTGCTTACCTTGACTTGAACTAGAACTATATGAAGGGTTGCTTGTTTGAGGTTGAGTGTTAAATGAAGTTTGTAGAGAAAATTATTTGGAGCAAAACTTATTTTGGGGTAATTTCATGAAAGGCTTGGAAGTGGGTCAAAAATGTCAAAAACAGTTTATAAAAATGATTTTCTTTTAATTTTAAATCCCCATTTTTGAAATTCAAATTCTAGGCAGAATTAGGTTTTGATGTTTAAAAGTGAAATGTTCTACTCATCAAAAGGAACATTTCATCTTTTATAAGTTTCTTCAAATTTAGAATATTTTGGAAAATATGGGGTTCATCAAGTCTGTATGAATCTTGGCGCAGTGGGACCCACCGCACAGTCTCTTCTTCCTCCTCTCTTCTTCTTCCTCGCGACGCTGTCCGACCCGACGCCGGCCGCGTGGCGTCCGTACGCCGGGCCGCTGCCGCTGCCCGCTGTTTCGCCCCCGCACCCGAGCGCCGCACACGGATCCCCCGCACCGCGCTCGCCCGGTCCCACAGCTCGCCACTCGCCCTCCGCTCGGCCCCGCTCCGCTCGCATGCTTGCCACGCGCTCGACGAGCTCTGACGCCGCGCTGCCTCGGTCCGAGCTCAACCGGCCACCTCAAGCCAGCCCGACCGCGTCAGTCTCTCCCTCCCTCTCTTCTCCGCCACCAGACGCGCTCTTGCCCTTCCTCTTCCACCAGAGCCCGAGCACGCGGACGTCGCCCGCCATTGCCGCCGCCGAGAGCTTGCACCGCCACCGCACCCCGTAGCCTGTACACTTTTTGCCCTAAACTCGCCAATCGCTCCGCCGAGGTGTGAGGCACACCGTGCGCACCTTTCCTTCCACCGAGACCCAAGGTAGAGGTCGAATCGACCATCCTTCCTTTCACCGGTCATGGCCGCCCGACTGCCACGCGGTCCGCCGTGGCCAGCAACCTCTCTCTCCCTCAATTAGCTAGTGCATCGTGTCCGTCTGCTCGAGTAGGGTCGATTGGAGTAGTTCATGAGGTCGATTAGGGTTCGAGTCCGACGAATTTGGCCATCCGCCGTCGCGGATTCGCGCCGCCGCTCACCGGCGTACCTTGCCGACGTTGCTCCGGCCGTCCATTCGTCGCTTGATCTAGTCCGTTTAAACCGTCTTGGTCTGCTAGAGCTATTAGGCTAATCCGTTTGCTCCGCCGTGGCCCGAGATGGCCGGCGTACCGCCAACCCTCGCCGCCGTCCGCCGCCGTGCGTCGCCGCCGGTCAAAACCTCACCCCTAGTTCACATCTTTTACACCAATGTGCCCGCTTTGACGAGTTGAGTCTGTTGGTAACCGTGGCTCGGCCGGAGACCTCGCCGTCGGCGAGGAATCCCGACGCCGACGACCATCCCCCGCCGCGTGGACCTCGGGCATGATTCCTGTTCTTTCCCGGACTTTAGTGTAAAGTCGCCAGACTCAGCACATTTCTTTTTAGGTCTCGGTTAGTTTCTGGAATCCTCAGGGTCCCCGGTGTAAAGTGCTTTTTCCTTTTTCTTTTCCAGAAATGATTTCAGATTTTGTTTAAAGCTTTGAAAATTCATAACTTGCTCATTTTTCATCCAAATGAGTTGGTTCAACTTGCAGTATTTTTCTTATGAGATGATCTATGCATGAAAAATATGAAATGTGGAATTTATGAAACTTTTCTGTATAGCTTTATTTATCTCTATTAATTGCTTTTATCTTAGAAAATGCATAACTAATTCTCTGTTGCCCAGAAAAATGTGAGACCAAGTTTGTTAGTCTTCTTATGTGATGCTCTATCTGTGAAAAATGTTATGAGGTTATGTCATGTGGAAAGTTTGCTCTGTCTAGTTATGGTGCCTATTGTCATGTGATGATAAATAATTCATAATAAATAATATATAAGGAAATTATTCATGAAACTTTTTGGAGAGTGTTTTTATGTCAATATAGAGCTAATTATGTTCTGAGATCTGTTGTTTGAGATACTTTTATGTACAAAGTATTTTATGCCCCTGAAATTGTGCTGCCTTGTCATTTTTGTGCAGGATAAAGTACTTACTGTTTTGACTTGAAATTTTTTAATAGTCTTTATTTGGTATGATTAAGCTTCTGTAATTTTTACAGAATTTTCTGAGTAGTCTAAATTCATGTGGTAGTTTTACCCTGATTTCTTTTAATTATAAATAATGCTTTAGAGTTATCATTTCATGTGTGTAAAAATGCTTTTTATGCTATTCATGATATGTATGATCTGCTATTGGTTTTGGTTCAGTAGAGTGTAGTGTGCAAAATAATGGTTGTTTATAATTCCTTATAGTGTGCGAGTATTTTGTAATGCGAGGTTTATTTAAGTTTTGTCGGTAGAAGAGAATGCAGATGACATTTGCTTATCATACATATTTTCAAGGTATCATATCATTCATTTTAGCTGAGCATTCATTCACCATCACCCTCAGCATTGTATTTATATGTATGCACGGTATTCATACGCACTATGCATCATACAGGATCGTCAGAGCTCGAAACGGTAGTTCCCGGAGCACAAGGAGAGGAAGGCCAGCAGGAAGCTTTGGTTCGGGAAGCAGCAGCAGAAGAGGATCCCGAAGTTGATCTTCCGGAGTGTCCCAACCACCAGCCAAGCTCTTTCCTGAAAGGCAAGCCCCGGAGCATTCTCCGTGTGGTTTGCAAAATATCTAACTTGAGTCCTTTACTTGTTTGCTGCATTAAGTTATAGGCGTTGTTTTATACCGTTGCTGCATTACTTATATTCCTTGCCACTGTTTATATTTCAACCCTGTTAGGTTCAGGTACGATTATATGCTTAGCCCTGCTTTAACTAGATCGGTAGAAGTCAGGTGATTTCCTGTCATCCGCGAGTTATAGGTGGTAACTCAGAATGGTTGAATACATTGTTATCTTGGATAACCATGTGGAGATAATAAATCGAGACCGGGAGGGATTGGAGTTGAGAATGAACTGGAGGTTCAATGTGGTTTATCCCGTCCGTGTCGAACTAGGACCCCGTCCGTTGTACGTCCTCAAGTCATATTGAATTTATGCCTCACATTTAGCTGGAAGGATAAGTCGTTTCGACCGCGAAGCCTAATTTTAATTTGGGCCGGGAGTCGACCTACTGTACGCATCGCATTGGTGAAGATGGGGGACCACGGGTTACGCGGTTGTAAGGCCTGGATATAGCATGGTGCGCCCTGCTGGCAGCCGGATGGTGCCAGGATGCGATGGTACCTGTTGATCTCGTGCTTTTCCCGAATTAGATGTCGGTGACCTGTAGCTCACCGTGGCTGGTGAGTGTGGTTTGTGCGAGGAGTACCCGCCAGCTGGTTAGTAATCGATTATAATCGCCATCGTTCCTGGACAGTGAACACTTGACTTGAGCAGCGGCATCGTAGTAAGAACTTGAACAAGAGATGAGATGGTTGAGCTGTTGAGATTGAAAGATACTCAACCGGAATTGGTTACTTTCTGTTGAATAATTATTACCATGCTTGTTTAGTACAGGTGCTAATGTAGCATGATAAGGTTAATTAGATTAAAATACAATGCTAGAAGGTTCTTATTAATTGTTCCTTAATGCAAGCTTTTCCGCAATTAAATGAGTCAGCTATCCTACTTATACAGCCTTGCATAATCCTTGGAGTCAATTTTATTTTTAGTTTATGATGGGTAAGTCTAGCTGAGTACATCCTCGTACTTAGGGTTTTATTCCCCATGTTTTTGCAGATGGTGAGATGCTTTATGGCTATTGTCAGAACTGTTTCTATCCCGCCTTGGGAGATGATTAGACCTTGGGCATGGTCACTCTTCTCGACTTGATGCTTTTGCTGGATGTGGACCAAGGACCTGGCACTATATTTCAAATGTGTGTGTGTGGTATTTGAACTTAAATCGCTTCCGCTACTTTGAGTCTTTAAACTGGTTTGTAATAACTCTATTTCGTACTCCGATGATGTTTTAAACTATGTGCGAAATCTGTACTTGTGAATGGAATCGCTAAACTATTACGATCTTGGTTGTGCCGGAAAAGTTTGGAATCCTTCGAGATTTCACGGACTACCGGGTTTATTAGGTCTCAATCATATGATTTGCTGAATTAATGGCGAATTATGTGCTTGTGCTCTAATAAATTGGTCGGTTCTGTCACAACTCATCTGTCTCTCTTGCAGCACCAAGTAATTGCATCGGCAACCGTCCCAAGTGTACCGACTCCTCAGCCATCCATTGCCGATGCCCCCCAGCCGTCCGATGCCAATATCTTACAGCACAAGCGTAAGGCTTCATCGGGCGAAGAATCACAATCCAAGAGGGCAAGACTTACACCATCTCCGTCGGCGTCCTCGCCTCGCCCGATATCGCCTGACGTACCTGTGCAGACTTTTCCATCTGCAACTGCTCTTCCATCGGCCATTGTACCCATACAAGGATCTTCATCGGCATCGGTGTCGCAGCAGCAACCAATCGAGGTACCAACACAAGAAACATCATCGGTAATTGTACCTGAGGTTGTTTCTCCGAGCCAAAGGCGAGAGATTGCTTTGAAACAGGTGAGTTAACTCCCTTAGATAACCTTTAACACTTTGGGCTCTTCTGCTGACATCACCTTTTCCTTTTTAGGAGCAAGATTCCCCTGATAGTCTATTTTCCTTCTCTATTAGTGGGATTGTTCCCGATGATGAAGATTCTGAAGAAAGCTCTGTTCCAACCCTTGGAGTTCTATCACCTGAAACCAAGTCAAAGCTGGAGACGCTATTATCTTTGCTGCAACAGGAGACCTCTTTACTGATCCAGGATTCTAATTCTACAAGAGCAACTTTTAAAGGAATTCGAGGTCATATTCCTGCCGATGTTGAGGAAGCACTCTTCCAAGCTGCACATTTGGAGAGTCAGCAGTTGCAGTATCAGAGGGCTGCCCAGTGGATTGCCGATAGAGCCACTTAGGCAAAACTCCAGGAGGACATGATGAAGCATAAGCAACTTGCCGATGAGAAGCACAAAGACATCGGTAAGCTAGAAGCCTCTTGTGCAGATCTGGAGGACAAGATTGCTCAACTATCGGCAAGAAGAGAAGCCCTGCTAGCGGAGCTGAGACAGATTGAAGGAGCCTTGGACGCAACAAATCATGAGAAGGCCCAAATGCCCGAAGCTGTCAAGACTCTTTAGCAAGAAAGGTACAACCAAGTCCTCAAGACGCTGGCGCTCAAGAAGAAGATCAAGCCAGTTGAAGGCAATGCCAATGAAGATGCAAAGATACTGGAGGAAGCTGACCAAATTCGCCTGCGTGCGATATCAACTATCCATTCATTGTTGAACTTGTAAACCTCCCTTTTCATCGGCAATGTGATGTATTGGTAATTTGTAAAACTTCACATTAACATAGTGCCGATACATTCTTTTTTGAACAAGCACTTTATCTATATATATTTTTTATTGGCAAGTGCTAAGAACCTCATCGGCAATAGGAAAACCATGTTGATGTCTGCCAATGAGCCGATCATGTACCGATACCCCATCTCTGATCGGCTTACCGATGTATCTGCTCTGATCACCATAGCGCGGCCTTCTTTCTGCCCGATCGGTTCGATCATAACCATTGCACTCGGGGCAACTATCAACAGTAGGCAATTTAATGCCTTCTTCCCAACAATAGATGAAGAAGGGGCATCTCCAATGGTCTTTGTGCCGATGCCACGCTTCCCAACGTAACTCCTCTTGCCGATGCTGATAGCGGTTACTTGGAATTCTATACGAAGCTGGTCTAGGAGGCCTTCTTGAACTACTGCTTTCTTCAACTATCTCTTTCCCCTTCAAGTCATCGGTAGTTGCTTGATTTCTAGGATCCACCGATGCTCTCCTCTTAGCGCTTACCGATGTCAACACTTTGGTCTTGTTTACGGCCTCCACTATGTTTGCTAGGAAAGGATGTTGATCAATCTTCATCGGCCTCTGAGCTTTAGAGTTGTCAAACTTGATCCTCCTAGATTCAATTGCCGATTGCAATTGCTGTCTGAAAACCTTGCAGTCATTGGTACTGTGCGAAGTTGCATTATGAAATTTACAGTACCTTATCTTCTTCAGCTCATCTGTCGATGGAATCACATGATTGGGTGATAGCTTGATTTGGCCCTCTTGAAGTAGCTGATCAAATATTCTATCGGCCTTTGTGACGTCAAACGTGAATTTCTCTGGCTCTTTCTGACCAAAAGGACACGATAAAGGTTTTTTACCTTTTACCCACTCAGCCAGACTGATAGTTGGTTCTTCATCTGAATCTGATTCCTCTGCCTCTACAAAGGACACCTTCTTGTTCCAGCTCTTTCTATGTTCTGGAGCTTGAGCACTTTGATCAGAGATCCTCTGCACAATATGACTTAAACTTTCAAACTCCTGAGCATCGTATTTGTCCCTGAGATGCGGCAACAAACCCTAGAAAGCCAAACCAGCTAACTGGCGGTCATCAAGCACTAGGCTGTAGCACTTGTTCTTCATGTCTCGTACCCTTTGCACAAAACTCTCTACCGATTTGTCGCTTCGCTGTCTTAATTTCATTAAATCGGTAAGCTTCTTTTCATGGACACCAGCAAAGAAGTACTTATGAAATTGCCTTTCTAGATTGGTCCAAGTAAGAATAGAGTTCGGTGGCAATGATATAAACCACGCGAATGCTAATCCAGACAAAGAGGACGAGAACAAACGGATCCTCAGCTCATCCCTGTTCGCTGCTTCCCCGCACTGGATAATGAATCGGTTGATGTGCTCCATTGTTGATGTATCATCTTGCCTAGAAAACTTAGTGAAATCTGGCACCTTGTACCGATTCGGGAAAGCAATTGAATCATAAGATGAAGGGTATGGAGTCCGATAAGAGTAAGTATCGATCTTGGGCTGAATCCCAAATTGTTCTTTCATCACTTCTGCAATCTTATCGGTCAAGAGTGCATCCTGATCTTGCAGATGCACTGGCTGGATCTCCACTGGAGGCGTTGGCTGATATGCTTCTACATACCCCTGTGGCACTTGGCTTGGATAAATTGGCATATTCACGGCACCAATCTGCGGAGTAAAGTTCATCGGCTGTTTTGCCGATGCTTGTTCCTGGAAAGTTGTCTGTGGACTATACCGTTGAGTCCCTATTGCTTGGTAGCTTGGTTGAATAGCAGGTTGCTGAATTGGTGCTTGCCCTGACCAATTGAGATTGTAACTCATCGGCACCTGGCTTGCCGATGGCTGATAGCTTGCAGACAATTGATGCTCTTGTATAGATGGATGATAGCCAGCATAATTGCCTTGAATTGAAGGTAATCCAGACTGAGATATGAATGGTACTATGGGCTGCTCTGCAGTGGAAGCTCTCTGTTGAACTGGTGGAGGATTAGTCAATGGATTCGCATAAGATATCTGTTGCCGAGGTGCGTAGAATCCCATTGACAATGGCTGTATAGCAGGAGGTACAGTAGAATAATGCGGTGCTTGAGCCACCGGCCGAATTGGAGTAGCCGATGTCATTGGACCCTTCCCTGCTACATCATGCACTTGAGGAGTCCAGAGTTGGCAGTAGATGGACCTGGAGGGCATACCGTATCCCCACCAATTAGCAGCAGTTTGACTATGTTGACCTGAAGGACCTGACATTGCCGATGCCGATAGATCTGTGCTCAACTAAGTACTAGGCCTCTCCTGAGATATTAGATCTGATCCTATCGGTGTGGCTTCAATGATGGATGGTCCTGATATAGCTGAAAGAGTAGGCGCTTCCACACTCTCAACGGCTGGAGTTGCCGATGGAGTACTGGTAGATGCCGATCCCGGCTGATGATATGCCGGCCCGACATACCCTGGTGCTTGTCCGTCCCTTAATGTTTGCACAACAGCATTGTAGACAGTATTGGATAGCACGGTGGAGTGGTTGATCAAAGCTTGATTTAATGCAGAATTAACCATCTCCTATAATTTACCAGGGTTAGAGTCAAAGGTTACCTGCCGAGGCAACGGCAGATCTTGCTTCTGGATGACTTCTCCTCCCCTATTCATGCTGAAAGACTTCAAGCAGAGCTGCCTGTAATCTTCCATAGCTTTTTCCATGGCTTGCCTCTGATCCTCCTTGAGATCTGATTCTGATATCTCGATGATGTTTTCTGGAGTGATATCAGTAGGATTCTTCATGATAAATCTGTTGACTTGATCCCACCAGGTGTGCCAAAAGATGTGTTGATGCAAAAAGGCGTTGGATCTGCAAACACACCGGGCTAATACCCAAGTTCGATATCAAGGCGTGCCAGTCGATTTGACCTGTTAATCGACAAGGATGATAAATTTGAATAAGATCCGAACGAGACGTCAGCGATACGCCCGGACGTCAAAGCTCAGAGGATATTCGATAACTGTTGAACAGATCAGACGAGACGACAGCGATACGCCCGGACGTAAAAGCCTGAATCATGCTCGGTAGACGCGGAACCTGCAAGGTCGTCGGAGATCAAGTTGATGCAGCCCGTCGATTCTTAAAAGAACTCGTTGAAAAGGAAAAGGTATTGGTGACGAAGTCATCGAAAAATAGATTGCTTGAAAAGTAGATAAAAGTAATAGATTTGTTGTATTTTATTGATTCCTCTCTTTACATTTCCTCGCGGTACATATTTATACCCTGGTACTATGAGTCCTAAACAGACACGACAAAGTATTACCTAAACAAGTCTTATCTCTAAAAAAATAATGACTCGTACCAAGGTCGGACTCAAAAGTAAACTATTAAAATATTGGCATAAATATTGCCAGTTTTCTTATCCATTGCTTACGATGAAACCTCTATCGGCACGCTCCTCATCTCTGTAGATTCCATCGGCAAAACCCATCGATAATGATTCAGCTCTGCTTTTCACGTTCTTCAGCTCGGTTTTCCATCGGCAGCCATGCCCCTCTCTCTCCATTGGCAACAGCCTTCTGCTCTCATCGGCAAAATCATATTTAACCTTCATCGGCAAACATCTGTTAGCCATACTTTAAAGCAAAGTAAGCTTAGAAGCACAACCACTCCCTTGCCGATCGGCACAGTTTTCGGCTTATATTGACATGTGTCAAAAAAATGGTGTCAACAAATGTAAAATGCAAAATGCCAGCTACTTTGGATCGATGAAATATAAAATGCCAAAGTTTTTATGGGTGTACTTAGTTCCATCTAAAATACCAAATTTTTCATGGGAGTGGGTAAGGGCTGACCACATTTTGACTTTTTTGGGCCTCTTGAGGCCAAAATCCAAAATGAAGAATGAACCACTTTTTTCCAAAAAAAATTGAGTGGTGTTTAGTTTCATTTTGCAAAATGATGGACCAAAATCAAAAATATTTTGGATGAAATGGGGAACTAAACATCCCCTCAATGTAGTTGTCATTTCGCATTTTGCATTCTACGTGGAACTAAACACACCCTTAGTTCCATCTTAAATACCAAAATTTTGATGGGGTGGGTGAGGGCTGCACCACTTTTGGGCCTTTTTTTTGCCTCATGAGGCCAAAATCCAAAATGGAAAATGGACCACATTTAGCAAAAATTTTGGGTGGTGTTTAGTTTTATTTTGCAAAATGATGAGCCAAAATCCAATATCTTTTTAGATGAAATGGGTAACTAAACATCCCCTTATTATGGAATCAGTGTCGCTTCTAGAGTTCCACGTGATCTGTAATGGTGTGTTTCGTTCCATTCAAAATGCCAAAGTTTTCATGAGGGTGGGTGAGGGCTGCACCATTTTTGGACTTTTTTTTTGGCCTCTTGACTCCAAAATCTAAAATGAAGAATTGACAAATTTTTGCTCAAAAATTTAGGTGGTGTTTAGTTTCATTTTGCAAAATGATGGACCAAAACCCAAAAATTTTTAGGTGAAATGGGGAACTAAACACCCCCTAAATTTACGAACTGAGATATGCGCACATAGTAAGGCTCGGTGAACTTGTTGCACCAGGGTTCGTTAACTATGGTTTTTTTACTCTACATTACTATAATTGATATAAAGCCGATAAAATTAATCAATCGTATTATTTTATACATGGTATGCGTAAGCTACCTTAAAATTTTTTATAACAATTCAAATAAATAAACTAAATTTATTAAGTATTTATAGAAAATTCTTGAGAAATCTAGATCCACATAAAAAGCAAAAAATTACAATAAAACATGTGATGTTATGTGTTTACAGTGTAGTGCTAGTTTTGTAGTGTTCAACAAGATTTGACATTTTTTGTTTTTATTTGTTTTATTATTTTATTTATAAAATTCCAGCCATTTAAGATAAAATAAATTTGTGAGAAAATAGAAAAACATCGTTGGGCCACTCAGACTCACTCAAACCAAGCCTACAAAAAAACAGGGATCTCACCTCTCTGCGAAAAGACATCAGCTATATGAATGCATTCTTTGCCACCATAACTTATTGGGCCCAGTAAGGCCTAGGTCCGATGGGTGATCTACAGGTCCGAGCGGTAGGCAGGCCGGCCCAATTAAAAGGCGTAGATTGTAGGTAGATTGTAGGTTGATTTCGGTAAAGTTTGAGGGCTTTATTGTTGCAAAACAACCTAAGAGGAGGCCTAGACTACAGGTTGATTTGACTCAAATTTGAGAGCCTTTTTGCAAAAAGTCTAGGGCTTGCAAGATTTGTGTCGTCCACACGCCCGATCCGATAGCTGGGAACGGCCGATGACGTGGCCATGTTCGCTGGCCATCTTTTGGTCCGTGAGTCGTGTTGTAAAGAGATTGTATTATATGCATCTTGTTCATTTTTATTATTCATGTCTTAGAATGGATGTCAATGAATAGGAGGATTGGATCCAAAGCTGGTGCGACATTAATCCATGACCAAGATCCTCCAAACCAATATATTCGGAATCATATATTGAGTGTGACAGTACTCAATAGATTATTGATCACAAACATGTACATATATGAAAGCAACTATAAAAAGGTACTTCAGATGGCACACTCGCTTGAATTACTCAATTGATGCTTGCCTTTGGCGAGAATCAACTAAATAATACGAGTGAGTATGCCACATGTATCAAGGCATAAGAAGGTATAAAGGCAACCTATGCTAGGCAACTACACTATACAGGGAGCCGAGTCTTCAGCTTATTCCTTATTATTTTCTTCGACGCCAAAGTAGATAGTATAAGACGTACAGGTCCTTCCTGGAGTCTAGATGCGGAAGGAAGAGTGGACTGAGCTGGTTGGCTAGGAGTTCAGATGGCCGCTCTTGAAGGATAATCTCATTTGACCAATGAGAAGCTCTGGGGCACTACTAACTTCTAACCCTTGCACAACGATGAAAAATCATTGCAATATGTCCAATTTTGTTGTAAAAGGTAGATGTCATAACTAAATCACGTTTGTTGTCAATAGTTGCAAAAAGTCACGTTGCAATAAGTTATTGCAACCATTGCTAGTTTGGCGTTGCAAGTGTTGGGGTTTCTTGCAACAAATAGGTGTCCGTTGCCAAGCATGGCAATAGCATATTGTTGCAACGTTCACGGTCGTGGCAAGATAAGCACTTGCCACGAACAACGCCGTTGCAATAGTATGTTTTGCCATGATAGAAATTTGTTGCCTAAAGTGTTATTGCCACGATCTTCATACCGTGGCAAGTACACCATTTGTCACGTAATTTTAATCGTTGTGAGAGATCATACTTTATTGCCACGGTTGTTGTGTCGTTGCTGTAGTATCTTTTACCATGCAATTTTGTTCGTTGCAAGAGACTATCCGTGATTGCAATGATCATTATGCCGTGGCAATAGTACTGTTTGCCACGCAATTTCATACGTTGCCATACATCATATTGCCACACAAATGAATTTGTTTCCATATATCATAGTGCCACGCATAGCAGCTCCTTGGCATAGTTGGTATTGCAACGATAGTAGCATATGAATTTGTGGCTTAATAAATCGTCATTGCAAAAAAATATACCATAATAAAATTAATCACACTCACATATATTAATTATGAGCAAACATTCAATAAGTTGACAAAGCATTGAAATAGTAGCTAAAATCATAAACAAGTGTATAGTTCACTCATTATTTCACAACTTTTTAAAACTTGCAGCAATACAAGACTTTCTAGCATCTATGCAGCACCTCAACATTTTCCTAGCAATGACATTGTCATCACCTCGACTATGTCCTCATTTAATAATGAGCCTCCCACTCAAACCTATTGCCTCCCACCTCAACATTTTCCTAGCAATGACATTGTCAGGATCAAGCAAAAAACAAACTTATTTGAAATAAAAATTAGATTAAGCTTTGATGCCTTGCATAATCTGAGAATATGATGGGAAACTTTGAGATGATTTCCCCCTCTACTCTTTGCACGGAACTTTAAGATGTTAGAGTATTGCTCCAGATAATATTTTAGTTTCTTTTGCTCAGGTAGATCAAGCAAATGCAACCATATCTAGGATCCATAATGCTAGATCAACACAGTTGGCACTAGCTATATGTCGTTCATGTTTATTATTTGTCTATATATGGGGTAACCATTCCCGTGGGTCTGAATACAAAATTCTGGTAGGTTTCTTTCTTGATCAGATTGCATCTTATCATTTACCTGGCATCAAGGTTTATTTTATCAGCATTTTCTATCACGCTGCTGCTTTTCAGGTGTAGAATTTTCCAGTTCTCATTGTGAACAAAAGCCTTCTGCGTCCTCAAGTAACCTCCCTACCTCTCACCCTCGGTGTGTACACATGTATCAAATGTATGGTTGTGTAACTGTGCAACAAATACTGTGAACCACTAACGGACTCGCCTTCTTTGCCGACGGCCTCAAGCCGTCGGCAAAGACGACTTTACCGTCGGCGAAGGCTTTGACGACGGCCTGCCACGTCGGCCGTCGGCAAAGGACCATCGGCAAAGAATTGGTCGGCAAAGACTTCTTCGCCGACGGCCACCTGGCCGGCCGTCGGCAAAGCTTTGCCGACGGCCACACCACCCATCGGCGAAGGAGCCACGTCAGCGGCTGCGCCGTCCCACTAACGACGGTCTTTGCCGACGGCTGACGCGGCCGGCCCTCGGCAAAGGGCATTTTTTTTGTTTTTTTTAAAAAAATTGAAAATTTCTTTGCCGATGGCCGGTCGTCGGCAAAGACTTGGTAAATTTGCCGACGGCCAGGCCTAGCCGTCGGCAAAGCTGGGCCGTGCTGGAGAAATGAACCAGCTTTGCCGACGGCCAGCCGTCGGCAAAGCTGGGAAAATTTTTTTTTCACTTTTTTTTGCTATTTCCTTTCGTTCATTCGTCATTTCAGCACATATATATCACATAATAAACATTTCATCACATATAAACCACAATTCAGCATGAAATTCAGTTTCAACATTAATCGACACATGATCGTGCTCAAATCCATCGATACAAGTCCACAATACACATACCATGGCCATAAGAGTCCATATATGGCCAATATGCAACAATCCCATAGATAAAGGTCCAAATGCGAGAAGTAAAGCTATCTAGCTAGCAGCGTCGTCATCAGGTGTCCCAGATCCCCCACCTTGCTCCCACGGAGCCCAACCCGACTGCGCAGACGTACCGTAGTTCCACCTGTACTGTGGTGCTGGGACGCTTGCCGGCCCGGAGTGCCCCTGCTCCGTCGGCCCCTGTGGCCACGAGGAGTACCCGTGCTGTGACGCTGGAGGAGGCCACAGGTACTGCTGCGTGGGGTAGGTGGCGGGGTAGGTCGGGTAAGCCGGACTGCCCTGCGGTGGAGAAGGACCCAGTGGAGGGCTGGCACCTGGAGTTGGGTTCGAACCCGCCGACTGTGTCTGCACAAAGGCCAAGTGATGTAATTAGTACCTGCAGGATGGCCGCACAAGCTAAAGCAACATGCAATATACTCACCGATGAAATATGGACAGGAAAAGGCACTGGAAGTGGAACTGGAACTGGTGGTGGAGCGAAGATCGAGGCAGGAGGTTCTTCCGTTCCTGGGATCTGGGAACGGATGTAGCCGGTCAGCTGCGCTATCGAACGCTGGTAATGCTGCGACATTGCCGCCATCTGCTGCTGATAGGCCGCCTCCTGCTGCTGACGCAGCGCCTCCTATTGCCTTATCATCTCCTCATGCCTCGCTGACTGGGCCGCCTGGCTGGCCTGCAGCTGTTCGACCGTGGCCTGCAATATTACACCCACAAGGTTGATTGTATGTGAAGGCAAGGTACATCATGTGTGAAACGAGTGAACGACGAATGAAACTGCACTTACCTGGAGTGACATCATCATCTGCGCGCTGCTCGGCCTCCGAGGCGCTATGGGGATTTCTGACCCGCCACTTTCAGCGTCTTCTTTTCGGATCTGGCTTAGTGTCAGAATAGAGGACGAGTCGATGGTGGCGTTGGCAATAGCGTACCGGCCGTGCTGCTTCCCTCCTCCTGTCTTCATCACGAGCCGCGTGTCCAGGGGGCCGTGGTGGGGTCAAACGTCAGCCCATGCAGCGTGACACCCGCCTCGACGTACTTGGCGAGGTTGTTGTAGACGTTGATGCTGCCATAGACGTCGGGCCCATCCTCCGGGTTGTAGACGGTGGACGGCGCTGACGCTTTGCCCTTGCGAGAAAGGGCAAACCCCGTGAACTGGGGCACCGCTCTACAAAAGAGGAAACACAACACTATTAGTAAAAAAATTTGACAGAACCTCCCCTGCACGGGAAGGTTTCCAAAACCTGCAAGAAACAAGCCGGCTCGATGGCCAACATCACATATACGGCACGAAGGCACAAATGCACCTTAGGCTAGCTTGTAGGTTTCATCATGGGCCCAAAAAGATACACAAGAAAAAGGAAATTGGCCTCAGTCAGCTTGATAAGTTCATAGCAGCCATGAAAGCATGTGACACATCCAGCCCAAAGGCAACAACACATTCTGGCAAGTTGGAGTGTTGTTTGGGCATGGATGTATCACATGCTTTGATGACAACCATAAAACAATATAGGATATGAAGGCTGTTTCATTATTGGACCAAAATAAACACTACGTTATTCAGTAAAGTTATGGCAATGGCCGTCGGAGCATACTAAGATAATTTAATAATGGCAAAGTTATTCAGTCACCAAATACCAGCCGAAAAGCAATTAAAACTTGTTTGGTAGCCTTTCACTTGTAACTGTTGTGGCTACGGCCGCTGGAGAGAATCACCCCAACTACAATTGAGCCATGGTACTTCTTTCATTTCTATGGCCCTAAAGCTTTCGATGAGATATAGCATGCATATACACACGTACACTACCAGATGAGAAATGGTCACGTCACAAACGGTGGTAGTGATGGTATAACAAGCATATGAGATGACAAGTTCGAGATGTCATTTGTTATTATGTCATTGATGAGTGATCGACAGATGCGAGGTGAAGTCCTTCTGTTTAAATAAATTTTGTTCTTATGATTTGGTCATTTGATGGTGATTGCGAAAGTCAAGCTGAGGTTTGGTCATTTGATGGTTTGATGGTGATTGCGAAAGTCAAGCTGAGGTGGGATCACCACGCCCCCACACCCACCACCCACCCCCCACCCCCAGAAATCCACTTTGGCCACATTTGATTCTGGTGGGGAGACGAAGGATGGTCATTACCTGATAATTGATTTTAGTATGTGGTTGTTTGCTCGCCTTTCAAAAATGGAGTGACCATCTCTGAAAATGGCTACTCCCTCCGTCCTATAAATAAATGCACATTTTAACTTTCACATTTCCTATTTGACCATTTGTCTTATTTAAAAAATTTTAATAAATAATATTTACTTTATTATGATCTATTTTATCATTAGAGATACTTTTATAATAACTTGTTTATTTCATTATTTACATAAAATAAAATAAATGGTCAAATAAGAATGGTAGAAGTCAATATGTGCTTTTATTCGTGGGACGGAGGGAGTAGATATTTTTGGAGAGAGTGAAATATTTAACCATCTCTGTAAATAAAAAGGAGATGTCTCTTAAAATCAATTTTGCAGTATGTAAAACTATTCTAAGTTTGAAAAAAGATGCTATAGAAAATAATTGTTATTTACCACATCAAAAAGACTGTGAAATATTTTGACCTTCTCCATGAATAAAAGGAGACGTCTCCTAAAATTAATTGTATAGTAATGTGAAAGCATTGACATTTACCACATCAAAAAGTTTGGCCAACATGCACAGCAGCTTCAAGTGTCCTAAACATGTATGTAACCGCTAACCTTTAAAGTGTCCTAAACGTGTAACCGCTAACCCGTAAAGTGTCATAAACGCGTACTGCTAAAATATTGTGCTAAAAGCTTTCGAAATTGCTAAGGCAGCAAATCTCATGTAAGGTCGTTTGTTTTTGTACGAACGTTTCTAGAAAGATCCACTTAGATTATATCAGTGATAAAATAGTACAAACTTTTGGGTGAGTCCCTTCCCTAAATATAATGAATACCATTTTTTGAACTACCAAGTTCCATTATTTCATGTACCTGCAGTTCAGATTTGGAGGTGTTGGAAAAATTTAAAGAAACAAAAAAAACTAACGAAATATAGAAAAAAAACTCAAAGTTGTCCCAACTTTTGGACTTGAGATATATTTACTGTAGTAAGGCACCAAAAAAAATTGGGAAGAAAAAAGCAAAAAAAAACATTCTTTGCCGACGGCCTGGTGTTGGCCTTCGGCAAAGATCCTTTGCCGACGGCCAGCCGGTGGCCGTCGGCAAAGCCGGTGGACCTGGCCAGCCGTGAGGCCGCCACGTGTCCGGCCTTTGCCGACCGCCTGACGGCCGGGCCGTCGGCAAAGGGGACAGCGTGGGCTACCGTCAGGCCTGGCCACTTTCCGACGGGCAGCCTTAGCCGACAGCCTGGCCGTCGGCAAAGATAAACCTTTACCGATGGGCTTTCTTTGCCGACGGCCCGGCCGTCGGCGAAGACGTCCTTTGCCGACGGCTTTTTTTTGCCGACGGCCAGGCTTTGCCGAGGGCACGGCCGTTGGCAAAATGCTTCTTTGCCAACGGCTTATTCTATGGCCGTCGGCAAATCTTCTCGCCGTCGGCAAAGGCGGCGTTTCCGGTAGTGAACTTCGTAGGTGAACAAAACGTACATTCTTGTGTATGTTGAACTTTCCTGTGCCTTTTATGACAATTGTCTTAATAAATATTTCTCTCATATAGGTTCTTGATATAAAATTTATTGTCATATGTTTACAACCTCTGATATTCTCTATAGTGAAATTTGGTGTAGGATGTGGATGGCATAGAGGTTGTTCACAGTGTTATATGTGACATAATTCAAAAAGGTCGAGTGCCTGCCCAAAGCTCCTGCTCTGCTTCATTTGTTCGATGACTGAAGTCTAAAGTCAAGAAGACCATGCTGCCTGCACTGAAGGTTGAAGTGGAGAAGAAGACCATGCAGATTGTGGTCGATTCATCAGTTCTAGCGCCTCTATTTGTAGACTTCCTATGTGTTTTTATTGAGGTGTTTGTAGCTGGAATTTGGAAGTGAACAAAAGCATGTGTGTGAAGTTGCCAAAAAAAAGCGTGTGTGTGGCTGTATGTTTCCAGAAAACTACAATGTAATGATCGTATGGCTGAAATGAAATGAATCATTGTTATGAGTGATTTTAACTGCAGTCATGCTCCATTTAAACAGCTACCTGCAATCACCTGCTGAGAGATAACTTGGTAGTGTGTAATCCACTTTGCTTAGTGATGGCTGGCCAATTGCTGAACGTCGTCTCTTCTAGTCGATGATGGAGGGCGTGTGGGAGTTGCAGGGAGTTGAAGGGCTGCGACGCCGCTGGCTGCAGGGAGGTGTGGTCTGCCGACTGCCGACAGGAAGAGGCTGCAACCACGTCGTGTGCATCACAATACCTAAACAGTTATTAGATCATCTTTCAATACCTAAATACGTCAACATTAGTTAATAGGTTCATGTGGTTTTGAATAACGCAAACACATTTAGAGTCTGCTGGTAAGCAACTAGCGTCACAACCTTGAAGTCTCAAGGTCAAAACCCATGAGTAACTTTTTTTTTCCTTTTTTTTTGTTTAAAACATGTAGCGTTTTTTTGTTCATTTCTTGCTATACCTTGTTGAGAACCTCTGGTATTGCAACGATCTATTTTTTCGCTGCTATAGATATAGCTCTTTTGCAACGGAAGTGACAATTACATGCAACAAATCATAATCGTTGCAACATAAACGCTCTTTCGCAACCAACAACTAAAGTGTTGCAATATCACCTCAGTATTGCAACGCTAAAAAAATGACTGCAACATTAATAAATCGTGGCAAAAGTGAGGACTTATTGCAATCGGTTTATAATTGGTTGCAATAGCACATACTTATTACAACGATCTTTGCACATAGGGCCACGAAATAATATGCAAGGCAAAAGTTTGACTTATCGCAACCAAAGGTGCAAATGGTTGCGATAACACCACTTACTGCAACCAAATCTTGCCATTGCGACAAAAAAACGTGGCATAAGGGTCAAAAGTTAGTAGTTAGTTCGTCCCACTATTCCATCCCCAGAACCGCCATGACCACGTCCTATCCTTAGCTTTTCTCTCTTTTGAAACCATTATAATACCAATGATAATTGATAATGGAGCATCATTGACATAATCAATTGAATCATAACATGTTTTTCGAACTAATGCTATCATAATTTTATACTAAGCATGTGTCATAAGTAATGGTTATAACTTGTCCTTCATATTTATTATATGCATCTTATTTATTTTTATTACTCATGTCGTAGAATGGATGTCTGGCATTAATTCATGACCAGGACGCTCCATGCCAATATTGGGAAACATTGACACAAGTGTGTTAAGTATTGTTCATTGATTTCTCATGACATAATTGTGCCTAAAAACACTATATAAATACTTCACCAAAAATATGTTACAACACAAGACATCTCTTTTTTTTTTGACAACTAACACAAGACATCTCATTGTTTATTATTAGATATATTGAGTAGGACACTAGTCGGTAGATTCATCACAGACATATACATATATGAAATCAACCTTGAAATGAAGTTCAGATATCACAGTATAAAGCTAGCCTCTGATATGCAATCTGGCCAATATAGGGAGCTGGGGCATCAACATTAGGTACATCCGAAATGTAGCAGATATTAACACATAGAGCTCCTTCTATGTGCTGAGATTATTTGAAAATGTTAAAAGGTGCTCTACAAGTAATTACTAGTATAGTGCCCGTACTAATGCTACGGGTTTATATTAGGGATGCACATAAAAATAACCAAATTGGGAAATCTGATGATAAGGTGCATCAGCACCTCAGTGCACTAAGTCAGGCCAAAGTAACTTGGACTTAACTTGGACTTACACCTCATATTAACAGAAGATACGTTTTGGCTTTGCATTACAACATAGGAGAAAGAAGAGGACACTCTTTCTGATATAAATTGAAGTTCCATTGCTGCTTTGCATTACAATATAGGAGAAAGAAGAGGACACTCTTTCTGATATAAATTGAAGTTCCATTGCCATGTATTAGGTCGTATGTCCTGGGGAATGTTGAGAAGGCTTCACCTGCCGACAGTGCAACACGGAAAAATACACAAGATCAGTTCCCACACATCAGCACATCATTTGATACTGAATGCCATAAGCATAAGTCATATCAGCGAATCCAGTTACATGTGCCTCATCAATTCCATAGACCTATCTGAAAGCAAAAGGTATAGTTTAACTTTACTCTTTCCATAGACCTATCTGAAAGCAAAAGGTAGCCTTTAGACTGACAATATAGTGCTAAAGTACATGTCAAAGTAGGCAAAAAAATATATGGCAACTCATGATGGTCATGTCCAAAATACAAAGAATGAAGAAATATATAATGTCTACAATTCAAGGTAACTATTCAGATAAAAGAGCTCAGTGGAAAAATTAGAAATTAGACTTTTGGTTACATTAATCTGAGTTAACTATTCAGATAAAAATGAATCCATCTCATTCATCTGATAAATCGGATTTAGAAATGTCGGGAGAGAAATGAAAATGCAACCAAAGAAGGATAAATTAAAGATGGGGAAATTTTCCAAAAGGTGTTAATGTGGTTTTACAGACCATGAGCCTATTAGTGCCTCTCAGCTTCCTTTCCCCATTGCCAGTGCATATGCCACCATAGAAACTTCTAAGATCACAAATCTTCTAGCATAGAAACAAAAATACACACGGTTGTCCAACGCTGTTGATTAGAAATTATCAAAAAAAAAAGCTGTTGATTAGAATGTAAAAATTTTCTGAATTTTATTCATGCTGCATCAGGCCAAGCAAGTGCAGTAGTAACTATACAACCATCTGAAGGCATATGTCGCTGGTTAGATGATAGACACAATTCTGAAAGAGATCTGACAATGTAGTGATAACATTTTAATTAAAAGGGAAAAGGTACCTTAGTGAGCTGCAAGCATACTGGAGGCCTGGAGCTCTTTTAATTGGCATTACAATGAGAACATCCCTGTCATTGTGCGTCATAACCAATTTCCTCAATACTGGTGCACCAGGCCAAGCAAGTGCAGTAGTAGCTACACAATAATCTGAAGGAATTTGTCGCTGGTTAGATGATACACACGGTTCTAAATGAGATCTGACAATGTAGCGATAAAAATTTTATTACAAAGGCATATGTCAGTGGCATGACCAAGGCTGCCGATTCCATACAGCAGTGGCTTCCTGGGATATTGCTTCCGCACGCTTGGCAACAAGGCCGCGGCGCCCCTCGTCTGCAAAACAACACACGACGACAACAACATAGCCTTTTGTCCCAAACAAGTTAGAGTAGACTAGAGATGAAACCCAAAAGAGACATGAAAACAAAGAACACATAAATGGTACAAGAAAAAGATTACGGTTCAGGCACGTTAATTGTTAGTCTCCAAGCGCTCCTATCCATAGCTAAATACTTAGGGATATTCCACTCCTTATGGTCTCTCTTAACCGACTCGTCCTAAGTTAATTTAGGTCGACCTCTACCTCTCTTTACATTATCAACCCGCTTTAGAACCCCACTACGCACTGGTGCCTCAGGAGGCCTCCATTGGACATGGCCAAACCATCTCAACAGGTGTTGAATCAATTTTTCCTCGATTGGTGCCACCCCAACTCTATCCCGAATATCATCGTTCCGGACTCTATCCCTCCTTGTGTGCCCACAACACCATCGTAACATACGCATCTCTGCTATACTCAATTGCTGGATATGTCGCCCTTTTGTAGGCCAACATTCAGCACCGTATAACATCGCCGGATGAATCGCTGTCCTATAAAACTTAACTTTTAACTTCTGAGGCACCCTTCTGTCATAGAGGACGCCTGAAGCTTGACGCCATTTCAACCAACCGGCTGAAATTCTATGCCTAACATCTTCATCAATGTCACCATCCTTTTGTAGCATCGATCCTAAATACCGAAAATTATCCTTCTTGGCCACCACTTGCCCATCGAGGCTAACGTCTCCCTCCTCATTCCTAGTCGCGTTGAAATCGCACCTCATGTACTTGGTCTTGGTCCTACTAAGTCTAAACCCTTTCGACTCTAACGTGTGCCTCCATAGTTCTAACTTCCTATTAACCCCTGCCCTAGTCTCATCCACTAGCACCACATCATCAGCAAAGAGCATACACCAAGGGATATCACCTTGTATGTCCCATGTGACCTCATCCATCACCAAAGCAAATAAATAAGGGCTCAATACCGACCTTTGATGTAGTCCTATTTTAATTAGAAAGTCACTGGTGTTGCCATCACATGTACCACGTCCCTGTACATATCCTTGATGAGGGTGATGTACTTAGTTGGGACTTTGTGCTTTTCCAAGGCCCACCACATGACATTTCTTGGTACTTTGTCATATGCCTTCTCGAGGTCAATAAAGACCATGTGCAAGTCCTTCTTCTGCTCCCTATACCTCTCCATCAACTGTCGTAATAAGAAAATTGCCTCCATGGTCGACCTACCAGGCATAAATCCAAATTGGTTTTGGGTCACACTTGTCACTCTTCTTAGGCGATGCTCGATAACCCTCTCCCAGAGCTTCATCGTATGGCTCATCAACTTAATCCCATGGTAATTAGTACAACTTTGAACATCTCCCTTGTTCTTGAAGATTGGTACTAATATACTTCTCCTTCATTCTTCAGGCATTTTGTTTGACCAGAAAATAAGGTTAAAAAACTTAGTTAACCATACTATCGCTCTGGCACCTAGGCATCTCCACATCTCAATGGGGATACCGTCAGGGCCCATCGCTTTACCTCCCTTCATCCTCTTCAATGCCTCCCCGATCTCTGCCTTCTGAAATCTCCTCACGAAATGTCTGTTGGTATCGTCAAATGAGTCATCCAACTCCAAGGTAGGACCCTCATTCTCCCCATTAAACAGCTTGTCAAAGTACTCTCTCCACCTGTCCTTGATCTCCTCATCCCTCACCAAAAGTTGATCCATCCCATCCTTGATGCATTTGATTTGGTTGATGTCCCTCATCTTCCTCTCGCGGATCCTAGCCATCCTATAAATGTCCTTCTCCCCTTCCTTCATGCCTAGTCGCTGATAAAGGTCATCATATGTCTGACCTTTTGCTACACTCACCGCTTGTTTTGCAGCCCTCTTCGCTATTTTATAGCCCTCAATGTTGGCTGTACTCTTGTCATGATGGAGGCGCTTGAACCACTTCTTCTTCTCCCTAATAGCCCTTTGCACCTCGTCATTCCACCACCAGGTGTCTTTTGCTTCCCGTTTGCCTCCCCTACTCACTCCAAACACATCCGAAGCCACCTTCCGAACACATGTTGCCATCTTTAGCCACATGTCATCTGCATCTTCTCCTTCTTCCCACGGCCCCTCATCTATCATCCTCTCCTTCAATGTTTGCGCTGCTTCCCCCCTAAGCTTCCACCATTTTGTTCTCGCAATCTTGGCCCGATTGTCCCGATGGACACGTACCCGAAAGCAAAAATCCGCCACCACAAGTTTGTGTTGAGGGACAACACACTCCCCAGGTAACACCTTACAATCTAAGCAAGCACGTCTATCCCCCTCCTTGCAAGGATAAAGTCGATCTGACTCAGGTGTTGCCCGCTATGAAAGGTCACTAGATGGGATTCCCTCTTCTTAAAGACGGTGTTCTCTATCAACAAATCGTAGGCCAATGCGAAGTTCAAAACATCCTCCCCCTCTTGATTTCTTTTACCATACCCGAAACCCCCATGCACCCGCTCGAAACCTACATTAGTCGCACCCACATGGCCGTTGAGGTCTCCTCCTATGAAGAGTTTCTCGCTGATAGGCACAGTACTAACCATGCTATCAAGATCTTCCCAAAACTGCCTCTTGGTGCTCTCACAAAGACCTACCTATGGGGCATAGGCACTGATCACATTCAGAGCCAAATCTCCAACTACCAACCGGACTAGGATAATCCGGTCGCCTTGCCTTCGCACCTCAACTACTCTATCCTTAAGGCTCCTATCGATCAAGATGACAACACCATTCCTACCTGATGTTGTTCCCGTGTACCAAAGTTTGTAGCCAGTATCCTCCACCTCCTTCGCCTTCTCGCCCTTCCATTTAGTCTCCTGAACGCATAGAATATTTACACGTCTCCTAATTGCTGTATCGACTAGCTCTCTTAACTTACCCATTAGGGACCCTACATTCCAGCTACCTAGACGAATCCTAATTGGCTCGGCTAGCTTCCTTACCCTTCGCACCCGTCGAGGGAAGTACGAAGACCCTTGCTTATTTTTCACTACACTCGGGCGCAGATGTAGCACGTCACAAAGGTTGCGACGACCCGACCCTTGCTCATTTATGATCGTACCGGATCATGATACGACGCGCCACTGAGGGGATGACGACCCGGCCCTTGCACATTTGACACTACACCCGGGTTCCGATGTAGCGCGTCGCTAAGAGGGTTACGCCCCAACGAATCTCTTGTGGGTTTCATATCCATCAGAGTGGCTGATTTTGAAATGTTGGCTAGCCGCACCTAACACACCCTCCTCCTTTATCTGGGCTTGGGACCGGCTATGTTGAAATGACTCAAGAAAGATCTGCAAAACAACAGAAGCAGACTAAAATTTCTTACAATCAATAATTCACAGAGAAGTATTCACGCAACGGTAATTGACTACCAAACCTATCTCCATACGGACCATACCTCGGATGACCCCCTTCAGTGCAAGAGTAAGAGTGGAAGCTCACCCACACCCATTTTCGGCACCACCACCACCATGATCCATAGTTGTCCTAACATTACAATCTACATTGTCATGAAATAGGACTGAAAAGTTCCACTAATTCTAATAGTATAGTGCTCGTGCTAACGCTACAGTTTTATTTCAGGGATGCTACATAATATGACATTGTGCACACATGACAGGAGGTTGGAAGAGAGGGCCTACATCACGCAATTACATTTTACAGGGTTGGGGTCATTGTAGTAGCATATGGATAGCTTGGCTGAGTACTCGTGCCATAAGTTCCTTGACGTCATCTTTGGCAAACTTCTGCTGAAACTGATTCCATTCTGGAAATTGGATGACAGGAAGGTTCCCTCTCCACTTTTACAGTGCCGTTAAAATAGGAATCAGCAAACGCCTGCTCATGCATACAGCACAATTATTTTTGTTAGAATATAATTCTGCGAAGTACTGCAAATAATAGCAGTCAACATAAAATCTATATTTCATTACGATAAACTTACCTCTTCAGCCGTTGGTCGATCCTTAGGATCAAATGCTAGAAGCCTTTTTAAGAGCTTGAGCGCCGAAGGATCTGCTTTGGGGAACTTCTCTGAAAAGGGCATTGGTTGTCTCCTCATCACGCTGCTCAGATACATTCTCGTTTTCTCATTTCGATTCTGTAGACGAAGGAACAAAAATATTCGAGACCTAGCAATAATTTATGCTTGATACTGAACATGTCTTAAGATTTCCATAATTAGAGATCAGTAACTAAATCCATATTGGACAACCTGAGAACTCAACGATGTACTGTCACTGATCAGATGGTGTGCCCAGGAGATCAATAACTAAATCCAATTGGACAACCTGAGAACTCAACGATGTACTGTCACTGATTTTGGTGATTCTAGCACATCCCCTCAAATAAGGGAACAGGAAAGGATAGCAGTAATAAATTCAAGAATTATCATGGCAAATATTTTGAGTTAGTTAATCTGTAGTCAACAATATATTATTCTCTCGGCAAGGGAACAAGAAAGGGCAGGAGTAACAGCAGGTGTTATAAATCTGCAAGTAAATGGCACACATCACACACACATGATTGTACCTGGTGGCAATGATCTTGTATGGAAGGAGGAAAAAAATCATAGGCACTGATGGGGTGACAAAAACAACATCAGGCAAGGTAGTGAACATGATATCAGCTTACAAAATCCGGGATGGATTCTTGTCTGAATTTCTTTGTTTTCTTTCCACAAATCTAATATATTGGAGTTCAGTTAATTGTGTATAGCATTCCAATTCACTTAGGTGGTAGCATATCCTTTGTGGTGGGCAAACAGGTTCAAATGCTTGTAGGAACACATTTTTTCCAACAGAAATACTATAATAAAACTACATTTATAAAAGAAGGCAGGTAAAGAAAAGCAAACATGGTAGCTTCAATTACTATGGCTGTGCGACTGCGAACTGCATCCCAAAATAAATTCCTGCATGTTCCAGAAATATACCCAGGCAAGATTTTGAGGCAAACTAATAGTAGGTTTCCAAACATGTATTTACAGACAGCTTCATTGGAAAATTTGTAGGCTGTCAAGGAGCTAACCGTTGTCCTCCCTGATGTTGTCTGTAGCCATTGCTTGGCTTGATACACTGCTTCGAGTATCCTGTTGCCTAGATTCAGACAGTCCTGTTGCCTTAGTGTAAGTCTGTAGACATGATCCGTAGACACATCAAAATAAATGATGTAATCAAACAAAAGAAACGCATGTCTGCATGTCCGTATAAGTGCCGCACCGAACATGTGGTCGGCATAAACAGGTGGCCTGACATGATCCTGTAAACACAAAGCAACTTTAGGTTCAGTTATGATAATCTTTTGAGGAAAACAAATAATTTTTTAGTCTTAGGGAAATGATAAGAAATATATAATCTCAGTTATAGGGAAATAGTCATAAACTGGACAAACATGGGTTGTACTGAAAGATTGTTTGAACTGATCACTTCAGAAACAAGAAAACAGTTTGCTTTGAAGTCAACATTAAGTGGGTAAACATTCATTGGCCATTTCTGATTGATTTAGAAACAGGAAACAAGCATCATTTGGCCTAGAACTAAAGTGTCCCATCTCCTGCAAGCTACTTTTTTCTAAAATATTTTTTGCAAACAAAGAGTATAGGACCCAGCAGTCATTGGTACTAATTAGAATGTAGTGAACCGAACCATTTGCCCAGCGACCAATTCATATATTTCTGAATTCTATTGAATTTCACAAGGGTGGACTGATATAGTTCAATCTCAAGGATAGATTACTATCAAGATTTGACAGGTAAAATTAATGCATTCGCTAGACAATACAAGCATAATAGTTGGAAATGTTAGACTGTAAACTTGTATTGATGGAGAACTAAAGGAATCACAGCCAAACTATTGGTAAAACCAGCACAGATGAAACCGTATGTTTTCTCATCAGCAAGAGAGGGACACCAAGGAGATGCATGCGGATACTGACCTCTCGCCAATAACGAAGTCAGAGCTTTGAAGCGAAGTGGTTCCGCTTCTCCTCATCGCTCTCCTCGACAATTCCAACAGACTTGCAGGCCTCAGGGTACATGGACATCCTTATGGACGCGTAGACGCCACCATCCGACTTCCTGGCCGCGAGCTGCTCGGCAAACTTGAAGGCCTCGGCCGCGGTCTCGTCCGCAGAAGGGTAAACGGCATCGACGATGCCCATCTCCTTGCCCTCGGCGGCCCTGACCTTCTTGCACCTGAGCACGACGTCGCGGAGCGCGTTGGCGGCGGTGATCTTGGCGCGGAGCACGGCCATGAAGTAGGGCGGGAGTGGGAGGCTGATGTCGACCTCGCTCATGTAGAGCACCCCGCGGTCGCCGCACATGACGCGGTAGTCGTGGCACATAGCGAGGAAGAAGCCACCGGCGGAGGCGTGCCCCATGACGGCGGCGACGGTGGGCATGGGGAGGGCCAGGAGGTCGCCGGCGAGCGGGCGGAGCGCGCCGACGAGCTCGCCGAGGCGCTCGCGCGAGGTGCCCGGGTGCGGCCAAGGTGGCGTAAGCAACCGCCGTGCCCTTCGCCAAACCCTAGGTGCGGCGCTCGACTGAACCGCCGCCGCCATCTCTAAATCCCGTAGAGTTCTGTGTTTTTTTATTTTCCTATAAAAATCGAGATGGGGTGCGCTAGGGATTCGATCTCTCGCCGTCGCAGGAGCCGTGCGGCACGGAGGGCGTGGGTGAGCGGGACTGTGGCAGAGTCGGAAGCGGTTTTTGTCTTTTTAATCTCAGCGCTGGCTTGTACCTTTTTAATCTCAGCCGTTGCATCTATAGTAAGTGTGTTATGAGTTATTAATCTTTAACAAGAGAATTAACTCGAGAAATTTTTAATTATAGTAAAAATATACTACAACAACTACGAGGACAAAATGGTAAAAGGGCCTGTACCAACCGAGCAGCAAACAGTCTACTAAAATGTTAAAAGGAAACCTTCTGGTAGCATCAACTAACAAAGAAATACACGATAACATAACCTATAGAGATGAAGAAGTCAGTAGCCTATGGTGATGATTGTACATGCCTTATGTATACGTGTATGGCAGGGTTGTCTACCGGCGCAGGGACTCCACTGCCTCCATAAATACACTTGATACTACGCCAAGCTCGAGCATGTTTCTCTACGGCGCCCCTGCCCCACCATCCCGGCCGCCCTCTCCATTGGGCTTCGCACAAGCAGCAACACCTTGGCCCCCCGATGCCGCCAGCCGCCCGAGCTCGCTGCTCGCGCTTGCTCTGGAGGAGCGCTGCGACCTCCGAGGCTGCCATGCCGGCGTGAGATACAGAGCCGCGACCACCGCTGTCCATAGGTACGTGTAGTAGTACAACGTTCATAATGGCATTTAAAGAGAACATTTGTTGTGGCCAGAACGCCACCAAAGCGTGTCCACGGTAGTCGTCCAGTTCGTGATGAACGGTTCAGATGGCGTTGACTGGCCTTGAAACCGTTGGCAGCATGGTCAACGGAGCGTACGGTTGGCATGGTCGCTGTCGTCGCGCGGTTGGTCCGTCCAGGGCGCTGTCGTCTCCTGGTTGGCTAGGGGGCGCGGGACACTGGACAAAGCTGCTGCTTCTGCACGCGTGCATATGGTGTGGGCTTCGGGTGAAGTGGGTCTCCACGTTGCCTTTTTCCGTTGTCGTATGCTCATTGGCTCAAATCTGTGTGGTCCACTGGTGCGTTTTGGTCCCATTAGGTTGGACTGGGGCCGACGCTGTGTCGCTGCAAGTGGGGACATCTTCCTTCAAATGTCGATGGGGTCCGCGTGCCAGCGTGTGCTGCGGCATGAGCGTGGGTGCGGGTGGTCAGGCTGGCAAAGGGTGTGTCCTTCAGGTGGGGTCCACGGAATGGGTCTCCACGTTGCTCTTTTTCTGTGCTCATTGGGTGAAATCGGCTTGGTCCACTGGTGTTTCTATCACCTACTAAGTCAACACTTTGTCGCTGCCAGTGGAGACATTCCCCTTTGCTTGACGATTGGGTTCGCGTGCCAGAGTCTGTGGCGGCATGAGCGTTCGTGCACCTGGTCAGGCTGACAACGGCGAGGATAAAAAACCTGCTTCTCCTACGTTTTCTTCCTTTGCTCCGTTTCTGCCGTTTGCCTCAGGTAAGGAGGCTCCGCCATCGTCTTCTCCTTTCCTCCTGCTCTGCCATGGCCGAAAATGTCTAATCTGCTGGGTCTTGAGCGCTCCGCGGGGCCGCGTGCTATGGCCGCGGTACACATCTTTTGCAGGTGCATGGGGCTAGATCCAAATCCACTGCCGGGCTGTTGAGGAGGCGGGGCGCGGCGAACACCGGAGAGGACGAACGGGAGGCCTTGGGGACTGCGGCGGCTAGGTGCGAGCGCCGCCGGGGTCAGGGGGTCAGGCCGCGTCATCCTCCTGCTGGTATAGCTCTTTCTCCACGCTTGCGCGTTCAATTTATTCGTTGATTCGCTTTGTCACTTTCGAGGGCCGGGATTCTTACATGTTGTGCCGTGTGTGGTCGGTGTGTTTTTTTCCCTCACATTTCCAGTTCTTGTTTATTTTTTCCCGTGCTCAGGTTCACAGAGGGAAGACGCATCAATGTTCGTTGTGGGTGCGTCCAATTTGATATCGTTGAGCAGCGCCGCTCCGTCCGCACTGTCCGAGATGGTCGCAGCCAGGAGGGCACCGGCGCGGAGTAGACGCACGAGGCCGTGGACCCGAGGTGGAGCCAGGAGATGACCGCTTCTGGGAGCAGAGCGTCCCCGGCTCGAACGCCTCTAGGCGCGAACGGTGCACTAGTGCGAAGCCGACCCTGGCTCGAGCAGCGGACCAGTGCGGGAAACCCCACTGGCTTAGTCGGCCGTCGTGGCATGACCCTTGCCTTTGCTCTCTCCTCTACAGGCCCAATAGCGGCTCCAACATCTGCATCCTCGAGATGGCGTACGCTGTCCGAGGTGGTCCTATGGCCACGATAGCCTCCACCAGCGTCGCGACGCCCAGGGGTGGCTCCATACCACCCTGTGCTGCCCAACCTGGCCACAAGTGCATACAGCTATGCTACACCATGGAAGGAGCAGCAGAGCTTTTGTCATGCCTGGCCATGTGTGTAGCCTTTAATTGGTAAGCTCAGCACATGGCCCATGTCGACATTCCCTTTTGGTTCTCGCACCTCTTCCCCGTCTCTCTTCTGCCTCGCTTGATAGCTGATGTTGTGGACCAGCGCTAATTGTGATTCAGTCTTCCTGATCTTCTCTATTGTAGTGAAGTGCATGCACAAAGGCTACAACCTACAAGGTGTTTGATTCAATGCCACAAAGGCTACAGCGTACATGGTGTTTGATTCAATGCCCTTCTAGTATGCCAGGTCAGATTTCCTCTCTTTGTTTATTGGTTGATTTGGTCTGTAATGGCTATGAGAGCATATGATTCCAACATGACTTCAAAATTTGCAAATGAATTTGTTCCTAGATAGATGTTTTGAACTATAGTATTAATTTACCTCCAAATATAGTCTCAATATTATTTTTGTGCACCATGCAGAAATTTTGTTTTGGAATGCAGCTTCACACCATGAGCTAAATTATGGCTTTCCACCATCATAACAAGTAAGGTATTCTGTCCACTGCCTTCTATTATAGGTGTCAATGCTTCTTACAATATTCATGTTGGATAAAATGTGCTCCTGGAATTATTTGGATATGTATGCCCATCACACTTCACAAATAATATAGCACCTACACAGATTGAAAGGCTATGCAAATGAAACGAACTCCAATAGGGGGTAATGGCTGCACATTACACTTTACAAGGTTGTAAACTCCAGTAAATGGATTGAGATTTTAATAGCACGTTGTAAAAATGCTTAGATATTATTACAGTCGTTTATATTAGGTGTTTTTTTTGCCATGTTCCTTTTAAAAGTATAAATGGATTGTAACGGCTTGCATTTATGATCTTATCAAGGAGATGGTATCTTAGGTACCTTACTTTCTGCCATGTTCCTTTCTAAAGTGGAACTAATTAACAATCAACCAAATTGACAGGTGCACATGAACACTTCTAAATCTGTAAATTGTGAATGGAAGTGTTCCGGTGATTTTGATTGTCGCCACTTCAATTTTGAAGTATTGTTTTTCACAGTATAGGTTTCTTATCCCTGTCATCTTTCTGTTGCAGATGTGGAAATCCAAAGAAGAGTACGATGAATCCAGCCCTGCAATGCGGTTGTTGAGATCTGTATGAGGTGAGTTACTTACACCAAAATTTATTAGGTTTGAGTAAACTGTGGTATTAATCCAATGGTTGTATGATCTAGGGAAGTTTGGTGGTTCTAATCTCTAGTTCAGGTGTGTAGCTAGGCAGCTTGATTAGCAGCTAGATGAGGTAGTGTCATAGAGTCTGGTTTAGGAATTGCAACATCATTGCTTTGGACAATTGCGTTCCACATACTGCTAATCGAGGAACATCCATCCTCTATGTGATGTAAAATCTGTGCTTGTTAGGATATGGACTTGCTAAATAATAATCGTTGTAATGACCATGTTTATTCATGTAATATATGAGCTTGGTAGCATCTAAAATTTTGTGAACCAATTGGCATAGAGCAACTTCATCAACCAATTTTTCAATGGCTGAGGTAGCTATTAGTTTGCCCAGTGTTTTTTGTTGCTTGTGCTTGTATGTGCTACTATGTGGGAGTTTTTTGTTGCTTGTGCTTGTATGTGCTACTATGTGGGACCTGAACGTCTATTGTCTCACCGTACAATTGCATCATACTATCCCTAGATGATGTTGGCCGTTATTCTATAATATTAGCTAGCTCTTTCAACTATATTTGATGTTCATCCATCTCGCACATGCATGATGAAATAGCTCTGGTCAAGCAGTTGCTTCGTTCCAGAACTATATTGCGGCAAGTACCCCGCGCGCATGGGCGTGCGCCAATCACTAGTCCTCTAGTATTCCTGGATGCTGAGTTGCAAGTCTGGATTCTGTGTGCATGTTTGTTTTTGCGATGTCTCTTTTTGTTTCTGTAGGTTTGTGTTCTAGTCCTTGAGTTGGATACTTTTGTTTATTTTCGTGTTCTTTGGTTGGCCAATAGAATTCCCTTTCTTTTTTCAAAGGTTCATATTTTCTTGGTTTGTGTCACTTCTTTTTTTTTACCTGAGGCTGAGGGCTCTATGTTTATGTTTGGATGCTTTCTTACGTCAACTTTGACAGGGTCTGAGGAAGCAAGCTGTTTTTTCTTGTTTACTCTTTTCTCCTTCGCTCTTGGCCGATGAGGACAATATAATTATTAGGGCGATGAGCGTTTGTACCCCGCTTTTCGTGACCATTTGTGATTTTGCCCCTCTTTTTTTCACTTTGTGATTTTATCCCCGTTATTTTGAAATGAAGGAACACTTTACCCCTGTCCGGTTAATAGCCTCTAACGTTTTGCACAATCAGACAATTTTTCCCATATGTTTTTGCCCCTGTTATATTATGTCCTTTGCGTTTTTACCCCTATTTTGGGACATGAAGATGTCATTTTGGCACAGAATTTTTTGAACATTTTGACAACATTTCAGCACACATTCCCCATAAACACAATTTGATATCATACAAATATATCACATAAATAATATATATGATCCAGATCATGCAACTTACCATGAAAGTACCACAACAAAAGCCAACATAAGGGTCCAAATGACATGCCAAACACTAATGTATAGGTCTAAATGACATGCCAAACAAAAGTGGCAGCTACTAGTGAGTTCTCTAAGTATCTAGACAGATAAAGCATTGAAGCCTAACAAAGTGGCAAGCCTCCCAATAGTTGCTCCTCCTCTTCCAGTACCTCCTCTACCCCTTCCAGTAGCACTTGCACTTTATTATATGCAAAAAAGAGAGGAATTATGTTAGTAAAGTTACTAAAATTTATAAGGGGCCCCAATTTATAATAGATAGAAGTAATGTTGGCTTTTCTTACTTTGTCTCATTGTTGCCATCTCCTGTTCCTGTTCCTCTTCCCCTTCCTCTTCCTCTTTCCCTTCCCCTTCCTATGCCCCTTCCTCTCCCCCTTCCAGTTTGAGTGGCACTTGCACTAGCACTAGCACTTTCACTTGCACTAAATATTGGAAGCAAAATGTTAGTACAAGTAAATACAAATAACTAGAATAAATGAATGAAATTGGACAACAATGCATGTATGACTCACATTGGGTCATTGCTTCATTGACCTGATCCATCTTGTGGTGTTGACTGCATCCTCTTTTGACTAGCTGTAGGACCTCCTTGGCAAGTCTTGGCTCTATGTCCTGGTTCTCCACACTCAGAACAAATTTTTCTTTTCTTACTAGTTTCAACTTCATCATGTCCCTTAATCCTAGATTTTCTTGGAGTCCCAAGTGAAACATCCTCAATTTTATACGAAGGGAAAATACACAGAATGAAGGATATAATGATAGCCCAGGAGGTCAAATCATCAGTTATCCGATAACAGTTGATTACAAAGCCATACATCGAGGGTGTGAGACCCCATGCCCGTACCTCCCGACACTATCTGCTAACAACCTAGTAGTTGTGGCACTATCCTAGCTAGTCAGACATCCGTCTCCCGCCCATACAAGAGCGAGTGGTGAGCACGTAGGTCCTAAGGTTCCGGTCCTCAAGAGATATCTGGTCCTAGGGAGATCAGATAGGATTATCTTCTCATAGGGACTACAATAGTCTGTGCTACAATAGCACCTCCTACTTGGGGCCTAGCTCCACGAAGGCTTTCCCCCCCGGGATCATCATATACCTCACAATGTATCCGCCACAGATACCTCACATAGGGATGCCCAGAACACACCCCCCGACAAGACTAGCCCTCATGGCTCATCGTAGAACCCTGTTCGATCGACACAACCCTCACCACACACCCAAGACACACGCAGCACTCTCCCTGAGTAAAGTGGCACCACATGCCTTATCCATATACCATAACATACTCTCCATCACGCATCACGTCACAGATATAAGCGTAGTAGAAGTAAAGCATCATAAGTAAATAAGCATGCGTCTAGCCTATTAGCGGGTGTGCAGGGGTAAGGTTGCGTCAAGGTAAAGGCTCATCAAGAAATTCTACCATGTAACCTATCATCAGGTGATATTCATAAATAAGCACTACCAAACCAGATATTATGCCATGCGTAATAGGATTCTACGAGGTTGGATGGGGTGTGGCACCTGAATAGCTATCGCTCAGGTCCTTTGTCAAGTCCTTGGTGCTCTCCTAGTTTTCCTCCTCGATCAACTCCTTCACCGAAACTGAAATCGAGACATAACGGTCGCGGAAATGACCCCTATAGATCAATCACAAAGAAGCAAATGAAATCCAATAACTCCAAATGCAATTATACATAGGCCAATGACATAGAGCTTATTTTTATGAAAATTTGGACACTTGGTTCATATTTTTCAGAGATCGTATGAAGAAGTTATGAATTTTAGAAGATTAAATAATATTTAGAAAAAGAAAAAGGAGGGGGCTAATCAGAGCGTGACACATCGCATTTCCTGGTTGGTCCACGTGGCACAGCGAGTCAACAGCAGGGACACGGAGGCTGACGTCATGCTGACGTCATGTTGACGTCAGCGTGGGTCCTGATGTTTAGAGACTGACAGGTGGGGCCCACGGGTCTGGTCACTGACATGTGGGGCTAGGTCAACGGTCAATGTTGACCAGTCAACGGTCAACGCCGACCGGGCCTCGACCGGGCCTCGGCGGGCCTGGGCAGGGTCGGATCTGGGCCAGGTTGGGCCGGCTCGGCTCGGACACGTGTTGAGCAGGGAGGTTGGCCGCGTGGCAGGTCTGGGCTCCTAACGGGCCAAGTCCACGGCCGTGTATAAGGTTCGGCTCCGTGGTCTAGGTCCATGGTGGACCGATGGCTGGTGCACAAGGTGGCATGCTGCTGTTGGTCAGCTGGTCCCCTTCTCTCTACGTTGCACGCGCGGCGGTCGGCGCGGCATGTCGCCGGCGATATGCAGGCGGGCAGCGGCTGCGAGCGGCCAGGGCAAGGCGGTGCAGTGGCTAGGCGAGCGCGGTGGCCAGGCAGGTACGGTCGTGGGACGCAGGCAGGCTAGGGGTGCCTCTGCTCGCTGGCGCTCATGTTTAGGCGGTGGCCGACGGTGAGGCCGTAGCTGCGGGGTGCAACAGCAAGCACGGAGCGGCTCTGGCTAGCGCAACGGCGGAGCTAGGTGCAGGCGAACACGGCGACAGTGGCGCGGCGGGCGCTCGGCATACTTGCGGGGGCAAAGCTTGTCGGTGCTTGCACAGCGGCGGCGTCGGGCGGCATGGCCGCGGCGGTGGGGTGTAGCAGTGACTAAGGGGCCGCTTTGACTTGTGCAATGAGTCCGCGAGGTCAAGGTGAAGATGATAGGCCATGTTAATTTGGCCGTGGGGCTCCTAGCAAGGTGGACGACGGCGGTGACCCGGTGGCAGTGACGGCGGCTCTCCAGGCAAATTCACCGGCATAGCTAGACATTGACCTCCATCTTCACCTCCTTTCTATCGTGCGGAGTAGCTCGGAGCTCTAGAGGCTAAGGGCGTAGCTAGCGAGGGCTCAGCGGGGGTGCACGTGGCTACGAGACCACGGCGTCGGCCCGGCGGCTGGAGTCTGGGAAGACCAAGGCTGCAAAGGTGCGTGGCCCCTCTGTGGTCCACACCGGCTCCCGAGAAGCTGCCCGGAAGGTGTTCTAGATCAAGGCGAAGCTATCCACGGGGTCAATGAAGCCTGAGACTAAGCGTAACGGCAGAACATGGGAGGTGAGCTGGCCGACGGCCATGGACGCGAGCTTGAGCGGCTCACCTTGCACTGCCATGGACGGGGGTGAAGCAGGTGACGAGGTGGCAAGCTCGGTGAGGGGAAGCAGAGTCGGGATGTCGAGCTAGTCGAGCGGCGCTCCGGGGTCCTCCTCCGGCCCACGGACAGCAGCGGCGGCGGGCAGCGACGGTGCTCCAGGGGCATGCGCTTGCTTCCGCTCTTCCTCTCCCTTTCTCACTCTCTCTGGCGTGGTCAAAGGAAAATGTGGGGCTTACCGGAGGCGGCGCGGAGACGGAAAACCCTAGCGCACTGAGCTCCCCTTCTTATAGCCATGGCAGGCGGCGGCCGACGGCGAGGATGGAAGATGCCCATCGGGCGGCTGTGCACGGCCACGGTTAGGGTTAGGGTTCACGGGGGCGCGCACGGGCGGACGGGCGGCGCAGATGGAGCGACGCGAGCATGGCGTGGAGATGGACGGCGTGGAGCAGCTGCTGCCATTTGTGGTATGGCGGACGAGATAGGCCGATGGCCAAAAATGATGAGAGGTGGGGGCTGACAGGTTGGGCCCGCCTGTCTGCGAGTGGAGGCTAAGGCAGGCGCGGCGGGGTAGCGCGGTGGCTTGCTGGGCCGTTGGCCTCGTGGGCCACGGTGCAGGCAGCGAGCGTGGGCGCGTTGGGCTGCGGCGACACGCGGACGAGTGGGCGGCTGGCAGGCTGGTGCGGTGGCTTGTTGGGCTGCAGCGCGAGCTGGGCCTGGCTGGCCAAGCGGCTGCGGTGGCGGGCGAGGCAGGCCGGCCTGAGGCGCAGGCTGGGCTAGGCTGGTTGTTGTGGGCCGCCTAGGCTGCTTCCACTTTTCCTTTTTCCTTTCTAATTTCCTTTCTCTTTTCTATTTCTTTCTCTTAACCATTAATCCATGCTATGATTATGTTAGGGCATAGAGGTTAATGACCACGACACAACCTCATGCTAGGTCTACTAGGGTCTCATGGTGATGATGGTAGCCATGTCAATAGTTGGTTACATATGTTAGGAGGCATTTTGTTACACGTGATATAAAAGGGTTATTGATTTTATTAGCAATACATAAAATCAATAAGAGGCAAATCATACTCTTGTAGTTATAATGCAAATGCTCCAACTATCACTGGTGCTACTTGTGCATCTAGTGGTTGTTTTCCCGCATGACACACCCCAAGCATCGGATACTTTAGAAATTTTTTTGAAAGTTCGTATTTTTGGTGTTTGGATTTTTGGGGTTTTTACACCAGGTTTCCTCCTCAATTTTGGTTTCTTTATTTTGTAGCCTAAATCAACTAGAGGCCATTGATCTTTGGATGCCATTGGGTTAAATTCACTTGCATATGTCTTCCTGAACCTATCAACAGAAAAGTATTCATGGACAATTTCATCCATCTGTACCTCCCTACTTATCTTCCCAATGAAAGCCAAAGTATGGCTGCATGGTTTTCCAGTCACTTGCCATGCCCGACAGGTATAACTCTTTTCACCCAAGTTCACTACATACCTATATCTATTCGCAGTTACTTCAGCTTTTGCTTGCCCACATATCAGGACCTCATGTTCTTTGATATTCTTGGATTTTGCATTCAAATTACCGATAATAGCTGGGATTATAATTCTTGACATTTTAGTACCTATCTTGGACCTCAAAACAAACTTCTCAATGATCATTTGCCTAATACAATCAAGCATTTCAATAATATAAAAGTCCTTAGTTTTTGAAATCTAACTATTAAAGGATTCAGAAAGGTTGTTGTTGATATAATCCACCTTGCAATCTTCACCGAAATATGCTCTACTCCTCACATATGGATGATTTTTATCCAACCACTCAATGGCTTTTGGATCATTCTCCTCAATTTTCCCCAGGAAGTATTGAAACTTCGAAATTGTGAAGCTCTTGGCAGCACACCACATATTCTTGCCATAAAGATCACCATTGTAAATTTTCTTCATGTTCTTCCACAAGTGCCTCATACACTCTCTATGCTCTACTCCAGGATACACATCTTCCACTGCTTCTTCTATTCCCTTACCAGCATCTGTGCTAAGGACCAAACCTGTATCAACATCGGCACATTGCAGTATGTCAGCAAATATAACAAAATTGAAATCAATGAAAACAGGGTTACATTTAGTGGTGGTAGCTACCTGGAGGTGTACCAATAGCCTTCTTCACATTATTGACAAACCAAGTCCAACTTTCCTTGGACTCGGTCTCAATCACTCCATATGCCACCGGGAACAATTGGTTATTACCATTCACTGCAACAACTGATGCCAACTGACCTCTCGATCTCCCTGTCAAGTGTGTTGCATCCATTGCAAGATATGGTATACACCCTTGTAGGAAGCCATCTATGCATGGCTTAAGAGCAACAAAGAACCTCAAAAAACACACATCACCTTTGTGCTCTTCGGTCTCTAGCTCCACAACACTCCCTGGTATTGATCTCAAAAGTTCAGCTTGATAAGTAGGCAACATCTCATAAATTTTTTCCCATTTCCCATAAATGATATCCATTGCTCTCGCCTGTCCCCTAGCAACTCTGTGATATGGAACATGAACTGAGTATTTCTTGTGCAATTTATCCCACAATGCATTCGGCCCCATTTCAGGGTCATCCCTCAAGATATCCACCACTCTATCAGCCACCCATTTGTTCGAGGCCATTGTCAGAACACACTCGTTCACTGAACCGCAACTGTGCTTGGGCCCACTTGTCTTAACCTACAGCAAATAATAAGCAAAGACAAGTTAATACCTTACACAATGAACCAAAAATATGCACTTGCCTAGTCAAAAAGGAACTAGTTAACACCTTGCACCCATCGTATTTGGTCTTGCTTGTAGGTGCATGAAAAGCCCACTTGCAACCTTGAGCAGCCCTCTTGCACTTGGCCGTAAATCTTTTCTTGTCTTTTTTGACAATATCAAAAGCATGATTATGCAAGATGGAATAATATGTGACTGCTGACTTGCATGCATCCACATCCCGGAACAACACTCCAACATCAATACATGGATCTTCAACATCATATGAAAACATGGAAAGATCCTCATCCTAATCAACAATTTCACCATTAGGATCAAACTCAGTGTTAGAGCCACTGGATCAATAATCAACATCAAAGTCAGATGAAGCAGCCAAATCAGTGTCATAGCTGCTATCACTTAGTACCTCTATATCACTCTTGGAAGCACTATTTTTTGTGGCAGCTGCCTTTTTTTGGTGGCTACTGTCTTTTTTTAGATGGGGCAGCAGCTGTAGCAGTTGTAGCATTCTCATTTGTGGCTCTATCAATAGTGTCTTCCTCAGTTGGGAGCACACAGAAGGGTGTAAACTTCTCTTGGTTGGAGACAATTACAAAAGTATAGTGGGTCCAGCCTGCTAGTAGATAGAAAGATAAAGCAGCCTATAAAGTACTTATCTATGCCGGCAAGTAATATAGTATGAAGTAGTTTTGCAAAGAAGCTTGTTGTTTAAACAAAGCATTCAAGGAGCAAGCTGCCTTGACCAATATACTTGATCTATACCATCTGAGAAGAAAGGGGTGATTCCTACTATGACACCAGATAAAGGGAAAGACCTCATTTTAGCTTTGGCAAATTTCTTTTCTATGAATGGGTTAAATCATTTATCTGAGCATTGATACAAACTAATCCACTCTCCACATGCCTTAGACACCACTCTAACAGATTTTTATCAGATTTTATTTGCACACATTCATACTCTAAATCACCCCACAAGGTAATGTATTGCTTAGAACCGCACATGCAGTGCTCACCAATGTAGTCAATTAGGTCTTCCAGCCTAAAGCTACTTGTGTCAACAACCTTGGTTGGCAAAGTTCTACGATGCCAAAAAGTTTTTGGGCCATTGTCTAGTAAGCTGAAAAACGAGTGCACACTAACAACAAGTTCCAGTTTATAGTGATTTATCCTACACAAATCAAAAAAGCAGCGAAAAAGAGTCAATGAATCACTTCATTTTCTACATGAATCACAAAAAGCAGGGAATGAATCGAAGAAAATACCTTGAATTTTCTGCTGCTGCTGCCGTGGACGAGTTTGGGCCCCCTCCATCGAGGGTGCGAACCTCCCTACAGGCCCCTCCAGCGAGGGCGCGTCGTCCCATGCACATACTGCAAGCGAGGGCGCGGAGCCCCCTGCAGCCACCGTCGATGCTGCTGTGGACGACTTGGGCGCCGTGGGATGTGGCCCCACCATCGAGGGAGCCAGCCCCCTGCAGGCCCCTCCAGCGAGGGCGCGAGGACCCCTCCAGCCACACCGCCGCCGTCAGGTGCCCGCCAGAGGAGGCCAAGAAACCCTAGCCGCCCCAAACCCTAACCCATGGGGATGGAGAGCAAGAGGGCGTGGGGTGGGGTGGGGTGGCCGGAGGAGGGGGAAGGGGATGGAGGGTCAGCCGCGCCGCCGCCGGAGATGAGCCGCCGCCGGAGATGCGCCGCTAGAGCTTGGGAGTCGCAGCGTCGGGCTCGGTCCGCTGGGAGTGACGGTGTCGGGAGGGAGTCGCAGCGTCGGGCTGTTGGGTGCAGAGAAAGGAGAGTAGAGATAGGTAAGGGTATCTACGTCTTTTTCCCCAGCTGTCTTTTCATTTTTCTTTTTTTGAACCATTTAATCCGTCCATGCCCACGGTGTTAGAAAACAGGGGTAAACGGCAGCTTCATAGATAAAAAAGGAGGGTAAAATCGCAAAGTAAAAACAAGAAGGGGCAAAATCACCATTAGCCTATGAAATAGGGGTAAAAACACTAAAACCCCTGATGATTATATGGTTTCTGAGCAAATTCAACAATGCCTCCGAGGAGCCGAAGGAGCTTGCCACAGCTTGACCGGCGTTCCGGTCCGGATGCAGCCTACGGGAACGGACCCCAACGGCGTGCGGCATCAGTGGCCTGCACTTAGGTTGGATCGTGTGCAACATACATCGGTAAATTTTCTCTCATGGGCTGCCTATTTTTTCTCGCTGCTCAGTTGTCCTTCGCTAATTCGTTGAGTTCCTCTGTTTTTTTCGCTACCTAATAATAACAGTTTACAAATAGTGAGTACCATATATATTTTACCTCTCTTTTGCCCCCATGTCACTATTCGATTGATTGTCTCAGTTCTAAGATGAAGTAAGCTGGCAGAAGATGGTTCATATATATTATGTGCATCTCATTCATATTTAATTACAGTATTAGAAATGAAGTTCATCTCTAGGAGAATTGGATCGAATCTGCGGTGGCATTAATCTATGGTAATGCTCGATACCAATATTATATTAGAAACCATCCACAAGTGTGTCATGTATTGCTCGACGATTTCTCATGAAATAATTATGCCTAAAAGGACTATATATAAATACTTCACCGAACATACATTACTCATCAACACAAGACATCTCATTATTTATTATTATATATATTGAGTAGTACACTACTCAATAAATTCATCACAAACATGTCCAAACATGAAATCAATCACAAAAGGATCGAACTTCATATGTAACACTCGAACACATTATTCAATTTATGCTTGCCTTTCATATATCAAGGCATAAGAAAAATATAAAGGTAGCCTTTGCTAGGGGCAATTAAAATCATTGTTGGTTTGCAACCTTAGTCTGACCACCAGGGACAATCTCGTAGTAGACAATCACGTTTTTACTTCCTGGAAAGAGATCTTCACAAGGAGTTGCCTCAAGGTTCTCTTTCTCATTTACATTTATTGTTTCAACGTTAGATATATCGCTCCTCGCGTTGAGGTAGTTTTCAAATGCAGCAAGCGGCTGATTCGAATTCTCGTCCAACAAATCGGAAAAATCGTCATTGTCCCAAGCAGGAGGGGTAGACATCCTGTTGAAACTGTTATAATACCAATATCTCTACAACTAAAACATATGTAGTGTCAACGTCTACCCGGCAGTACCAAAACCACCCTGCAGTCCATGCCTACCCAGCACATCTCAAACATTTCAAATGATTCCGTAGACCAGGCGACACCAAACCACTGCATGAGATTCCGTCCACCCGGCGCCGCGCACTCGCTCCATGCAACCAAATCGGGAAGGCAAAATCACGCCACTAATCGCATGGTAATTGCAACCGGCTATCATGGGTATAATCCTATGCACAAGAACCGTGAGTCAATCAAGCATGCAAGATAAAAGGGAAACTACTATTTTGATTGATTGATCCGGTCAATCCCTCCATCAGCGTTCTCATAATCAATCACATGTGAGAGGATTACGTCACGCGATCGCCTCACAGTGCCACAGTGCCAACCCTATCCTCGGCAGCTCACGCCAGTCGACACAGCCCATGCACGCCGCCCTCACCTCCTCGCCACTCATCCTCGACGTTGCCCGTGGCACACGTCGACGTACGGGGCCGTCGCCGTCGCCTTGTCCAGCGCGCTCACAGCCACGGAGATGTACAGCTGGTGGCATTGCCAGGTCATGTACTACTACTGGTACAAACAGATCTGTACGTAGATGTAGGCGCGGCGGGGCGTGGAGGTGGAGCGTGTTCATACGATCCCGCGGTGCATCTCTATGGATAGGGCTCCTACTGGCCAGAGTGGCGAGCGCCGGCGAGGTAGGCGACTGCTCGCAGTCCACACGACGGGCAGCATGCCTTGGCCAGTTGGCTCTCAGTCAGGCCACGACGTTTTCTGAAAATGGTAGGTAATGTTTTTTTTTTTTGTTTTTTTTTCATGAAGCCATGAACTCGATCCTGATGGCTCTTCGGCAGTAGGGAATATATGTGATTAGTTTAGCAATTTAGAACCCATTTGACGCAAGGAGAACGAAGCCCTAAGGATCAGAATTTTCCTACCAAGTCAGCAACAAGTAGCCTTTATTCTACCTCATCTGTCTTGGTAAGCAAAGGCCAAAATTTGCTTATTTCATTCTCCTCGACAAGGCAATATATGCTCTGACATAGCAGTTACGTAGCAACTAATTTGACCTTGCCCTCTAGCTCTCAGCTAATGCAACTTGATATATAGCAGTCAAATAAGATATATATGCACACAACATTTTTTTAGAATTCATATGCATACATTATTGTTACCTGTGTGGTGTTCTTCTTTCAAATAAGACATTCTTACACACCTTGACGAAAAAAACTGCACCACCGAGTTTTTTATTTTATTTATCAGTATTATTCAGTTTCTGTTGTAGTATTTATGCCGCAGAAGTTGGGGTCTTCTTGTCTAGCTGGGGGCTTGGTTTGGTCAGAAGCAGCTGCAGCCTGAGTGCTTCTTCATTCATTGAGTGCAGTTAACTGCAGTCAATCTGTAGTAGCAGTGGCATTTCGCTAGTGCAGAGACTATACTGTACCTTAGTTTGCCAACATGTTTGCATGGTTTTTCTTAGAAAGTCAATGTGTATTCAATTTATGAATCATGCCATTTTTTGATTTTATACTACATAGAAACAAGCATTGTCTTTCTTGGACTCTTGGCCCGTTGGCGATTGGTTAGTTGTAGCTCAGATTCAGACAATGTTTCAGTGTTTTAGATACCTGAGCCTTTCAGTTATTTGCGGTTGTGGTCTAATTTTTTATATTCAAGCTTGGCAAAGTCTTGTGTTCAATCAAAGTTTCCTTGTCTCTTTTTGAGCTGTAGCTACCATTATTTTTTATTTAATTTATCTTGCACTGAGCTTTGTAGTTTGCATGTGTTGATATTGCAGAAGATGGTGATTCAAAAACAAATCCAGGCTTTACTTCTCTCCACCTTTCATGACCCGGCAATGACCTATATATTGTTAATGATTCGACACACTTATTGTTCGGTTGATTTCATGTGTGCCAAAGTTCATAATAATAACTTCAAAACAACATTTGCAAAAAAAATCATAGCTTCTGCGACTTTGCAAATTATTCAACAAACTTGAGTATCAAAGCTCTTGATTTAAAGTGAAATTCCTGTTTGGACGTCAACTATAATATTCATCTGCATCTTCAGCTTTCATTTAAATTAGGCCTCCAACTAAAAAATTCCCACAGAGGAGCAAGCAACGCAATATGCAAATATTTATTTTTTGTTTATGATAATTAAATACTTTCACAGAAGGGCAAGAACATGCCTTCAGTGAACAAATACATGGAAGAATAAAGAAAGAAAGAAAATACATGAGATGGCAAGATAGTCGAGTGTCAAATGCTTGGAGGCCAATTTTTGCGAAGTCAACATCTGGAGTCCTAAAATTGTAAAGTGCAACGATTGGATAGAGTCCCAAATATGCAATTTTCTCCAATGTTAGTTTTGTGGGAGTTTTTTTTTCAGGACACATAGTACTACCCATGTAATAGGCACTAATATTTACATGTATACTTGTACTGGATGGTACGGAGATGCAGCAAAACTTATTTGTGGATTTATTGGTGCACTAAAGAAATGGATATCAAATACTTCGTTCTACCGATATAAAACATTATCTCAGCTGCATCACAAAAAGGTGTAAAGTTTGTGAGACGCTGGGCTCTCTATGATTATGTTAATTTCACAAATTGTCTGTTGTATTAAATGTCACCAGTATTGATTTCATAGTATTGTTATATCTTATCATGCGATACATGTATTTTTTATATAAAAGTTTCTTTTATCCCGTAGCAACGCACGGGCACGAACCTAGTAAATCAATAATCAAGAAACATTGACATAATCAATATATAAAGATAACATTTTTTCTTGATCTAGAGCTATATATCATCTTTGGCAAGAATAATTTGAAACTGCGATAGATATCCTACATTCATACTATGCAGCATCGGATGTCTAGCAACGTTACCAAAATATGTTACAGCTCAGTTCCCACCTCTCCGCTTCCCATGGAAGGATTGACCGTAACCACCGTTCCCGAGTCCTTATCTCCACGATTTTCTTGTGCTCCTAGATCCGATCTCCATCGAGCGTGTGGAGAGGAAGGGACCTACTTGACGGTCAGGTGGCGGCGTTGATCCTATACAAGGTGGTTTCGTTGGAGATGGTCCAGCTCGGTAGGAGGCTTGTGACACCGTGAGTTCGCGGTACATGCCGAGGGCTTTCTTGGTGATTAGAATAAAGAAGTATGATCTGGAGTCGCCATAAACTAGAGGTTCCAGCGGCAACGGTAAGTGTTCAGCACTAGATGTACGTACGTATCCAGCGGTGACCTTCTGATTGGATCTTGTTAGTTTTGCTTCACTCTCTCCGCTGAAATTCCCACTAAATCATTCCTAATCCTAAATTTCTATTCCAATCGTAAGTGATTGGTTCATTCAAAAAGAAAAAAAAACAACTGTGAGTATATGTATGCAACTAACTCAGAGTTATTTTACTGACTTGTTTTTATATTGACATTCCAGCTGTTGGATATGACAAAATTTTGCATGGCCAAAAGGATGGAGATGAAGTGTGAAGAAATCAAAGCAGTAACTAGATAAATGAGCCTTTGGGAGAGAAGATTACACTGTCACATGTTTATTTCGATGGTCCTTATGTAATGTACACTCCATTTAGATGATTGCAACTTAGTCACTGTGGTCAGAAAATATGTATGCACACGGTACAATTTCTTTTATCAATGAAATAACAATTTTCAAGGGCTATTAAGATGTGTTCCTCTACTGATGTGTTATGTATTTCTTAAGTATATGAGAAAAAATCAAAGTTATTTTGTCATCCGTGTACACTAAAGTAATAAATAATGATCTGCGAAAAATCAAATAAACGGTGTGAAAACATTTTCTTTACTGTAAGCACCAACACCTACAAGCGTTGGTAACAATAGGAGATTATTTTCGTTGCTAGCTGGCAACACTTAATGGTACATGTTACCAACACATTTTAATGGTACATGTTACCAACACATATGTATTTGTTGCCGTAGACCCTTGCAACGCCACATCTAGCAACACATACTATATGTGTTGGTAAAGACCTCTACAACACTTATATGGATTTCTAGCAACGGATATATGCGTTGCTAAAGGTGTCGGCCATTTGTAGTTACCAACCGAGCAGCAAAAAGTCTACTAAATGTTAAAAGAAAAGTATTTAGAGGCAATAACTTACAAAGAAATAAATAACAATCTCCTGCGAAGAAGAAGAACGCAGTAGACTATGGCGATGACACGTGCTCTTTGTATATGTGTGTGTATATATACTGACATAGATTTGTAAAGTAGCTCAACTCTTCTTGGTGAAAATCATCGTCACAGGGTATGTCATCATATCATCCTTTAGTATTGAAATTATAAGTAGCAGTGCTGTACAAAAGCTGTCACCAACTCGTCGTGGTTTGGGGTACAGTACTGTGCGTTTGGGGATGTTTCAAGGAAGCTCTGCCTGGCATTGGGTTGGAGCTATCAATAAGCAAGCCCTGGCTCGCATTGGTTCTACCAAGCAAACGCATATCCATGACGCAGTATATGTGTAGATATATAATAACGTGCAGAATAAATAGCTCTGAAGTTTATACTTCGACACACTTCACGTGGTTAGTTAGAAAAAACAATAGTTCATTTGATACATAAATTTTATATAACTTAGGGTAAAAAACAAGATGATCTACTCTATAATTAAAAATTGAAAGGATGCAGAAGTAACATAAAAACCTAGAAGAACATTTTTATATCACAAATAAAAAATTAGAATTGATACAATTGCTCTTTTTCAAGGAAGAGTTATTAGCCAAAATAGTGCTTATATTAAAAGAGGGAATTATTTGTATAGTCCCGTCAAAACACATGTCTTGCACTATTTCTATTTGTAAACGTGAATGTAATAGAGCTGCTTATGCTCTTGCTGCGTTTGGTTGTAATCTCCCAAGTGGATGCTATAACACTTGGGAGAGGGTTCCTCATGATTTTGAGGATGACCAGTGATTTAGCTGGATCCAATGAGTAATAAATGTTATGTTTTAAAAAACTCACTTAGTCTCTCTACGCCCTCAAAACTTCAAAATCCATGTATGGCCCTATACTCGAGCTTCAATACATTATAGCTCTTGTACAGACAAACCCGACTATCTATTTCTCTTGACCTGCAAAGCGTCCACCTTAACAGTCCACGACCCTACTATCTATTTCTCTTGACATGCAAAACATCCACCTCAGCAGTCCACTTGGTGTCCACCTTTGTAGTCCACTATCATTTGCAACTAAAGTTCTCTAAGCAGAAGAGTTATGATATCCGTATCAGCGAGACACATCATCCACTATGAAAATAATCTCCATGGTTGTGCTAATAAATCTATACATATATTATGTTCCTGCATTACCAAAACTCTACATATACATCACCTAATTTTTATTAGTTAACATTCAAACTCATTTATATTTCTCTTTCATACCTACGGCAACGCGCAAGGATCCTCCTAATATCTCTTATAAAGATAAACCCCACTACCAATTTTTCTTACCATGCAAAGTGTCCACATCAGCATCTACTTAACATCCCACTAACATATTCTATCTAGCCATGCAAAGTATCCATGTCATCATCCACGACACATCCAATTGACCACATGCCATTATGTTTCATTCAACCTATTCACATTAGCCAACCATATCAGTTAGTAACATATATTCAGTTGTCCACGTCAAAATAAGTAAAATGCTAAAAGTCATCCACTATCAAGTAGTATAATTTGATATTTATTTAGTCGTATCAGTAAATACATGTAGTATAATTTCGCCACTTTGGACCCTAATACCGTTAAGTGACATGCGCAATGACCAGAATACCCGTGATAATGTACTTGTTCCCTGTATGACACTGGGTTTTGCTTTGTTTTATTTGGACATTCAAATTTATCAACATTGTTATATTAATGTGCTTAAAGTTTGCAAACAATTTTTTTTTATTTTTTAATCAATGTCTTATTAATAACCACACCAAAAAAATACATCGCACCACATAGCGCCTTTGGTAGCGCTAG
>CM041633.1:41002182-41025943 GCA_023333625.1 Bothriochloa decipiens | reverse complement strand
ATTGCAGTATTACAACAGTTTGATAAAAATAAAAATAAATTACCACGAAGTAAAACAGCGGAAGACTTACAATAACATACATTTACAAACTCTGAGTTTCAAATATTTACAATGATAGGTTTAAATTATACAAACCATAATAGTAGTGGAGTAGCAGTAGATTACAATATTACACAAAAGCTCTGCCCAAGAGCTGAACATCTTTATTCGTCGTCGCTTTCCTCGACGACTGTCATGCAGCGGGATGCATAACACTCCTACCCATGAAGCTCACCTGCAACAGGGGTTCAACAAACCCTGAGTACAACAGTACTCAACAAGACTGACCCGACGAAAGAGAAGGGTAGAGACTCAAGAGATGCAGGCTAGAGGGACAAGGTAAGGCTTGTAAGAGATAAGAAATTTTACAGAAAAGCTTTACAGAAAGAGAAGTTGCTGGGACTATCTCCCATTATCAACCAACTTCATTATTGAACCTTAATTGTTATTCAAGTTGTTACTACGATGATGATCAGTGATCGAGTCTTCTTCTCCGAGAAGCAACGGCGATTCGAATCCATTTTCATACCCAGCTGGGACCTAGGTGACTGAGCATACCAGAGACTTTAACTCCGAAGCACCCCAGGTGCACCGATATACCGGGATAACAACCTCAGCCGTATATCACCACATGATACACGTGAGCTCTGCGGCCCAGCGTACCGAGATACATGGGAACTTAAACCCCACAGTAAAACACACTATGACACAGATGGGATCTCTATCCCCACACTAGGTCACTCCATGGCATACACGGCTACAACCATCCGTATACCACTTCATGCATGTGGATTTTCTAATTTCTCGATTATCGACAGGTCACCATCGGACGGGACCTAGGGCATCAACAGACGAGAACACTACAGAGGGACTCCATTCCCGGTGCAAGTTCGCCGTCCGGACTCGATTTATTACTATCATCAAGATTCCGACATGAAAACAAATCTCATCTTTTTCATTCTTTTGCCTTTGAACAATTAAATAAATAAGCAGGGCTAAGCATAACTACTTATCTTCCAAGTAGGTAACAAGGATTAAGGAAATAAGACAGGTAATGCAATTTGTGGGTTTTCACTCAACTCCTATCACTTAATGCAACATATCAGAGCTGAAGCGGTAAAACTTTTATAAATAGAATAGGTTTTAAATGTATCCGGGGCTTGCCTTGATGTTCGGGGTAGAAGTTCTCAAACTCTGGATCAGCTCCCGATTCTTGAATCTGCTCGTCCTTCGGATCTGAGCGATAACGTTAACTCTCCGTTAACGGAAACTACTCGATAATTAATATGCTTTACATGATGGAATAGTAAACATGATGCTCGATGGATGCATGATCAGATGAAGGGCTTGAGTGCAACTTTTCTTCACGATACAGTTGCAAGCTAACAAAACTTTGCTTATAACATTCATTAGGGTTAACTATGCCATTTAAGAGGTTAATTAAACACATAAAATAACGTTAATTAAGCCCTAATGACATAATTAAGATAAGCGCAAACAATTAATTAAAGTGCCAAAGGTCATTAGGGTTAATGACCTAAGGTCATCAATCAATCCCAAAGTCACACAACTCCTATAATGATTAAGTTAAACTAAAAGGGTTAATTAATTATTTAAAAACATTAAATGAAGGGATAAAAATTAAAGTTATTAAATTAATCCCAAAATTTTATTTTAGAAAGCTCTTAGCCTAATTAGATGGCAAAACAAATTTCAGAATTAAAAGCCAATTATTTTATTTATTAAAAATCATTGAAGGTCCATTTTTCAATTAAAAGGGCTAATTTTAACATATACAAAAATTATTCAATTTTGGCATTTCATATTTTTCCTAGGTAGATGACACCATAAGGAACACACACAAAAATTTTCAGAATTTTTGAAGCTATATATGAATTACTATGAATTTTCAAAGAAAATAGCATTTAAATCATTTTCTGAAAATGGAAAAAGGAAATTCGGCACAGTAACTCCGCGCTGACCGACGGGGGCGCGGCAGTTGACCGCCGATTCCTCGCCGTCGGCGAGGTCTCTGGCGACACGGTCTGCTCCTATGGGCTCATCTCGACACGACGCGTTGATTGAGGTGGGTAACGGTGCAGCGGAGCGGCGGCGGCACCCATGCCGGCGGCCATGGCGGCGCGGCGGAGCGTCGGCCCGGCGGCATCGCTCACCGGAGTGATTTTCGGCGATGGTAAGGCTACGGTTAGATGCAGGGCACTCAGGCAAGCGAGTTCGGCAACTTCATGCGGTCGCTCCATGTCCCTGGCTCAATCGGCAACGCGCGTGGCGGAGCGGCAGCACTGCGCCGGCGGCGAGCTACGGCTACTGGCGGTCTTGACAAGGGATTGATGCAATTGATGGCATGGATAGATGCAGGAGCTCACCACGGCGCTGATGCGCACGTTAATGGAGGTCCGGAGTAGTTGGGTTGAGTGGCGGTCGACGGCGGTGATGGCGGCGGCGGCGCTCCGATGGCACGACGGCGTCACGGCGGTCTCCGGCGATGCGCTGCTCAAACCAAGGTGCGCATCAGATGCAGGGCGACACGGAGAACACGATTACAGGGTTATCGGTAAAATATTTTCACTCCGGCGACGGCAAACGGCGGAGATGGCGCGGCGGCGCGACTGACCGGCCGCGAAGAAGATGATGGCGTACAGGCGGCTCGGGCGAGGAGAGCAAGCATGAACTGGCTCAAAAGGACCATGAGGAAGTGGCGGAGCTTTGGGCGAGAGCAATTGGACAGAGGTGGAGCGTCGACGGTGAATTTCGACGGCGGAGCGAGGTCGTCGGCGACGGCGGCGGGAGGAAGAAAGAAGAAGAACGGCGTCGGCCGACTGCTATTTATAGCATGAAGTCGATGAAGGAGCAGGTGACACGACGACGGTGAAGTCTCTCGTGTCTGAGAGCGCTCGGTTGGCCGGGAAGGCGCGGCGGTGGACGGCGGCGCGCGATGCGAAGCCGGCCATGGCGGGCGCCGATAGGGTTAGGTACTGTTCGAGTTATTTATAGAATTACCACTCGGTTTAAAATACAAATTACTCCAAAATTTATATAAGAACTTGAAAATCTTCAAAAATATCATTTGCATAACTTTCCAAGAGCTACACTTTTCCTTTAACTGGCATCCTCAAATTCTGTATAATTTTAAAATTTGAATTCAGATTGGAAAAGGGGATAAAACCCTAGAAACAAACATTCAAAATTACTTTTGATTTTTAAATAAAACTTGAAAATCTTCAAAACTATGAAATGTTAAGTTTGTCAAACCAAACATTTTTCATATACAAGGTTTTCCTAGATTATGCATAATTTTTGAATTATGGTTTTAAAATTAAAAGGGGATAATTGCTAGAAACTTTATTTTCAGATTAATTTGAAATTCTTTTTGGAAACTTGAAAAACTTTATATACCAACTTTGTAGCTCTTGTCAAGATCTACAAACTGTCTTTTTAGAGTATCTCCAAATTCCTTATAGATTTTGAATTAGGGAAAAGGGGGTAAAACTAGGTTTTGAAATAAAGGGTTTTTGAAATAGAATTTAAACTCAATTTGGTTTCTAACTTAATTGGTTGGTTATTAGTGATCACAAACATCATCCAAGGACATTTTTAGGTCATTGACCCAATGACACCCTTGGTTGACCAAGTTGACTTTTGAAAAACCTTTTATAGCATTTCTAATTTGACTTTAAATTTGAATTGCCAGGCTTAGAAATAAGCTTTGGAATCCAAATTAAATTTCAAATATGGAAATCATTTTTAGGGTTGGACTTAGACTTATACACTATGCTTGATACTAGTGTAAACATAGTTTACATCTCAAGTACATAGAGTATAAGCTAAGCATTTGCGATTACATTAAAAAATAGGGTTTTATTATTTCATGTGACCAACCATTACAGAAGCTCAATCAACCTATGAAATGTAAACTTGTTTTAGTGAATGCACATTAAGGTTGACCTAATCATGAATGATTTACAGTGCATATGATGACATGGCATGTTTTAATTAACATAACACCAGAGGTGTTACACACAAGTACCTTCACTTTGATTTATTCACCCAGCAGTTCCCTCGAGATCTCCCTGAAGATTACCAACTTGGGGAAGATGAATCGGCAACATGCCCCCCTCAATTTTGGAGAAGCGTTAGCAGTACTTCCAGGGGCAGAGGCAAGCAGAGCCCAAATCGGCAACTTCTTCCAAAGGCTCTACATCGGCATTCCTCCTGAGCTTCGGGCCTGGGTCCCTTACATTGATGAAGAAGCAAGGTTCCATCTGCTCTTCAACTTTGCCGATGATGCCCTGAATAAAGACGCTGAAATCCTCAACGCGATGATCACCCCTCGTGCCATCCCGGTCAATATGTTCGGAAGTGGGAAGAACATCAACCCTACATATGAGTTCTACAATCCATCGACAGTAGCAAGACAACTAGCTTTCGGACAACTGCCCATCAAACTCTGCTTTGCCGATGTGATTAAGCTGAGAGAAACCATCACTAACAGCATGGATTGGTGCAAGATAGTCACTCTTCCTCCTGATGCCAATACTTCTAATATTGATCTGACCGACTGGGCACCGACTTCCTTCATCACCGAATCCTTCAAAATATGGTGACAAGAGTGGAAAGAACAACTATTCTTCGCATCTCCTCACTTCTACTGGAATCTCATCGACCATGATCATGCCATACCTACTGATGCAGTAAGTTTGACCATCTGTACTTTCAAATTTTTCTTTTTAGTCCATCGGCAACTAACTCCTTCTCAACAGGTTGACGACCCGATCCCATCATTGAGCAAGAGCGGCAAAGTCATAAAGCTGCGGTCGATATCCCCAATATCTATAATCGGCCACAAAGCTCCTTCATTAGATGCTTTGATGTGTCGTGGTCATTCCAAGAAGAGCTCCTCCAAATCAAAATCGACCAGAAGTATGGCTGCTCCATCGGACACGGCTGCTCCCTCAGCACGGACATCCCAGGTAACCGTCTTACTTTCTTCTGTGTGTGCCGATTGCTATGGTATACTGATCTCATATTTCAGGGTGTAAGTTCTACATTTGTTGAATCCTCATTGGCAACTCACCCTTCATCTCCACCTGCTGCACCTTCATCGCCATGCTTCGTCGTCCTTGACGATTCTCCAGAGGTACTTTTAATTTAATCTCTGATCATCGCATCGGCACTTTCACTCATCTGCTTCTCTCACAGCACGAAGTAGTCGTATCGGCAACCGCCCCAAGTGCGCAGACATCTCATCCACCCATTGCCGATGCCCCCCAGCCATCCGGTGCTGACGTTTCTCAGCACAAGCGCAAGGTTTTATTGGATGAAGAATCCCAATCAAAGCGGGTGAGGCTCACACTAGCTCCAGTTGCATCATCGGCATCCTCGCCCTGCCAGACATTGCCTGATGTTCCTGCACGGACTTCCCCATCGGCAACTGTTCTCCAATCAGCAGTTGTATCTGTACAAGAATCTTCATCGGCACTGTCATTGCAGCAGCAACCAACTGAGGTACCAACGTAGGAAACGCCATCGGCAATCATACCTCAGGTTGCTTCTTCTAGCCAAAGGCGAGAAATTGCCTTAAAACAAGTAAGTTAACTCCCTTAGTCAATTTTTGACACTTATATCCTTTAGCTAACAACTTTTCCCTTCCAGGAGCAAGATTCCCCTGATAGCCTATTTTCTTTCTCAATTATTGGAGATATTCCTGACGATGAAGAGAACGAAGAAAGCTCTGCTCCAGCCTTCGAAGCCTTATCATCCGAAATCAAGTCTAGGCTGGAGACATTGCTATCCCTGCTGCAACAGGAAACATCTCAGCTAATCCAGGACTCTTGACTCCACTAGGGCAACTTTTAAGGCAATCTGAGGTCAGATCCCTGCCGATGTTGAAGAGACACTCTTTCAAGCCGCACACCTAGAGAGTCGACAACTTCAGTATCAGAAAGCTGCTCAATGCATTGCCGATAGAGCTACCCAGGCACGACTCCAGGAGGAGATGATGAAGCATAAACAATCTGCCGATGAGAAACACAAAGACATCGGCAAACTAGAAGCCTCCCGTGTAGAGCTGGAAGAGAAGATTTCCCAACTATCGGTAAAAAGAGAAGCTTTATTAGCGGAGCTGAAAAAGGTTGAAGAAGCCCTGGATATAGCCACTCAAGAGAAAGCCCAAATGCCTAACGCTATCAAGATTCTTCGGCAAGAAAGGGACAACCAAGCCCTCAAGACACTGGCTCTTAAGAAGAGAATCAAGCCAGTAGAAGGCAATGCCGATGAAGATGTAAGGACAATAGAGGAAGCCAACCAGATTCGCCTGCGTGCGATATCGGCTATTCACTCACTGCTGAACTTGTAAACTTCTTTTCCATCAGCAAAGTAGTGCATCGGCAACTTGTAAAACTTCATATTAACGTAGCGCCGATACATTCTTATTGAACAAGTATTATATCTGTTTCTTCATGCATCCATCTAAATACTAGGATAATATTTCTTCAGATATTTACCGTTCAACGCTCTTGGAAATATTTCTCCTTCAAGAGTTTCTAGGATATAAGCATTACCAGGAACGGACCGATTTACTCGATAAGGACCTTCCCAATTAGGAGACCACTTGCCGAACTTTGCGCTCTTAGTCCCAATCGATAAAATCAGTTTCTAGACTAGATTGCCATTAACAAATCCCTTCACCTTTACCTTCTTGTCATACCACCTAGCAACTCTTTTCTTATTCTCTTCAATGCTGAGTAAAGCCTTTAGCCGATGACCCACCAAATCTTCCAACTCATCTTTCATGAGTGTATTGTAATCATCGGCCGACAGTTGATCTTGATGAAATATCCGCCTCGAACTGGTCTTTATTTCCCAAGGCAAAACTGCGTCATGTCCATATACCAACTGATAAGGTGACACCTTAGTAGCACCATGACAGGCCATTCGATACGACCATAAGGCCTCGTTCAAAACCGTGTGCCACCTCCTGGGATTTTCCTTAATATTGCGCGTAATGAGTTTAATCATCCCTTTATTAGATGCTTCGGCCTGACCATTAGCTTGAGCATAATAAGGAGAAGAGTTTAAAAACTTAATTCCCATCTCATCGGCAAATCCATCAAACTCTACTGAAGTGAACATGGTTCCTTGGTCGGTCGTAATGGTCTGAGGAATACCGAACCGATACACAATATGCTCCTTCACAAAATCAATCATGTTGGCCGACGTCACATTTTTCAAAGGAACTGCCTCAACCCATTTTGTAAAGTAAACGGTGGCAACGAGGATGAATTTATGCCCTTTGCTTGATGGTGGATAAACTTGACCGATGATATCAATAGCCCATCCTCGAAACGGCCACGGCTTAATTATGGGATTCATTGCTGACACAGGTGCCCTTTGGACGTTACCGAACTTCTGACACTCTTCACACCCTTTAAAATACTTGAAACAATCTTCGAGTATTGTTGGCCAGTAAAATCCGTTTCGCCTGATCATCCACTTCATCTTGAAAGCCGACTGATGTGCTCCGCATACTCCTTCATGAATTTCACCCATTAAACTCTTTGATTCTTCTTCACCAAGACATTTGAGCAAAACTCCATCCATTGTTCAATAATATAACTCATTATCTAGGAGCACGTAATTAGTAGCCTGAAACCTTATTCGCCTTTCGACCTTCTTAGATGGATCCTTCAAGTAATCGGCAATCTCCTTCCTCCAATCATCAGCGTCAGTTGCCGATGTCAGCACTTCCTAGACCAACTGGTACCCCAAAGCATGCTGTGCTAGCTGATTAGCCTCTTCATTATGCAATCTGGAGATATGTTCAAGGTGGAAGTCCTTAAACTCCATCAATAACCGATGACATCTTTCATAATAAGAGATTAAAACTTCACTTCGACATTCATATGTACTAGCTAATTGATTAATAACTAGCATTGAATCACCAAAGATTTCAATAGCATCGGCACGGACTTCCATGAGTAACTCCAATCCTTTCAACACAGCCTGATATTTAGCCTGATTGTTTGTCGATGTGGTAGTAATCGGCAATGAGAATTCGTATTTCTTCCCTTGAGGTGATATCAACACAATGCCAATGCCTGCTCCTTTTCCACATGTAGAACCATCAAAGAAGCGTGTCCATGGAGCAATCTCTAAGGAATTTACCATGCTGCAATGCTGAGTAATAAAATCGGCCATCACTTGCCCTTTGACTACTTTAGCTGATTCATAGCGCAGATCAAATTCCGATAATGCTAGAATCCACTTGCCGATTCTTCCACTTAGAATTGGCATTGACAGCATACATTTGACCACATCGTCTTTGCATATAACAATGCATTCGGCCGTTAATAGATAATGCCTTAATTTAACACAGGAGAAATATAAGCATAAGCATAACTTTTCAATGGCCAAATACATGGTCTCAGCATCTACCAACCTTCTGCTCAGGTAATAGATTACCCGTTCTTTCCCTTTAAACTCTTGGATTAGAGCTGACCCAATGACTTCATCATCACCCGACAGATACAATCTCAAGGGTTCTCTGTGTTGAGGTGGAATTAGCACTGGAGGATTCACCAAATACTTCTTAATTTCTTCTAAAGCCAATCACTTTATTGATGGCATCAATGGACTTCCTGCTAATTTCAATACCCCTCTGATGCACCATGAAGCCTAAGAATTGTCCTGCCGATACACCAAATGCACACTTGTTGGGATTCATTTTCAACCCATGTTTCCTTGTGCACTCCAATATCTTCTGCAAGTCAACCAGATGATTTCCGAAGTCTCCAGACTTAACCACCACATCATCTATATAAATTTCAACCAATGTGCCGATGTACTCATGAAAAATGTAATTCATAGCTCTCTGATAAGTAGCACCGGCATTCTTCAAACCAAAAGTCATGACTATCCATTCAAATAACCGCACATGACCTGGACATCTGAAGGCAATCTTGGAGATATCTTCTTTAGCCATAAAGATCTGATTATATCCGGTGTTCCCATCCATGAAGCTAACAATCCGATGTCCAGCAGCAGCATCAATTAATAAATCAGCAACAGGCATCGGGTAGCCATCCATCAGTGTAGCTTTGTTAAGATTCCTGAAATCAATACAGACATGAAGTTTCCCATTCTTCTTGTAGACAGGAACCACATTAGAAATCCATTCAGCATATCGGCATTGCTGGATGAACTTTGCTTCAATCAACCTTGTTATTTCGGCCTTAATATTAGGCAACACTTTAGGATTGCATCGGCATGCTAGCTGCTTGTCGATACCCAAAAAATGGGAACCCCAAACCCTTGGTTTACCAAACTAAACCCCGCAAAATCAGCAACTCGACCCCTCCGGTAACCTCCCACGATAACGTACAGAGGCCCGCAGGCTGAGACATATCGGACTGGCCCACGAACGAACAACGACGGCCCAAAGCCAAAGCCTGCTCGGGAGGCTACCGAACGGACTAGTACTGTACACCCGAGAGGTTACCGAATGGACGTAGGGCCTTCTTTGCCCGAACCAGGATAAATCATCGTGTCCTTCTTGCATCACCCACCGGATTAAGGGAGCACGCAATTACGAATATTACTCGTTGGTGTTAACCCCCCGAGGGTCAAAACACCGACAGTTGGCGCGCCAGGTAGGGGAGCCGCGTGTCACTAATGATTTCCCGCCATTTTTCTGGATGGGCGACTTTGTTTCACCACTTCCGCACGCTACGGTGATCTGGTTTGGGAGCCTGGAGTTCATGACCCTCGACCAGGGCTACGACATGACCCTGCTCTCAATCAGTGACCCGAACGGAGGTCGCAGTACGCCCCCACGATCTTGGGGGGCTGCTCGCCAGTCCCACGACCTTGCTTCCACATCCAGAAGGAGGCACAGTCGGCACCGTCATCGCCATCAACCTAAGTCGGGGAGGGTTCCCGCTGCTTTCTCGTCGCCCCTGACCAGAGATGACAAACCCCTTGTCGAGGGATTGTCTGACCCGAGTTTAGGGGCAGAGGACGAACCAGCAGGACCCCACCACAACCCCAACTCCACCTTCGCCGTATGATCATCGAGGAGCTGCGACGAAGTCCCCGCTTGATCGAGCCCGCTCCCGCACGAGCTGTTCGAGCGTCATCAGCGGCCTTCGTTCGACTCCCACGATGCCACAACGACGATCTCGACAGTGACCCGCTCCAACATGAGCATGTTAGAGGGCCGCTCAGGCGCCTTTCTTCGTGCAATGACGGACGTAGGGACTGTCACACCAGCCTCCGAGGGTTCAGCCTTCACGAGAGCGCCAGGCCCCCGGAGGTACACCGTCGGCACACTCCGACGGCAGCTGCAGGAGGAGGCACAAGGGCAATTCCCCATCTTCTGCTGTGGCGACCCTCACTCTGACTCCGATCATTAGGATCCTACCCGCGAGTGCCTCCACATCGATGGTGACGTCGACTCCAATCAGGACACCGTCGATCCAGCGGCCGCGACGGCTACGGCTGTGGCAGGTGACGCTCCCCCTAGAGCAGAGGAACAACACCAGACGCACCCCGAGAAGCGTGCCCTCGTCCTAGCGAGCAGGACGCGCAGCTGGCACAGATTCGGGAGTTGTAGGCGAAGCTCGCCGATGAGCAGGAACGTTTGCGCTTACTCAAGCTGACCCTCGAGCAAGAGCGGCGACCGCCAGGGCCCGAGAAGTCAACCAGCAGATCATCGAGGCAGGAGCACCTAAGCAACCCGCCAACCGTTATCCCCGAGCAAGCCAGAACATTGTTGCGGCGACTATGCTCCTTCGCAATATGCCCGTGCCATCCAACTCGCAAGCTCGGCGGATACAACGCGAGGTCGAGGATCTCCTCCAAGTTGCTGCTGTCCAGCAAGCCAAGAGCTCAGCCTTGAGGTGTCGAGGGGCTGGCTTCGAACCTCAGGTCGAGCCCTCCCAGCCCGAAAGGGAGGGCTCGGTCGATCAGGGGGCGGCCCCCCGACAGAAGAAGAAGCCGGCCTGAGAACGTATCAACGACGACCGCGCTCCCCGTGACGCGCGCCTCGACATTGTCGAGAACCGCAGACGCAATCACGGGGATGCCGAGGATCGAGGGTACAGCGCCCATCGTGGAGGGCGTTACGACAGTGAAGAAGACCGACAGGCCCCGGAGCCACCGGGCCCTTGGGTCTTTAGCAGGAGGATCCGCTGCGCCCAGCTGCCCGACAAGTTTCGACCCCCCACGAGCATCGTCAAATACAACGGCGAAACCAATCCTGAGCTCTAGCTAGCCGACTTTCGGTTGGCTTGTCAGGCGGGTGGGGCGCGTGATGATCACACCATCATACGTCACCTTCCCCTGTTCCTGTCTGACACCACGCGTAGGTGGCTCGAGGAGCTTCCCCTTGACCAGATTCGCGGCTGGATCGACCTTGTCCGGATCTTCGAGGGGAACTTCAAAGGTACCTACGTGCATCCTGGGAACTCCTGGGAACTGCGCAACTGCAAGCAGAAACCAGGGGAGTCTCTCCGCGACTTTGCTCGATGATTCTCCAAGCTACGCACCGAACTGCCCCACATCTCCGATCTCGACGTCATTCTAGCATTTGTTGCGGGTACAACCTGCAAGGACCTAGTTCGCGAGTTAGGGCATAACCGCCCCGACACCGTCGACGAGCTCATGGATGTGGTCGCCAACTACGCGGCTGGCGAAGAGGCCGTTGGCGCCTTCTTCAGTGACTGGAAGGACAAAGGAAAAACGCTGGTAGCCGACAATGCCGGAGGCTCGAGCAAAGGGCCGAAGAGAAATAACAAGAAGCAGAAAAATCAGCAAGGCAAGCGTGAGGCTGCAGAAGACGATCTCGTCGCTGCAATCGAACGCAAAAGACCTCGAGGCCCCCCGAGGGCGCCATCTTCGACAAAATGCTCGAGGAGCCCTGTCCTTATCATAAGGATGGGGCAAGGCACAAGCTTAAGGACTGCCGCATGCTTTGAAGGCACTTCGAGCAAGTGGGCGTGAAGAAAGGTGACGACAAGAAAGACCAAGGCGGTGGTGAAGGAGACAACGGGGAAGACAGAAAATTCCCCGAAGTCTATGACTGCTACATGATCTACGGGGGCCCCTCGACCCAGCTCACGCCCCGACAGCGTAAGCGGGAGCGTCGAGAGGTCTTCTCTGCTCGTGTCGCGACCCCTCACTACCTTGACTAGTCTGATGCGCCCATCACGTTCAACCGCGATGACCATCCGGATCAAGTCCCCAACCCCGGGGCCTATCCGCTCGTCGTCGACCCAATCATCATCAACACCCACCTCTCAAAGGTCCTCATGGACGGCGGCAGCAGCCTAAATGTCATCTACCTCGAGACACTCGACCTCCTGGGAGTCAGAAGGCACCAACTCCAACCCAGCGCCGGGGGGTTCCATGGCGTCGGGCCAGGGAAGAAGGCCTTCCCCGTCGGCCGTATCGACCTTCCTGTCTGTTTTGGCACCCCTGCCAACTTCAGGAAAGAGACCCTCACCTTCGAGGTGGTCGGGTTTCACGGAACGTATCACGCCATCATCGGCCGACCAGGCTACGTGCAGTTCATGGCGATCCCGAACTACACCTACCTCAAGCTCAAGATGCCAGGACCCAAAGGCGTCATCACTGTCGCCTCCTCCTACGAGCACGCGTATGATTGCGATGTCGAATGCGTCAAATATGGGGAGGCCGTCGAGCAAAATGCCATGATAGCCGCGACCCTCGAGCACCTCGCCAATGAGATGCCAGATCCCAAGCGACACGCCGGCAACTTCGAGCCAGCACAAGACACCAAGAAAGTCCCCCTCGACCCAAGCTGCCCATGCGAGAAGGTGCTAACGATCACCGCCGACCTCGAGGACAAATAGGAAGCCGTGCTCGTCGACTTTCTCCGCGCGAACACCGATATGTTTGCGTGGAGTCCTTCGGATATGCCAGGCATACCGAGGGAAGTCGCCGAGCACGCCTTGGAAATCCGGGCCGGGTCCAGACCGGTGAAGCAACGCCTGCGCCACTTTGACGAGGAGAAGTGCAGGATCATCGGTGAGGAGGTACACAAGCTTTTGGCGGCTGGATTCATCAAGGAGGTCCATCACCCCGAATGGTTAGCTAATCTTGTGTTAGTTAAGAAAAAGAATGGAAAAATGTGGATGTGTATTGATTATACTAGTTTAAACAAAGCATGTCCCAAAGTTCCGTTTCCTTTACCACGCATTGATCAAATTGTTGACTCTACCGTGGGATGTGAAACCCTCTCGTTCCTCGATGCTTATTCTGGCTACCACCAAATCAAGATGAAAGAGTCTGACCAGCTCCTGACTTCCTTCATCACACCTTTTGGCATGTACTGCTACGTGACCATGCCCTTCGGCCTTCGAAACACCAGGGCAACGTATCAGCGGTGCATGCTACACGTCTTCGGCGAGCACATAGGCGACACGATCGAGGCCTATGTCGATGACATCGTGGTCAAGTCCAAAAGAGTGGACAACCTCATCCGAGACCTCGAGGTAGCGTTCGGATGCCTTTGAGCCAAAAACATAAGACTCAACCCCAAGAAGTGTGTCTTCGGGGTGCCTCGGGGCATGCTCCTCGGATACATCGTCTCCCAGTGCGGGATTGGGGCCAACCCCGAGAAGGTGGCGACTATCACACGAATGGGGCCGATTCGGGATCTCAAGGGCGTGTAGAGGGTCATGGGCTGCCTCGCCGCCCTTAGTCGCTTTATCTCACGCTTAGGGGAGAAGGCCATGCCCTTGTACCGCCTCTTGAAAAAATCCGAGCGATTCACATGGACCGCGGAAGCTGAGGAGGCCCTCGACGAACTCAAAGCCAAGCTGACATCCACTCCGATTCTCGTCCCGCCTCGACCAGCAACGTCGACTGAACCACCCGAGCCCCTCCTCCTCTATGTCGCCACAACCACTCAGGTGGTCAGCACAGCCATAGTGGTGGAAAGGCAAGAGGAAGGGCGCGCTTTGCCAGTCCAATGGCCGGTTTACTTCGTCAGCGAAGTGCTTTCGGAAACAAAAATCCGCTACCCACAGGTGCAGAAGCTGCTCTACGCCATCGTCCTTACGCGTCGCAAGCTCCAGCACTACTTCCTCAGCCACCCGGTCACTGTGGTATCTTCGTTCCCTTTGGGGGAGATCATCCATAACCGGGAGGCCGTTGGAAGGATCGCTAAGTGGTCGATCGAGCTCATGGGCGAGACCATCACCTACGCACCGCGAAAGGCCATCAAGTCTCAAGTGCTGGCGGATTTCATCGCCGAGTGGAGCGACACTCAGTTGCCACCAGTCCAAATCCAAGCCAAGCTATGAACGATGTACTTCGACGGGTCGCTCATGAAGACAGGAGCAGGCGCGGGCTTGCTCTTCATTTCACCCCTCGGAGTCCACATGCGCTATGTCATTTGCATCCACTTCGCCGCTTCTAACAATGTTGCGGAGTACGAAGCACTTGTCGCTGGATTATGAATCGCCCTTGAACTCGGGGTCCGACGCCTTGACGTTCGAGGCGACTCGCAGCTGATACCTCGAGCTGCCACAACGCCAAGATGGAAGCATACTGCAACAAAGTGCGCAAGTTGGAAGACAAGTTCCACGGCCTCAAGCTTAGTCATGTCGCTCGACGATACAACGAAGCCGCGGATGAGCTCACGAAAATCGCATCGACTTGAGGTATAGTCCCTCTGGACGTGTTCTCGAGGGACCTCTTTGAGCCCTCCGTCGATTTGGGCTCGGGGGCTTGCACTACGCCCTCGAAGCTCCACCCCACAACCTCGACTGGGGCCCCCTCGACCGGGGCCTAGGTTATGGAGATCCAGGAGACCCCTCTTCCGTCGAGCCCGCCACCGGATTGGCGAGCCCCTTTACTCGATTGCCTCATTCGGGGAGAGCTTTCGGAGGACCGGACCGTAGCTCGACGGATCGCGCGATGGGCCAAGTCCTACGTCATCTATGGTGATGGCAAGGAACTCTACAGGCAAAGCCCCTCAGGCATTCTTCAGCGTTGCATTACCATCGAGGAAGGCAGGAGGCTCCTCGAGGACGTACACTCGGGGGCCTGCGGCCATCACGCAGCACCAAGGACCCTCATGGGCAATGCCTTTCGACAGGGTTTCTACTGGCCGACCGCCGTTTTCGACGCCACGAACATTGTCCGTTCGTGCAAAGGGTGTCAATTCTACGCCAAGCAGACGCACCTCCCAGCTCACGCCCTACAAATGATCCCCATCACCTGGCCGTTCACGATCTGGGGGCTCGATCTTGTGGGGCCTCTCAAGAGGACAACCAAAGGGTACACGCACTTGCTCGTTGCCATCGACAAGTTTACCAAGTGGATCGAGGCCTGGCCTATCAGTAACATCCGCTCCGAACGGGCAGTTGAGTTCTTCACCAACATCATCCATCGCTTCGGGGTCCCAAACGTCATCATCACTGACAACGGCACACAGTTCATCGGCAAGAAGTTCTTGGACTTCTGCGATCGCCATCACATCCATGTGAATTGGTCCGCAGTTGGACATCCTCGAACTAACGGCCAGGTCGAGCGCGCCAATGGCATGATTTTGCAGGGCCTCAAGCCAAGGATCCTCAACCGCCTCAGCAAGCACGGAAAAAAATGGGCCGCGGAGCTGCCATCGGTCCTATGGAGCTTAAGGACAAAACCTAGTCGAGCCACGGGCTTCACCCCATTCTTCTTGGTCTATGGGTCCGAGGCCGTCCTCCCCACTGACCTCGAGTATGGATCCCCTCGACTAAAGGCGTACAACGAGCAAAGCAACGAAGAAGCCCTCGCAAACGCCGTCGACCAGCTCGAGGAGGCTCGAGACATGGCACTAATTCACTCTGCGAGGTATCAGCAAAAACTTCGACGCTACCACGACAAGCACGTGCACCCGAGGGACTTCCAGGTTGGAGACCTCATCCTACATCGATGACAGAGCAACAAGGGACATCACAAGCTGACCCCGCCATGGGAAGGCCCATACACTGTAGCTGAGGTGCTAAAGCCCGGGACATACAAGCTCACTAACGACAAAGGCGAAATCCTCATCAACGCATGGAACATCGAACAGCTACGTCGTTTCTACCCTTAGGGCACTAGTGCCCTTGTACATTCTCGCATGTTTTGTACATTTCTGCATGACAAATATAAGGAGTACTTTCGATTATAAGTTCAAACTTGTTATTGTACATGCAAGAGGTAGCCTCGACCCTGTCTCGCCAGAGTCGAGCCTCCCTCAGGGGCTAACGGGGGGGGACCCCCTAAGTTCCTAAAAATACAAACGACTTTTTTTTCACACGCCTCCCATTCGCTTCCCAACTAAGCTGAAAAACGCCTCGAACTCCCTAGGGGTCGAGGGCTGTCGAGTCGGAGCTCTCCTATGCCTCCGGGCTACGGTACCTCCACTCGCTCCTCCCTCGAGGGATACGAGCTTGCATCAAACGCTCAGTCGGAAAGCAAGAGTCAGGCGATCAGAACTCGAGCGCTTCTCCTTTCTCATGCCTCGATACGCTTCGCGATTAAGTAAAAAATGCCTCTAACTCCCTAGAGGGTCGAGGGCTGTCGAGCCGGGAGCTCTCCTACGCCTCCGGGCTACGGTACCCCCACTCGCTCCCCCCTCGAGGGATACGAGCATGCGTCGAAAACTTAGTCAAAAAAGCAAAATCTAGGTGAAAAGAAAGCAGAAAAGGCTTGAAAGTAAAACGATAAATCGCATTACGATAAATGCATTAATGTTCAAAAAGGGCTTTCAGAGCCACATTGAATATAAGTTACAAAAAAAAACTAATTCATTACATGGGCACCCTCGCCCAGCCCTGCCCTACAGGCCCGCTCCGTCGTCGCCCTCCTCGACGTGGTACCCTTCAACCGCAGGGGGAGGACTTCGTCCTCAAACAGCTTCGCCAGCACTCCCCCCGGCCTCTCGGCGTCATGAATGAGCCCTCGGCATCGCTCCTCATTCTCCGCGTCGGTCTTCGAGATGTCAGGAACAAAGCCTTGGGCCACCACGTTCATGTCAAAGACGAAGCCGGAGGAGACCACTACTAGCGCCCGCTTCACGCCAGTACGAAGCGCCTCCCGCACGCGATCGCGAAGGGTGGCGTCGACGTAGTAGATCCGGTCCGCGAGCGCGGCACCCGAGATGTCTTCTTCGACACCCTCGATGGGCCCAACCTCCCAGGAGGCGCAGAGCCTGTCGAGGGCAACCCGGAGCCGACCAAGAAGCACCCCCTCCGCCGTGAGGCTCTCCTGCAGCGCCTTGGCGGCGGTCTGGGTTGCAAGCAGCTCGGACTCGAGGCCTGAAACACAAAGAATTAGACAAACCATACGGAAATAAAAATGATCAAAAACCCTTTAAGGAACTCACCAGCACAGCGAGTCTTGAGGGCGTTGCGATCTCCCAGCACGGCGTCGCGCTCCCCCCGAGCCTCGTCCTGCTCCCGCTGGACCTCCTTGAAGGCCCCGTATTCTCAAAGCGGAGGGTCTTGAGGGCACCACCAGCCAGGATGATGGCCTGCTCCTTCTCTTGGAGGGTAGCCTTCATCGCCCCGAGCTGGGTTTCCAGGCCAGCGGCTCGGTTCTTCTCCTCGTGAACCAAGGTGGAGAGGGCGTTGCGCGCGGTGGAGACCTCAGCAAATTTGGCCTCGAGCGAGCGGATGCGCTCCATGGAGCTTTGAGCCTCAGCCACGAGTAGCTCGACGCGCTCCTGGGCTCGAATGCTCTCGCCCCTGGCCTTCTCCGATTCGGCCTTTGCCGCGTCAGCCTCCTCCCTCGCACGCTTGAGCTCCTCCTTAAGGTGGGCGGCCTCCCCTCGAGCGGCGTCGGAGTCCTCCTTCACCCGGGCGGCCTCCTCTTTGGCTTTGGTGGCCTCCTCCCTGGTTTGCTTCAGCTCCTCCTCGATCTCGGCCACCCTGCCTTGCGCAGAGCGGCCGGCCTCGAGTTGGTGAAGCACTTCCTCCCGGCTGTTGTGCGTTTCATGGAGGAAGTCGGACTTGGAGTAAGAATGCTCCGCGCCTCCTGGGGACAGGAAATCGAGGGTTAAGGCATCCCATACAGAAGAACTTAAAAAACTACATATGGCCTCTCACCGCGAGGTTCCGGTCGAGGCCTTCGGCGAGCTCAACGCCTAGCTTCAACAAGTGCCGCAGCCACGCCCGGGACCGCTTAGCCTCCTCCCAGCACTTGACCTCCGCCGGATCGTTCATCTCGATCCCCGGAGCGCTGGAGTCACCAGGTTCCCAGAGTATGATGCGCTCCTTGCCCCAACATGGAAGGACCGTCTTGACCTTGGTTCACGCCAAGGACTCGATCTCGTCCACCACATCGTGTGGGGTGCCGTAACGCATGGCCAACTCCGTCGGGCCGCTGAACTCCGACACGGCGCCGGCACTCCTCAGCCCAGGGTCGGAAGACGACCTCCTCAGCAGTCCAGAAGCTGCCGTCTTCCCCGGCCGCTCCGTCGACAGTTGTAGCGGCTGGCTCGACACTGCTTCTGGCGCCTCCGGACCCAGCGGAAGTGTCGAGGCCGTCGCCTCCCTCAACACCAAGACTTGTGGCGCCGGCAGGACCACCATCGACGCGTCCGCCGCCGGGTTCGGTACTGAGGCCTCCTCTGGTTGCGCCCCCGGTAGCCGTGGGACCATTAACGCCTTCGACACCGTTTCTCCTTCGGCCAGCAACTCGTCCAGGGTAATCATGGACACCCATTGCTTGGGCAATCCGGAAGTCGCCTCCGCCTCCGACGTCTCGGGCGGTTGCTACGCCGGCGGGTCTAGCGACGTCGTGTCCCCCGGCGGCGTCTGCTGTGCCTGCTGATGCTGGGGCTGGCCCCCAGTCTCCTCCTCCTCCCGCCGCTCCGACGACTCCTTCTCCTCCTCCTGCTACGGCCGTGGCAGCTCCGCTTCTTGCAGGGCCCCCTGCTCCTGCTCCCTTCGGGCCTCGAGCACGCGTAGCCCCGCCGGCCAGGGCCTCCGCTCTCCCGTCGAGGGGGGAAGAGCCGTGGTCTCCTCACCCTCAAGGTCCACGATGGCTACCTCCTCTCCCAGTTCATGGCCCTCGGGGGCTCCCACCATGGGTGCGGGAATTGAAGCCTCTGGCCAGCCAGGAACGGAAGCTCCCGACGTCGGGGCACCGCCCCCTGGTGCCGGGCCAAGCTCGAGGGCCGCAGGCGACGATGTCAAGGAGGTGCTCCCTCCTCCATGCATCCTCTCGGCTCGAAGTCGCCGCCTGCCGCGGACCCTGAGACGCTCGACCCTGCAGCAAGATTGGAACCCGTCAGCCTACCGCGCGCCAGAGCACCGAGGGCTGAGGATAACCACTTGGCTTCCCACTGAGCCAAGGGCCTCGATGTCGCACCTGTGATCGGAGCCGCCATCTTCGCAGCTGCATCTGTCTTGAGCCGCTTAGCCGGCGCAAGAGACGCCTCCTCGATCTGGTGCTTGGGCCTGAAAGGGAAGAAGAACGGCAAAAAGTTCATTAAATTGGGCCTGAAAGGGAAGCAGACGCAACAAAAAGAAAACAAACCAATGACGCTTACCCGAAGGGGATAGAGGCCTTTCGGGTCCCCCTCGAACCGCCAGCGAATTTTGAGACCCCTCCCGAAGCCGAGCTCTTCCCGGGGCTGAGGCTGCTCGGGGCCGTCGGTGGGGTCGCCGCCCCTCCCTGCTTTGACGGGGCCTCCTGGGCACGGCTCTGCTCCGCCCGCGCCGACGACCGGGACCGGGTTTCCCGGATCGAAGTGGGCGGGGTCCCGCCTTGAGTATGATGCGAGGGGGGTGAACCCCCTTGAGGCGAGGCCTCGGCCCCCCTTTTTCCGCGCCGGCGCTCCGAGGCCAAGGCCACCGGCTGGGGGGCGCGCTGCTCCGCCACCTCCTCCTGCACGAAGGGGCGTTCAGCATTGGAGGAACCCGGCAACATGCGCTCGAGGCGCCCCTCCACCCCCTCGACGTCATCACTGTCATCATCATCTTCATCTCCCTCGGACGAGGGAGACTCCTCCTCCGGGAGCCCATCGCGCCTCTGCTCAGCGCGGCGCTTCGCAAGTCTCTCATGCTCCTGGAGCTTTTTGGCTTTCTTCTTTGCCTCCTTGTCCTTACTCCGCTTCTCTTGTTGGGCGGTGAAGCATCTTACCTGACGGTCGGGGGCGTCCTCCCTCAGCGGGGGCCTCGATCTTCGGTAGTCGATTCTCCCCTACACAAAGACGTTTAGTCACAGGGACAAGAGAAAAAGGGGGGAGAGGGGGGAAACGCGAAAGGCACGGGTCGAGGCACTCACCAGGTCGAGGCAACCCTCCTCCGGCCGCGTGGAGAGGCGGTTGACGTCTTCCACCCTGAACGAGCCAGAGACCATGCTCTTTACCCGCGCGACAACTTTCGAGGCGGACGGCCTCTCGTCGGACATCCGACACCTCTTGAGAACCTCGGGCGCCGCCGAGGGGAGCATCTTGTCCAACCACAATGGGCGCTCCATCAGAGGGAGCACCCGTCGACTGTGGAAGGCCGAGACCACCACACCCGCCGTCAGGCCCGCCTCTCGAAGGGTCCTCATCGCGATGACGATGGGATGAAGTCGACGTTGAAGATCTCCCACGACACCGTGCGGCCAGTTGAATGGACGCTCGGCGATGAGCCACCCGGTGTACGGCGGGAGATAGCCGCTGTCGTTGCGAAGGTAGAACCACTGCTCGTCCCACCGGGAGTGGTTGGATGTCAACCCGGTGGGGATGTACTCGCATGGCTTCTCCGACTTCCCGGTCTTCAATGCGAAGTTGAGGCACCCCGCTCTGACGATTTGCCTTACTCCGTGCGACACCGGGGAGGCAAACCACTCCCCCTTGTAAAGGTGGAGCCATAGCTCCCAATGTGGCGCCATCCCGAGGTAGCCCTCGTAGACGGCCGCAAAGATGGCAGTGTTGGAGATGGCGTTGGGGGAGAAATGGTGGAGCTCGACGCCGTAGAAGTTCTTCAACCCCCGCATGAACTCACTCGGGGGCACACCGAACCCATGCCGATGGTACTTGAGGAAGCTCACCACGTAGCCCTCCGGCGGATTTGGCTCTTGGTGGTCCCTGGGCGGCGTGATCCACTCCGGCCGATTCGAATCGGTGACAGGGCGGAGAAGTCCTTCCCTCACCAGCTCGTTAAGCCTTTGCTGCGTCATGGTCGACGGGCGCCAGGGCTCGGCGGGCTGGAGGACAGGGGCCATGGTGGCAGCGGCAGCACAGATCTGCTCGGTGGGCGCGGCGGCGGCAACAACAGCACGAATCTCTTCGGCGGACGGACGACCAGGAAGGTTCCCAATCGTGACTTCTTGCTCTAAGTTTTTACCCTCACGCGTGCAGGATAGCAGGAGTTTGAAAGGATGGGAAAGGTGGGAGCGAACGCTTGTCCCCCTCCGTTTTTATACTCGGGAAGAGCAACGGGCGGAGCCCGACGGCAGGAAAAAGGTAACTCCCCGCAATTAATGCGTTTACCTGACCGTTCCCCCTCGACCCTCAACCTGACACACGCATTACACCTCTGGCAAAGAGCCATTGCTCAGGCCCACCACGATCTCCACTACCGCATTGTTTTAGCCTCCTCCTCGAAAGACGCGTCCAACGGTAAGAAAAACAAGCGTCGACTACCGGCGGATTCTTCCAGGAGAAGGTAAACGGGTTCTGGCCCTATCTCAAAGTCTCGAGGGAGCGAAGGTTGGTCCTCGAGTGTGGGCTCAACAACCACCCCTGAGCACCAGAAAAATACGACTTCTGGCCCTACCTCGAAGTCTCGAGGGTGCGAAGGCCGGTCCTCGAGTGAGGGCTCAACGGCCGCCCTTGAGCACCAAAAAAGGAGAAGGTGAACGGGCTCTGGCCCCGCCTCGAAGTCTCGAGGGAGCAAAGGTCGGTCCTCGAGTGAGGGCTCAATGGCCGCCCTTGAGCACCAAAAAAATGCGGGCTCTGGCCCCACCTCAAAGCCTCGAGGGAGCGAAAGGCCGATCCTCGAGTGAGGGCTCGACGGCCGCCCTTGAGCGCCAAAAAAGAACGGTTACTCATCGACGGAGATTTCCACAAAAGGTGAAAACGGGCTCTGACCCTACCTCAAAGTCTCAAGGGAGCGAAGGCCGGTCCTCGAGTGAGGGCTCAACGGCCGCCCTTGAGCACCAAAAAATCGGGCTCCGGCCCTAAGCCTCGAAGGAGCGAAGGCTGACCCCACGAACAGGGTTCGACAGCCACCCTCGAGCACCCAAGTCAGGGGTGACCAAGGGGGAGCCAACACGAGGCCCTGCTTGAGAACAAACTCTCGAGACCCCTTTGGACGCATCCAAGGCGAAACGCTACGGACTTTATGGAATCCCCGCGAAGGGAGGCGTCGAGCCGCCGAAACCTATCGAATGGAATCGGTATCCATAGGACCATTGCGTTTTGCTTCATGAGACCGCCTCTGGGCCTCCTGCCGACCTCTATCGAACGAGGAACGGGCTCTCGCTTGGATTTTCCCATTACCAGCTCACTGAGAACTTCACGGCTCGCCCTATCGGGGGTAGTCCGATGCTTCTCGCCTCACATCCGATCGAAAGGACTCATGAGAAGAATGCCGAGGCCAGCAACGCCCCAGCCGCACGAGGCTCGGGGGCTCGCCTGTGCCCGGCGCCCCTCGACGAAAGAGGGTCGAAAATCCCCCGGGGCCTCCCCTCGGTAAAGCGCTACGACTCCATTTCAGGCCTGCACCCGACTGGACAAGTACCCTTTAACTAAATATAAATAAAGCCCTCACAGGAGTCTTTCGACTCCTACGAGGCCTCGGGGGCTACACCCGCGGGGGTCGCTCGCACGCCCCCCACGAAAAAATCCGAATCACGTCCCATTTCTAAATTCCTGACCCCCTGCCCGAGTGACATCACTCGCACAGGGGCTCGGGGGCTACTGTCGATACCCAGAAAATGGGTACCCCAAACCCTTGGTTTACCAAACTAAACCTCGCAAAATCAGCAACTCGACCCCTCCGGTAACCTCCCGCGATAACGTACAGAGGCCCACAGGCTGAGACATATTGGACTGGCCCGTGAACGAACAACGACAGCCCAAATCCAAAGCCTGCTCGGGAGGCTACCGAACGGACTAGTACTGTACACCCGAGAGGTTACCGAACGGACTAGTACTGTACACCTGAGAGGTTACTGAACGGACTAGTACTGTACACCCGAGAGGCTACTGAACGAACTAGCACTGTACATTCGAGGTTACAATTCATGCGACCCCTCGAAGACGGAACTTCATCCGCTGAACGAGCCTCCCCTCGAGGACGTAACTTCGCCCGTCGAAGGAGCCTGCCCTCGAGGACGAAACTTCGTTCGGGCGAATGGGCGGCCCTCAAGGGGAGTACACCCCTCGGTTTACTGACTCTCCCGTACGGGCCCGAGCGCATTTAATGCGATCTATCTACCCCCGTGTAACAACCCTAGAGATCTGGTCTCTAAAAATACGGGCTTTCAAAAATTTTTCTAAAGTTTACCAGTGTACGGTGGATGTCATGTAGGAAACTAGTTGCACAAATAGCACCTGACGATAGCCCGAGCATTGCATTTAAATTACCAGAGTTTGATTTGCCTCTTATTCGATTTTATGTGATGTTAATAAAAATCGAATAACCTTTTAATACATGTATATATATATATGCCTGCTACCGACCCCCGCTCTGGCCCAGCCAGC
>CM041633.1:40951825-40988442 GCA_023333625.1 Bothriochloa decipiens | reverse complement strand
TGCATGTGGCAGCCCTAGGCATGGCCTGGAGGCGGTGGCGGAGGCCGCGGCGGTGGCAGTGTGGGGGAGGGGCCGCGCAGCGTAGCGGCATGGGGGACGCGGTGGCGGCGGCAGCGGGCTGAGAGAGATAGATGGGGATTACCCGTTTCTATTATTGATCTGATTATAATTGGGGACTATTTATAGTCTAATTGACCTAGCTTAGATTCTAAGCAATTCTAGAGAATTCCTAGGATATTCTTTTTTATTATTTTACAACCCTTAATTATAGAAAATGCCTTATTGACGGAAGGCTGACGTGGCGAGGCGGTGGCGGCGCCTGGCGTGTGTGCGCTTAGGGCAGCGGTTGTCTTTGCCGAGTGCCAAACATTGCGGCACTCGGCAAAGAATTACACTCGACGGAGTGCCAGGCACTCGGCAAAGACTGGCACATGGCAAAGGCTCTCTTTGTCAAACGTCACGGCACTCGGCAAAGCTGGCTATCGGCAAAGGTGGTCGTAGGTGATGGCGGCCTTCTGCCGTTAGTCTTTGCCGAGTGCCCTGTGCCCGGCACTTGGCAAAGACCTTCTTTGCCGAGTGCTTTCTCCGGCACTCGGCAAATTAATTATTTTTTTTGTTTTTTAATCCCATTTTTGTGAGGCCTTGCTATAGTCACTACAACTCCATTTTCAAATTTGGGGTGATTCTGACTTTTTTGCTAGCTTAATTTATTTTGTTTTGTTCATTTTTCCCAGTTATTTCAAATTTGAACTGCACAAGCATGGAATAATGCAGTTCAGTGATTCAAAAAATTATTATTTATGGTGTCTAGTGTATTTTGAGGCCGTATCTAAGAAATCACATAAAATTTCGAGCATTTTGTTCACGTAATATGACGAGCACCGTGCAAGAAAAATGTTTTTAAATTATATAAAATTCAAACAAAGTCCAAAAATGACGAAGCTCATCGACGTGTCGTGTTATCGCTTGTAGAGGCTGCGATAAAAAATTAAAACGATTTCGAGCAAGTTATGATGTCGAATGCCTAAAACTCAGACATCTCCATAAGTGATCACAACTGATCACATGTGGAGATGTCTAGATTTTAGACATCGTATGTCACAACTTGCTCGAAACATACTCACTTTTTTTGACAGTCTACACATGCGATAACACGACACCACAAGCTTTGTGATTTTCGGACTTTGTTTGGATTTTATATAATTAAAAATTACCTTTTTTGCAAGTTTGTCGTCATGTTTCGTGAGCAAGATGCTCCAAATATCATGTGAGTTCCTGTATATGGCCTCAATATACACTAAATACCATCAATATCATTTTTTAAATCACTAAATTCCAGTATTCCATGCAACTACAGTTCAAATTTGGATTATCCGAAATAATTCAACTAAACGAAATAAATAAACTAAATATAGCAAAAAATTCAAAAATTGACCAAATTTGAACATGGAGTTTTAAATACTATTGTAAGCCTGCACAAAAAATTAGTCAAAAAAACAAAAGAAAAATTATTTTGCCGAGTGCCGGGCCCCAGCACTCGGCAAAGAGTATTTCAAAAAATAAAAAAGACCTAACTAAAGGCCCACCAGGACCATCCTTCCTAACCTTAGCCGCAACACACCCCGCCTCTGCGCCCTCCCGCACTCAGCAGCTCCTGCCCCCCACCCTGCCGCTGCTGCCACCACGGGCCTCCGCGCCGCTGCCGCCGCCACGCGCCTCCGTGCCGCCGGATCCACGGCCCCCAGCGAGCCCGCCTCTGCGCCCTCTGCTCCCGAGCCCCCTCCACCGTGACCAGCGCCCCTGCGCCACCGCCGCAGCTGGCACTCCGCCCCGCCCCCTGCTCCTCCACCGCGCTCGTCCCGCGCGCCGCCTGCTCCTCCTCCACCACGAACCCTAGACGCCCCAACTGGGGCTCCGTTCCAAACCCTAGCAGCCGCCTAGGCCTTCGCCGGTGCCAGTCCTAAGCTCAGAACCCTAGCTGCCGCGGGATCCGCTGGGAACCCTACCGCCGCCGGGATCTTGGTTGCTGGCCCCCGCAACCTCATGGCCTCCTTTTCATGATGTTGCTGTGTCGGTGCTCACCGGCGTCAGTGCTCCTCCCTTGCCATCCTCGCTCTCCCTCCTCCGGTGAGCCGACTCAACTGTACTTCTTCCTTGGCTATACTTTCCTTCCTCCTCCAAAGGTACCACCCCACCCTCCTCTGTGGCTCTCCCTCTTTCTCTGATTCAGATCACATGATGTTGCTGTGTCAAATGTGCCATGGTTTTGGTACATGATGTTGCAGAGTAGTAGACATAGCACACATGATGTTGCATGAATACTCGATCAAGAAAACTGTGTGCAATCCATTTACATAGCAGTTAGCTATCCAATCTACCATCAAGAATATTACTGTCTGCCATCCATTATAACTTGGCTATATAGCTAACATGATTAATTTCTGAATGTGAGCTGCTAAACTAGGACGGCTTGGATACCATACAAGCAACTAGTTTAGATGCGATGTGATGATAATGGGGCAAATCTGAGCCAAATATGTAAATGATTCTACTTTTGTCAAATGAGACTAGCAGACATGTAGTGCATTTGTCCTCACTGTCCTGTTCACTTTTCTTTCTAAAGATATTTTTGATTGGATGAAATGTTCACTTGGTTCACTTACTGTGAAAGGCTAAAGCACTTCGAATGATTATGCTTAGTACATGAGTGAGGTTGATCACAAATTTGCCATCTATGTGAAGCATGCAAAAGAGAAACTGCTAAATATGGTGTGCTATTGGCTAAGCCTCTGGTACAGAACCTCTACTTGCACTGTTCCCCTATACATTTGTGATGCTTTTTTGATTGCATGCTGCCTGTGATGCCAAATTGGGACAAATGCCACTGCCTATGATGCTAAATGCCAATGCTGCTATCTGAACTTTTTATTGGGATAAATTTGTGGCTGAGTTGAGATAATTTTGAGATGAATTTGACTAATTGGGCACATGCCACTGCTCTACTATCTGTTGCTATATTTGGTATTGGCCATATGCTGCTGCTATGTTACTGTGATGAACTGCTAGCTGCTATGTTAACCTCCGGGTCTATGTTCACCTACTACTTATCTCCAATTTTGCAAATGGCTTGCTAGTGCTTCCATTGGTGCTTTGGTAACATTTGACCTTTCCTTTTCTATGGCATTTGCGATGATGATTTTTTTCGAACTTCTAAAAAAATGTGCTGAGGTAGTGGCATATGCAATGATGTGGTACTTTCTATGCTGAGGCAGTGGCGATGATGATGAAAAGACCCTATACTTGTGAGCTGCTAAACTAGGATGGCTTGTATACCATATACAAGCAGCCAGTTTAGACATGATTTGATGATAATGGGGCAAATCTGAACCAAATATGTAAATTATTCTACTTTCGTCAATGAGGCTAGCAGACATGTAGTCCATTTGTCCTCACTGTCCTGTTCACTTTTCTTTCTAAAGATATTTTTGCTTGGATGAAATGTTCACTTGGTTCACTTACTGTGAAAGGCTAAAGCAATTTGAATGATTATGCTTAGCACATTGAAAAAATGAAGTTACAGTAGCTGTAAGCATTGGAGTATTCATTTTCATCGTAGTTTATTACAGTAGTCCATGCACAATATTTCCATAGGTGTTGGATCAATTTGACTTGCCTTATACAACACTACAAATGTCCGACTTAGTTTGTTGCAGCCATGGTATTATTCCACTGCTTGATCTTGCACAGCAGCAGCATGGTGGATGGGTGCCAGTTGCAGCCATGGATGCTGTAAGTGCTGCTTTGTAAAAACTAGCCAACTATCTGTTTTCTACATTTCAATATGTTTTATTATGACCCATTTCAAAAAAAATGAAGAACTTGTTTGCAGACCTTACAGAGTTGTATTTCAGTTGTAATATATAGCAGAAACACCTTGATTGAGATTGACACTTGCTTCATGTTATAGCTGCTTTCATTTATCTTTAGGAATTTTGCATTTTTGCCTTAACTTTGTCTAGGTGACTAGCATGGTGGTGTAAGACTAGATGCAGCAGTGTTTATGCTAGAGCTGATAGCAGATGTGCCACCGTCACAATTTATGCACAGTTACAAAACATGAATGTAAACACATGGTTCATTTCTCGGTTCTTGAGGCAGGAGCCAATGATGTCTTTTACTTTAGTTAGGCTAATATTTGTATACTCAGATGAAATTACAATTATGAGAGAAGATTTTAAATTTCATATTTTGGTTACAAATCACCCCTGAATTTTCAAAGATTCTTTTTTAAAAAAATTAATTTCTTTGCCGAGTGTTTGGCTTGGTGGCACTCGTCAAAGAATTTATTTAAAAAAATAAAAAAATTCTTTGCCGAGTGCAATTTCTACCACTCGGCAAAGCAATCGCTGACAGAGCGGTGCCGCGACGTCAGCTTTTCTTTGCCGAGAGTCCTTATTGGCACTCGGCAAAGCCTTTGCTGAGTGCCCGACAGAAAGCACTCGGCAAAGGATCTTTGCCGAGTGTTCTTTGCCGAGTGCTGCACTCGGCAAAAGCTTTGCCTAGTGCATTATAGCTTTCGCCGAGTGCAATTTGCACTCGGCAAATCACATGTATCCTGTAGTGTGCATCAGTGTGTCTCATCGTCTCGCGAAGAAACTAGCGATGATCGGGTGACGGGCGTTGACGGCTAGGCTCCTCGCCTCTTGGGAAACATAAAGTCTGACGATCTACATGTCTAATTGGGCCAGCTCCATTTCTCCTTTTGTTGATGACCTTCTCATTAAGCCTAATTAATAGATAATTAATAGCCGAAGGGTCTTGGGTCTTGCATACCTGGGCTTGGGCCCCCATCTTGCTAGGGCCCTTGGCCGTCGCCCCTCTTGCCCTCCCCATAGGGCCGGCACTGTTCCCTACCTCCTCCTAATCCTTTTTCCACTAAAGAGAGAAGGTGGGGTAGGTGCTACAGGCTGACGATTGCCGGGCCGGCGACTTGGTGAGCCACATTGCTCGCAGCCATGGCACAGGAAAGGCAGACTGCCCGTGTGGAGTATCATAGAGCTGGCGTGGAAGATGCACTTTTTGACCTTAAATTCGAATTTGGTGGCTCCCTCGACATCCAAGTCGCTCCACCTCCAGGCAACATGGCGATGGCCACCAAGGTCCCAATGCCCAACGGCCTGCAAGGACATGTCCATGGAGAACGCCCGCAGTCTGTTTGTCACAAGGTTACTATCAAAAACTTCTTTCCCTTTCATTTATTTTGAGGAATTGCTCAGATTAGTTGGGGATAGGTAGGATTGGTAGAAACAATTACTAGATGTTTAGGATGTGCAAGTTGAAACCAGCTACGAACGCTACATTATTTTTCCGTGGCTCTTGCAAAATTAATCTTTGAGATTTTTTTTTTACAGGTGGACACATTCTTCTTTTTTACTCATAGTGCTAGGAATATTTTCTCTTTGCACTCAGTGATATGCTCTCAAGTGGATATATGATCAGTCATTACAGTCCAGAAGCATTACCATTTTTCAGGGGCATTGAGTGATCTCAATGTCTGTTGTCACACTGAGCTGTGTTATCAAATTGACACAATTCAGTGATATGCTCTGAAATTGGTGGTGTGGTCCATCAGTTGAGATTTGTATTAGAGCACCAGAGATTATGTTTTTACGGGAGATGGAGAACAACTCTTGACTGGACCAACCACTGATGCCGTTCAAATGTTACAAGATTCATGGCTGACACAACAATAAGCCTCGCCATCAACATCTCTGGCAACCGGCTATATCATCGAGTATACTGCTAGTCAACGGGGCCTCCACAGGATACTCGAGCGTGCTATGCTGAAGTGCATCAAGGCATATCCTGGATTCCTAATTGCTGTTATATGTTTGAATATCTACAGTCCCAACCAGAAAAGCGCTATTATCTGCCAAGATGCTTCTAATTCGAATCGACTGAACTACTTACGTAACTGTTGACACCTCTAACACCATTTAATCTAGATTACCAATATGAATAATACAAGAATAAATATATAAAAGAAGGAGAGAAAGCGAGAATTACCAAGCAAAATCTTGACAGATCCGAAAACCAAGCGATGCTTGCTTTCTTCTAGATCTAATTCTATGTAGCTATGCTCTAAACTATGGAGCACTAATTGAGATGGTGGTTCTAGGGATTGATCAAGGGCCTTTCTTATAGCCCCTCCGAGGCACTAGAGCCGTTAGGTCAAACAGACCTTAATGGATGATTGATATTAGTCCTCAGAGGAGGTGGAGGCATGATCCGTGAGACTCAATCTAATTGGTTGAGGAAAGGAGGGCGGCCGCCATGTCTATGTGACAGGTGCCCCCTATTGGTATTTATTAAAGTGAACATAAAAGATCCACAAGCGCATGGATACCGTTGTAACTTTCACCCAGAGGGTTTTAAATATCGTATCTGAAACATGTGACTCAACTACGAGTTCTAACTTAACCAGAAAAGGTGAATGAGTTGAAAAATATAAACTGTGGCAAGGGCTAAATCTAAAGTAGAAACAAGCTTAAAACGTAAGAGACGATCAATCTAATATGGGATCGATAGTAAGAGTATAGAGAGGATAACTCGATTAGGGTTTCTACTTCTAAGTTGGACAGTCCACGTCTTCTACTATTCAACTTGGGAATTAGTATGGAAGACCCGCAAACAGAGTACGAATCTACCACGTAATTATATCTCCTACAAGACCTATATTCGGGGAGTGGACTACAGAGGACTCAACGAAGCTGTCACCTTCGTGATCTACCACATGGCCCGGAATATAGGGGGCATCTATGAGTAACCTGAGTCTTAGCACCATGCTTACACGACGAATTATACTCTAACCTAGTCGACTAGATTAAAGCGCTCAAAAGAGACTCGGAAACTAGAAGAATAATATAAACATGAATCTTACTTGAATCAGAAGTTGTTGTCAGATCTTTGAGCCATCACAGGAGCAAGCCCATGTAGAGCCCTATCCTGTCGAAGTACAAGTTGTTGAAGAAGCACTGACAGGCCGGCACCTCCTCCGAACTCCTCCCTCGCTCTCTATCTCTCTACTATCTAGAAGACTAGATCTACTCTAAATCAGGAGTAGAGAGGACATCCATTCGAGGGACACCTCTCTTCTCCAAACCCAAGCTTTTCTGTGGAGGATGAATAATGATTGATTGGATGCCTGAAGGGGGAGGTCTACCCCTACTTATATAGCTCGGTGGGATAAACCGCAGCCCTCAGATCAAACCAACTTGAAACAATGGTTGAGATGCATTGTAACACCCTAAAATTTGCATGTTTTCAAATTAGTCAAATTGAGTTAATTTTTGCAATTTGGTGAGCATTGAATTTAGGCAAAATAATATTTTTTATAAAAGTAAAATCAAAAGTAGGTCAAGAAGCATGTTTGTGCATTGATGCTGGTGCATTGTTTATCTTGTGATGTGTGGTTTTGATCAAATTTGAAAATGAATTCAAAAGAGTTTGAAAATCCATTTGAAAAGTGGTTTGAATAAAAGGAAAACCTTTCTTTTTCCCTCCTTTCCCCCTTCCCTAGCTTTTGGCCCGAACCGGACCGGCGGCCTGCCTGCTTGCCCTCTTCTCTTTCTCTAGCCCGCAGGCGACCCGACAGCCCACTGCTCCCCCATCTTCCTCTGGCCCGACGACCTTCTTTCCCCGCAACCCGCTTGGTCTCCCTCTTGGGCCAGCCCAGCAAGGTGCCACCGGGCATGCGCCCGCCCTCTTCTTGGGCTGAGCGGCCAAGGCCCCTTTCCACCGCGACCCACCTCCTCTCTATCTTTAGGCCGCAGGCCTTCTCTCTGCACTGCAGCGCCACAACCCTAGCTGCCACCGCCCTTGAGCTCGAGTTCACGATCCGAAGCCACGTCTCCTCCTACTACAGGTCATCGAGTTGGTTTTCAGTCTTGTGGAGCTGTCTAGTTCATTTTCCCCCTTTTCCATGCTCCGTTTTGCTTACAACTTCTCGCCGAACATCTGTAGGGCGCCGCTGTCCACCATCGTAGGCCATCCATCGTCCACAAATCACCTCCGATCTCATCTTCATGACTGGTGAGTTCGCGCTAAGCTCCGCTCTCGATTAGTCTAGGTTTTAGGTCGTTTGGTGGCCTATAGAGTCTATTTCGAGTACGCCGGCGAGCTCATCGCCGCCATCGTCAGTCGCCAGCCGCCTCCAGCCCGCTCGGGTTCCCATCTTCATGCTAGGTGTGATCACAACGAGCTCTGCTCCCGATTGGTCTAGGTCCCGTGTTGAATCATGATCCGTAGAGTCGGTTTCATGTTTTCCGGTGAGGTTCTCACCGCCGGCCATGGCCGACCGCCGCGGGGATCTTCTTCTCTAGCGAACCGCCTTCCCTCTCACGTCCTCGGTCTAATCTGGACCGTTGATCTCAGATTCAACGGCCTAGAGTAGCCTGTACCCTTTCATCTAGCAAACTTGCAGAAAACCCCCTGCCCTTTTATCTATTTCGTTAGGAGCCCTTTGCGGTTTTTGCAGAATACGCTTTGTTTATTGGAAAGCGTATTTTACTTTTAACAGATTCAAGATATGCTTTGTCCACTGAAAGGCGTATTTTCCCTTTAACAGAGCCAAGAATACGTTTCCTTCACTACAAAACGTATTTTTTTGTTTTCAGTTTCAAATACGTTTTCCTCTATTTATAGTTTTGCCACTATTTTCAAACGCTTATAACTTCTTCGTTTTAGCTCCGCTTCGATCCGTTCAAGTTGCATTGGGTTCATAATTTCATAGTCTACCTGCGAGTATTATTTTTAGATTTATTTTCAACTTTTGAAAATTTAGTTTTATTTTAAACTAATTATTTTACAAAAGGGAATCTGGTAAATTCATAACTTTCTCGTTATAGCTCCGATTTTGGTGATCTTTACGTCTATGTAATCGTAGTGACGTGTAGAATAGTTTTATCAACTCTTTTAAATCTATTTTGTGACATGGTGTACTATTCTAATTTAAGTCTATTTGTTTGCTCGTGTATGATCGCTCTATGCTTGTGTGTTGCTGATTGTTGATCGGATCTAGAGAGTGAGCCATTCGTTGAAGATCAAGAGTTCTTCGACAACCAGGATCAGCAGGTTCATCAGGAGAGCTTTGATCAAGGCAAGTATAGTTGGGACCATCCTTGTTAACTATTCACTATAAACACAAAATCATATGCATGTGTCTCTTTGCTACCCTGTAGGATGACCTAGTTTTGAACACTTGTTTACCTTGATAACTGGGATGTTGCATTTGGGTAGTATGTTGCTAGTGCAAATCTTTAACCATGATCATGTATGCTGGAGTAATGAATAAGTGATAACCATATAAGATGAATGTAATCCTTTGGCAAAAGCTGGGACTTTTCGTACAGCTACGGGGGTTATATGGCTCTGGCTCTAGTTGCTCATGGGACCTTTTCTAGCTTGTTAGTGGTATGCAGGATGGGTATAGGATAGCCTCTATTCTTATGAGTATAGCCAGGAAGAAATGTGCCATATTGGAAGGGGGTTCCTACATCTGATGTTTATGCGTCCCTAATGGGTTAGAGGAACCTATGAGTGGCTTTATATGAGACTTGGTGTTATGGCAAGTAGCTAGCCCGTGCATTTGAGGATCATGACTCATAGTGAAAGTGTACACCTCTGCGCAGAGCTTAAATCAATATATTGTCCGTGCCCATGGTTACAGGTGGCCCAAAAAACCGAGGGAATCTGTTATGTTCATTTAATGGTTTATGTGCAATTCATTTATTTAGTTATACCTTGTGAACATGTGGTTATGGGGATGATACTACCTTATTGTTGCTAATTGCTAAAATATGACATACACTAAAAGCTAAATGCAGTTAAACCGTGTCAACCTTTATTGAGCTTCATGAACCCCTTCTATGCTTGCTAAGTACGTATGTACTTACGCTTGTTTTATTTCTATATTTGAAAAATTCCGGATGGGTACCAGATTACCAGAGTAGGAGAAGTTTAGACTTGTGATCAACCAGTTAGTTGGATCTAGTGGAGTGGAGTCCTTACATGAAGATCGGAGTTGTCTTTCCGCTGATTGCTACATAAGGGTATATCCTTCTTATAGTAAGTACATTATATATCTAGCATTGTTTACTGATACTAGCCTTTACTTGTAGCTATATGTGGGAACTGACTCATAGGACTCACATATGGTGTATCTGGTTTTATTATCAAATCTAGGTATTACATGCTTCGTAGATGTTGGTTGGAGGCCGCTGCGCAAAGACAACTGACAGGTGGGCTCGGAACAGGCCAGTCAGCCTTACATGTGGGACCGGCCGGTGGCCTCTCTTCTCGTGGGCCCATAGATCTCTTCGTTAGCTTTCCAAAGAGTCCTAGATTGCTGAAAACAGAGTCTGGATAAGGGAGATGTGCTCAATTTAGTCCATTTGCAATCTTTCTGAAGGCGTAACTTTGCAATCTTTCTGAAGGTGTAACTCTAGAAGCCCATTTGCAATCTTTCTAAAGTGTAACTTTGTCGTCTAGACTCTGATTTGGGTGAATCAAAAATCTATTCCATGTGTTTCGATGAGCTCTTCGCAATGGTGTTCTGTCGGGGTTCAATATCTTATACCCTCTCTAAACAAGGCCTGGAGATGTTCGAAGCACCTTCAACCCCGTTGGGCCTTATCTAGCCCACTACCAAGGAAGGCCCGGTCGACCATGCCAGTCGACGATGGCCTCCACCTGACATCGATCCATCTCGCCTGACGTAGGGGCAAACTAGACACCGGGAGAGGAATCTAGAGGAACACATAGGTCATGTAGCCTCGTACGGCCCGATGTGGGGGTGGTGCGCCCACTGTCAGCCAGAACGTGTTCGGAACCCGTATTCACCTTATCCTGAGGGAATCAGCCCTCGATGCTCATAGGCCATGACATAAAATGAACACACCCAACAACAATGACATGTCCAATGGTACAGTTGACCCTAGAGCCATCGACATAGGATAACGAGGAATCTCTAGCCAAACTCAAGTGGTGATAGAGGGTCATCTTGGTTCCCAGATACGGAAGGGCGACGGGGAACCCGGCCCCTACTGAGCGAGTACGAGGGCATACCAAACAATATCCACGCTGATGTACCTCCTGGGCCAGCTTCTCCAGTAATGATGATAAAAGGACGGGATTGACTGGCACCCAACGTGCTCCTAGGAATCTCTTCACCGGAATGATGGGTGTAGAAGGAAGGTGTCTAACAAAATGGTGAAACAGACTAGGGCGCCCGTACACAGGAGCCCATGACCGACAGGTCACATGATAAGCTTGGGTACCGGAAACGCCCGTACCCCTACCAAGGAGTCAACCAAGGAGTCGACACGGAGACCTAAAGACCACGACGGAAGGCACCAACCAAAAAAATGGAAGACAAAGCAGAAAGGCCCATGAGTAACAGAATACATGTATGTATTCGGCCACTCCCTTGTTGTATAAAAGGGGGGAGCCAGGTCACCAAAAAGGATCCATCGTAACACACTTCAGACACACTTTCGCATCGAGACCTGAGAACATTCCACCTCTCTCTCTCACCGTGCTTGTACACCCACATTGTAAGTTTTGAGATAAAGAACATGAGCATCCCCTCGGACTGGACGTAGGGACTTTCTTCCCTAACCAGTATAAACTCATGTCTCATTGTCTCACCATCTGATTCTAACGTGCAAACTAACATTTACTAGTCAGCTCAAGGTAGGGGATTTGCACATCTCGATGACTTGTTGAGTTTTGGATGGCTTCACCATGCGCTGACTCCTCTGCCAGATCTCACATCCAGTACAGGAGTCTCAACTTCCTATGCTTCCCCAATGGAAGCGTAGTTCGCATCTCAAAAATTCATGACACCCATGTCGACTCCACCGCCGAGCTCCTAGAGAAGCAGCACCTGGATGGCCCCGTGACACATACCCAACAGGAGCAGCACCCCGCGCTGCCGATCGAGGGGATGTCCTCCCCTAAGGAGTTGTCCCCAGCATCCCCAGACGAGGGGACGACTCAGCAGGAGTCTGCCTCATTGAGCATTCTACTGCCCTGCGAACGGGTTGCCGGCTTCGTCACCACCGAGGTCGAAGCCCGCCGAGTCCCCGGGAATCTCAGCAAGCAGGCTTAGAGGATTGCAGTGCAGCGGTCAGTTGCAGGCCTCATCAGGGCCCAAATGGACTACCTCCTCAGGGGTCCTAACTACAAGGATGACACCGAGGTCGATATTGACATCTAGTCCATTCATGACCCTAACGAGTCCGACAATGACGCGTACCTCGCGTACGGTTCAGACGATGGGTACAACTCGACCCAGGAGTGCTACATGATCCACCAGCTGGAGGAGGGTCGAGACGAGAAGCCAACCCATGAGGTTGCCCTAGCAACCTAACCTTGGCACCTCAGCCTCCCAATACCCAACCGGGTTCCTGCCATCCCAACCACGTGGCGGTGACCGACGAGTGCCCGACCCGCGATGACGACATGAACAAACTCGAGCCTGACAAAGTCGCCCAGTGGCTCGCTGACCTCGATGTCTATCTTTCGGGAGACGATGAGGAACACGAACAACTACACTATGAGGGCGGGGCAGAATTCTCAATGCCGATGAGTCCTAGATCCGAGGATTACTATGGCTCAGAGGAGCTCTCCTCCGATGATGTAGTTCCCCCACTCATCGATCATGTGAGGCTTGAGTGGAAACTCAGAGCGAGTATCAGACCACGTCCAATCACCGACTCGATGAAGGCTCTCGCCCTCTCTTACATCAACATCGCCATCTAGATATAGGGAGCCAACTCTCTTATGTCCAACGAGTTGTCTAGATAGGTCCCAATAACGTATCCATTTGGGCTCACCAACGTCAAGTTGATTATCGAGCAGCTTGTTAGCACGGAAAGAGAGGAGGAGCCTTCGAATGGCGAGTTCGTAGGGGCAATCGAGTCAATCTATGACTGCTTGAGGAGGGGAATCAGTCAATCTCGGTGCACGAGAGTTTAGACTCCATAGAGGCCAAGGATGATGGGACAGTCCCAGTGTCGCGGGAATGCGTCATGTGCCAGGGCAGAGAACCCATGCTGGAAGGGGCTGTCCAAAGTGTCGATGGCGACGGCGATGAAATAATCCCCGAGTTTCTTCAGGGGGAAGGGGAGGATAGAGAACCCTCACATCTAGATGTCACCACTCTCGAAGCACGACATGGAGAGCTTGATGAGGTGCAACAGCAGATCGCTTTGGAGAGAGCATGCCTGGCACAAGCAATCGGCCAATGACGGCTGAGGGGAGCCCGTGCTCAAGCATGAGAAACCCAGCGCCGTACCATCAAAGATGATCAACAAACCTTGGTATTTGGGAGAGCGCAACAATACATAGCCACAGCGGCTACCTTAGCGCAAAGGTTCCCAGAAGTAGTAACACCCTGAGGTGAAGAGACTCCAAGAGGAGCTGTGCATCCTGCTCGACAAGGTAGCAGTCCAGCAAGTGGAAAGCTCAGCCCAACATCGGGCTGTGGTTAGTAATCAGGGGGCACCAACAAAGAACGTCTCTGTCCACCAAGAACCACGGCTCTCCCTTGACACTCACTGTGTTCCTTCTCAAGGACACCAGGAAGATAGGGAAGACACGCCACATCACTCCAGTCTCAGCTGCCGTCGCAGCCGAGGCAGCCGAGAGGAAGAGGCACGGTGGCATGTACATCACGCACGACGAGGTGGAAGCTACGACTCCAATGAGGATCGAGAGTATAGCCCCGAGCCAATGGGACCACGTTGCTTCACCTCGTGCATACATGTAGCTCGAGTCCCGCCATGCTTCAAGCCCCCAACTTACATTCAAAAGTACACCGGGGCAATGAATCCTGGCCTATGGTTGGATGACTACCGGTTTGCATGCGAGGCTGGTGGGGCTGATGATGAAAACTTCATCATCCAACAACTCCTACTTTATCTATCTGATATCATGCGAGTCTGGCTCGAGCACTTGCCCAAGGGCAAGATTCTGAGTTGGGGCGACCTAAGAGAAGTGTTCGTCGGCAACTTCCAAGGTACCTACATGCGTCCGGAAAATTCCTGGGACCTCAAAAATTCCAAGCAGAAGAAGGATGAGACGCTTCGGGACTACATACAGTGCTTCTCTTAGAAGTGCAATGAGCTACCCAACATGGCCTGTGGGGACATCATGACGGCTTTCCTGTCCGGCACGACATGCAAATCCCTCGTACACAAATTGGGGCAAAAGAAGCCTAAGACAACGAAGGACCTACTTGACATAGCGATGAACCATGCCTCAGGAGAGGAGGCAGTCGGGGCAGTGTTCTAGGTCAGCCTCGGCAAGGAGAAGCGTGACGATGGCGACGCCGTGACATCGGATCGCCCATATAAAACACTACATCTATCTTGAATTACCGCACCGTCGCCAAAACCAGCCGGCAGCGTGCGGCAAAGCTGCCCGCTGTGATAGTTCGGTGGCCGACCGACTGCCTCGGCACCCGCTGCGGTTAACTCTTTACCGCAGTGGGCAACGTAATGAGCCCGCTGTGGTAAATAGCGATTTACCGCAGCGGGCGCGTTACGTCGCCCGTTACGGTAAATAGCCATTTACTATAGTAGGCACTTTAGGTTGCCCACTATGGTAATAACATTTACCGCAGCAGGCTCATTAAGTTGCCCGCTGTGATAGTTCCAGCTCTATAAATAGCAGCCGCCGCCACCCCTTCTTCCCCACGGCTGCTCCTCTTCCAAACTCATGGGGGGATTTTGCCGTAATTTTTTACCACACCATTAAATTGAGCTTTAGATCTTTGATTTGGGGAGGAGGACACTAGTATAGGTATATCATTGATCTCCCACCCCCCTTTCTCCCCTCTCTCTCACTATTTTTTTGCATCTTTTTTCTAGATCTTGATCCATGGAGGATAGAGATGAAACTTGTTATTTTTCCATCTAGTTTCACCACACCATCAAGTTGAGCTTTGGATCTTTGATTTGGGGGAGGAGGATACTACTAGAGGTATATAATTGCTCTCCCACCCCCCTTTCTCCCTCTCCCTCACTTTTTTGGTGCATCTTTTTGTCCAGATCTTGATCCATGGAGGATAGAGATGAAACTTGTTATTTTCCATCTAGATTAACCATGGATAGATGAAAGCTCTCTGTCACCCCTCCTTTTATCTATTTCCTCATTTTTAGTGCTTTTTAGCCAATGCTCTCTCTTTTTCTTGAATTTGGAGGTGGATCATCTAGTTTTTTGAATTCTTCTCCATTTTGCCGCTTGTGTTGTGTACAACTACGATGGACAGGTCTGAATGGATGTACAAGATCGACAGAGTGCTTGATCATCGTACCTCGATGAATTGAGGAAGTTCATGGCCATTGTGAAAGCTCACCATGAGAGTCAGAAGCGGTCGGCAATTACATGTCCATGTGAGAAGTGCGAGAACTGGGTAGGCTACCCAAATGGTACTGTGCAATCTCATTTGATTGTGCACGGTTTCATGAAGGGTTACACGGTCTGGACTTCACATGGAGAAAGGCTTGATGCGAGTGGCAGTGCATCTGGAGTGAGCTCTTCGACGATGACAGTGAACCAAGATCCTGTTAGGCCACACGTGCCACCTTCGGCGGTAGCTACGCCAGCCGCCGCCGACGATGCTCGTGATTACATCACGATGGATGAACTACTCCAGAACATGCAAGATGATGCTGATGGAGGTGCCGATGGTTAGGAGGCTGCATTGAGGGACCTAGAGGATGTGCAGAAGTTTGAGAACCTAGTGAACCACATCAACAAGGATGATGTCATGTTTGGTAACCTGAAATGGTTGGAGAACTTTAGAGAGATGAAGCAAGCCTCAATTGATCCTCTGTATCAGGATGGCAGGAAATGTCCAGATGGGTTGATGGTGCTCTGTTTCAGCCTTCACATGCTGATGATGAAGGCCCGGCATGGTTGGTCAGACAATAGCTTCAATGAGCTATTAAGTTACCTCGGTACCACGTACCCAACGGGCGGTAACAAGGTGCAAGCCAATACCTGTCGAGCTAAGAAGCTGATTAGGCTAGTGGTGATGAAAGTAGGAAGTTTGATGCCTGCCCTAACCACTGCATCTTGTTTTGAGGTGAGGAGTATGAGAAGTTGACCAGCTGTCCACACTGTGGCATCAGTCGGTACAAAAGGAATGTAGGCTGTCGCGTGGAGGACAACGACAAAGCCGGTGGTCAGAAGAAGAAGAAGAAGGCTACGAAGGGGGCCAAGCAGATCTTAGATCAGCAGGACGAGGTAGAAGAGGGTTACACCCGGAGGAAAAGCCCTGCAATGATGGTGTGGTACTTGCCCGTGGTCGACCACCTGCGTGCACTATTTGGGAACCTAGAGGATGCGAAGCTCATGTCTTGGCATGCATCACCGGACTGGGTCAAGGACGATGGCAAGCTACGGCACCCCTTCGATGCATAGCAGTGGAAGGATTTTGACACTGCCTACCCCGAGTTTTGCGATGAGCCCAGGAACATCTAGTTTGCACTGCGTACCGACGGGATGAACCCTTTCGATGAGCTTAGCATCTCACATAGTATTTGGCCGGTCATCCTCACCATATACAACCTACCTCCCCATCTATGTCAGAAGCACAGGTACCTCCTGCTCACCATGCTTATCTCAGGTCTGAGGCAGCTCGACAATGATATAGATGTGCTCATAGAATGAATCATGGAGGAGATGCAGATCTATTCAATGTTGGGGTCTAGATTGTGGATGCATCCTGGAAGGAGAAATTCACCCTGAAAGCCATCATCTTTGTCACCATCACCGATTACCCCGGTCTCTTCTCACTGTCGGGGCAGATCAAAGGAAAGACCCGCTGCATAATATGCATCAATGGGACCTGCTACACTTACCTCAAGGGATCCATCAAGATGGTGTACATGAGGCATAGGCGGTTCGTTAGGGCGAATCACAGGTATAGAAAAAGTACTATGAACGAATATTTTGACAACCAGGACGAGCCGCAAAGAAACCCACTGGAGCAGACTAAGTGGGGGGCCAAAGGTGTATGAGATGGTGAAGGATATGGATCAGGTTGAGTTCGGCAAAAAGAAGAAGCCCCCGCCACCAGAGGAGGGGACTACAAAGAGGAAAAGGCAGACCAAGAAGCAAAATTGGCCGGACACGATGGAGGAAGCACCGCCATGGTCCCCATCATTCCTTTCAAGAAGAAGTTGATTTTCTTTAAGTACCTACCACACTGGAGCACACTGCAATCACCGCATGCCATTGACTGCATGCACCTTGAGAAGAATGTGTTCGAGAGCACAATTGGTACCCTGCTCAACATCCCGGGAAAGACAAAGGATGGTATCGGGGCACGCCAGGATCTTGTCAACATGGACATCAGGCATGACCTTCACCCAAGCAAGCCTGAGAATAGTAAAGTTGATATTCTAATTGCGGCCTATAACCTAACAACTGCGGAGACGATGACATTTTGCAAATTGGCGAAGTATATCAAGGTGCCGACTGGATTCTCTTCCAACATCAATAGCCTGGTCTCCATGAAAGACCTCATGATGAGAGGCTACAACTCACACGACTGCCACATCATGGTGAAGGTGTTCCTTTCAATATTGATCAGGGCCATCGGTCCAGAGTACGTGGAGATGGTGATTACACGGATGTCATACATCTTTAACTGCATCACCCAGAAGGTCATCAATAAGGCCGATATGCTTGCCCTCAAGGAGTTCATCGTGGAGACCCTATTCCAGATGGAGATGTTATTTCCACCGGCTTACTTCAACATGATGCCACACCTGATGGTGCACATGGTTGACACTTAACTTGTGTTGAGCTTGACCTCGTACTTATCTACTGTCTACTACTTATCTAAACCATCTACTGTCTATTAACCTTGTTAAAACTACTAAACTGCTTATCTATACTGTCCCTTGTTTTTGCTTAGGCGACGATGTTGCGTCCCATGTTTCTGCTTGGGCGATGATGTCGCGTCCCTTGTTTCCGTTTGGGCGACGAAGTTGTGTCCCCTGTTTCCGCTTGGGAGATGATGTTGCGTCCCCTGTTTATTTGTTAGCGACAGTCCCATTTCTTACTACTCTTAATCCTACTACTCTACTGTCTACTACTACTATACTGTCTACTCCCTACTATGACTACTACCCTACACTACACTTGAAACTAAACTAAAATGAACTGAACTGAGACCTAAATGCCTATCATTTTGAAGTATTTGAGTTGTACTACAAATGCCATGAACTACTGTCTACACTTGAAACTAAAATGAACTGAACTAAGACCTAAACTATTTGAGCTTAACTGAACTGAGATGAACTACTGTCTACTGTCTACTACTCTATTGTATACTACTCTACTGCCTACTGTCTACTACTCTAGTGTCTATTGTCTACTTCTCTACTGCCTACTTGTTTGAGCTTTTTCCTATGGCATTTACAATGACGAACCTCTTTCAACTTCTAAGCTGAGGCAGTGGCATATGCAATGATGTAAACCCTTTTATGCTGAGCCAGCAGTGATGATGATTGAATTGCCCCCTACTTGTATGCTAATAGACTAGGATGGCTTGTATACCATATACAAGCATTCAGTGTAGTAGCGACGTGATGACAATGGGGCAAATCTGAGCCAACTTTTCACTTGTTCACTTTATGTATTCTTCTGCATTTTGTTTCTTATCTTATATAGTTATGTCCACACACAACTAAGATTTTTGTTCTTCATAGCTTTGAAATGGAGGACAAGGGATGGTGCTTACCTACCCCTAGTTCCTCTTCAACCTTGTTCATGAGCGATGCATCCTTTACCCCAGAGCCAAAGAAGCATCACACAGAGGAGGACAATGACCTGAACCAGGAACCAAGGCTAGACGAAGCTCAAAGTGCATAGTGGTCTCCGAACTGAGATAGCATTGAGTGAGAGGTACTTGTAGCAACAAAGGAACTTTTTGCCACTTTTGAAAAAGCATGCGAACTAATGAATGCTCGTTACGCTCAACAACAGATCCCAACATGCACTTGGGTGTTGGAGTTCAGCCAAGTCGGGGAAGAACAACAAGCTACGCAAGTGAGGAAAGAAGAAACCCTACCCCCTCAATGAGAACCTCAGCATCCAGGTCTAAGGGCAGGAAGCAACAAGGTCCTAAGCAGAGGAGGGGGAACATGGGAGGCACAAGGTGGATATAAGTAACACAGTCCATGAGATAACTAAGGTGGGGCTTATGGGAGAGCCGACTAAGCCACAAGAGGTCATTGTCATGTTTAGCAACTAGGTCATGGTCATTACTAGGGAGAAAGTGGAGATCACTTGGCCAAACTGGCACGCTGTCCTAGAGGTGTACAAGGAGCTTGTCTAGACTATGGCCTCAGCGAAGTTCAACTATCCTAAGAATGCTGATTTAGTCAAGTGCAGTGACTGGGTCTTGCATGTGGCGAGGTCATTGCTCCAGAACTTCAAGCCAATGCTGACCAGAGATTGGATGAACAAGGGGAAGAATCCATGTAGCAAGTACACTTTCATCAAGGAGCATCAGTGGGCGGCTTTCAAAAAAATGAGAATGTCAGAAGAAGCGAAAGAAAAGGGAAGAGTGGAGAAGGTAGGATGAACAAGTATCCCCACCACTTGGGCATGACTGGGTATGCCAGTAAGAGGGAAGAGTGGAGAAGGTAGGATGAAGCTAGAAGAGCGGCCGGAGAACCAGATCCGTACAAGGGTGGCAAACTTAAGGGAAAGGGCTTCATGAGAGCTGGAATTCCAAAGAAGCACAAGGAGGGAGCATCCAAGTTCAATGAGCCCGGGTTCGAGGAGGTGCAGAAGGCTCTCATTGAGGCCTCTAAGGTCAAGGGGAGCTTGGAGGTTCATAGGAGCCACGACCTGCTTACCGAGGTCCTAGGAACCTCCGAGCATCGCGGCTGCATACATGGAGTGCAGTGCAGGATGAGCTAGAGCGTGGTGGAGTTGTGGCAATCCGATAGTTCTAGGTTCAAGTCAAGACACAGGTAGAAGATGAACATATACTAAAAAGGCTATGATGAAGGAATGTCCAATATGATCAAAAGCTTGATAAAGGATGCTTTCATGAGCAACGATCTACAGATGGTGGCGATGAGGACCCATATGTTATGCCAGGCTAGCGTACCTGTGCCTCCACCTCCATGAGACCAGATGGTGCCTCTGCTCGAGGATCGCCCAAGGAAGCCGATCGATCAGATCTAGACATTGACAAACATGCGGCTGATGGTTCCGTTCAGCAGGAGCAGGAAGATTGTCATGGCTGAAGGAATGGTACATCCACACCACTACGTCCTAGAAGTGTACCAAGGCCGGATCCCTGACAACTACAATGTCATGAGCCCAACATGGGTTCTCCTAGATCATCTGGAGTTTGCATTAGATCTTCCTGATATACAACAAGTCAGATACCTTGGAGCCGTGGAATGTGAAGAAATCCTATGGCGTAAGGATGACATTGAGATTGTGGAGTCCACGCCGACTCTGACCCTGACCTTAGCTGGAGGATCTTGTCCCCTAGAGGGCAATTCAAGCAATGATGATGACGATGACGAAGGCCAAGGCGGGGATGGCAATGGCGAGCCAGCTGAGCATGACACTATCTGTTGCAGCAAGCCAATAGGGAGGGTCGGAGGCGAGCACGAGCTTGATCACCAAACAGCTCCCATACTCGATTACGTTTGAAAGGTACATTACAATCGAGCATAACATTCAATTCTCATTTCTACCCCATGAGATGACACTAACACTTCCATCCCTCTTCTTCCAGGCTAGCTCATGATCCTCATCATCTATTTCCCTTGTCGGATGACTACCCTGGCTACTTCAAGTGTGGCAAGTTCATGTTAACTAGGCACCAGCTGCTCAAAGAAAATGAGTGGCATACAAGGAAGTTCCATCTGTGATACATGGAGGCCTCGAAAAGAGGAATAAAAACTTTCCACGTCTGGATTCCTGCGGAGGCCTTCCACTTGGATGGTGAAGATTTTAGTATCCCATTGGAATTCAAAGACATGTACAGGCTACTGAACGAAGACAATCTTGACATCATCCAACTCACCCTGTTCTCTCTGTAAGTGATGACTTACGACTTAATTTCATAGATCTCTGCATTGGTATGCGTCAACTCCATACTTATTGTGCCACAATGACTTGTCCTTGCAGGATGTCGACCATCGAAAGTGCGCAAATGCACCATCCTGTTCTCTACCTCTCTCCAATGCATTTTAATGAGAGAACCATCAACGGCTACAAGATAGAGGATAAAACGTTGATGGCACAGGAGAGAGATAAGAGATATAAGGAGAATATGAGAAACCAGAAGAAGGGTGTGGCAGGCTACATATACTCTATAATGAAGAAGCTCAAAAAGGATGGGCAACACTGTATCATGGCTGCCTATTTCTTTGGGTAAGTCAAAAAATGACCGTAGAGTTAATAAGTGACTAGGATCATGCTTTCTCATCGACCTAACCTATATTTGGTTTCAATGGTGCAGCACGGACCTCGTGGGACACTAGGTCACGTATATCATATATCCTCAGGATGGTAGGGCCTGCGTAATGGACTCATTGGTGGTAGACAACAAACAAGGGTACAAGGCCTTTGAGGATTGCTTGAAAGTGTAAGGTTCCAAGTTTTTTCATCATTTACAGTTATCATACGTATTCATATCATCATTGCTAACACTAGTATATTTCATGCAGGGCTTATAGGAAGTACGCGAAGGATCTAGAATGTTGGGATAGAAGATCAGAAAAGTGCAAGGAGAAGTATAAGGACCACATCAAAATCCAATGCAATTTCCTGGTACACATTCCAATGGTTCAATCATTCTTCTCATACATATATATATGTTCTAGAGCTTTGTTTATCGATTGCCCAGTGTGCCAAACAACCTCCTGGATCGACAGCATGTGGCTTGTGTAATTGGAGGGAGGAATTAGAAATTGGAGGGACAAAATGCCAAACGACCCCAGGACATGCTTCAAACAAGTCAAGGCGACATCTGCATGTTCATCCTGGAGAAGGGTGTGCTCCAGGGAGAACCATTCTTTAACGAGGAAGATCCCTTGGCATACGAACCCAAGTATGAGATGCTCAGGAAATGGAACACCATACTGCGTCCATTGAATTAAAAGTGGCCCATAGACTTTTGAGTAGTTAGACTTTGAATAGTAACTCTAACGAACTCGTCGGTTTGATGTATGGAGAACAAGTCTTGTGTTGTGTATGGATGCTACTTTGTATATATGAAGTTCTATTTCATACTTGAATTCTATTTAATATTTGAATTCTGTTTCATATTTGAATTCTAGAAATGATTCTTTCTTTTTTCTAATTCCAAAATCATTTACCGCAGCGGGCTCCTTATGTTGCCCGACGTGGTAAACAGCTTTAGCGCAGCGGGCATTGGCGCCCACTGCGGTGCTGCCCGGATTTACCATGGCGTGTGCCTGCTGCAGTCCTGCCTAGAATTTACCACACCGTTTTTCGGCACGTGTCAATAAGGATCGGGAGACTAAACTAAATTGGCAAGAAGGTGGTTGTTCTCCAGCATTGCTTCTGAGTTGCCAATGGGTGATTGCCGATAAAGGACATGTTGATCTCGTACATTGCCGATGAAGCCAGAGGGCTGTTGCCGATAAGATAGGCAGGAAGGCTAGAAGGTTGTTGCTGATGCCAGGGATGTGCTGATAAGAAGATGACTTCATCGTGACGGGAGCAGACAGTGGATCGGCGACACGAGGCTTATGATTTTTAGTATTGTAGTTTAAATCCAACTCCTATACAAGTTTTATTTCTTTTTCAAGGAATAGAGTTCGTATAAGGAATTAGTTTATTTCTTCTATATTTGAGCTTTACGTATTAAATTAGGACTCTTTTGATTAGTAGAGTATAAATATATGCCGAAGGGCATTGTAATGGATATCCTAGCATCAATAAACCAATCTACTTTTTATTTACCTTTACCAGTACTTTACTTTTCGGCGACTTCGCCAAGTACCTTTTCTTTTTCAACGAGTTCTTTCAAGAATCGACGGGCTGCATCAACTTGATCTCCGGCGATCTTGCAGGTTCCGCATCTACCGAGCACGATTCAGGCTTTGACGTCCGGGCGTATCGCTGTCGTCTCGTCTGATCTGTTCAACAGTTATCGAATACCTTCTGAGCTTTGACGTTCGGGCGTATCGCTGTCGTCTCGTTCAGATCTTATTCAAATTTATCATCCTTGTCGATTAACAGGTCAAATCGACTGGCACGCTTCAGATATCGATTGTGGGTATTAGCCCGGTGTGTTTGCAGATACAATTTTGCATCAACACATCTTTTGGCACGCCCGGTGGGACCAAGTCAACAGATCTATCATGAAGAATCCTACTTATATCAATCTAGAAAACATCATCGAGATATCAGAGTCAGATCTCAAGGAGGATCAGAAGCAAGCCAGGGAAAAGCTATGGAGGATTACAGGCAGCTCTGCTTGAAGTCTTTTAGGAAGAACAGGGGCGGAGAAATCATCCAGAAGCAAGATCTGCCGTTGCCTCGGTAGGTAACCTTTGACTCTAACCCTGGTAAATTACAGGAGATGGTTAATTCTGCATTAAATCAAGCTTTGATCAACCACTCCACCGTGCTGTCCAATACTGTCTACAATGCTATTGCGCAAACATTAAGGGACGGACAAGCACCAGGGTATGTCGGGCCGGCATATCATCAGCCGAAATCGGCATCTACCAGTACTCCATTGGCAACTCCAGCCGTTGAGAGTATGGAAGCGCCTACTCTTCCAGCTATATCAGGACCATCCATCATTGAAGCCACACTGATAGGATCAGATCTAACATCTCAGGAGAGGCCTAGTACTCAGTTGAGCATAGATCTATCGACATCGGCAATGTCAGGTCCTTCAGGTCAACATAGTCAAACTGCTGCTAATTGGTGGGGATACGGTATGCTTCTAGGTCCATCTACTGCCAACTCTGGACTGCCTCAAGTGCATGATGTAGCAGGGAAGGGTCCAATGATATCGGCTACTCCAATTCGGCCGGTGGCTCAAGTGCCACATTATTCTACTGTACCTCCTGCTATACAGCCATTGTCAATGGGATTCTACGCGCCTCCGCAACAGATATCTTATGCGAATCCATTGACTAATCCTCCACCAGTTCAACAGAGAGCTTCCACTGCAGAGCAGCCCATAGTACCATTCATATCTCAGTCTGAATTACCTGCAATTCAGGGCAATTATGCTGGCTATCATCCATCTATACAAGAGCATCAATTTTCTGCAAGCTATCAGCCATCGGCAAGTCAGGTGCCAATGAGTTACAACCACAATTGGTTAGGGCAAGTGCCAGTTCAGCAATCTACTATTCAGCCAAGCTACCAAGCAATGGGAACTCAACGGTATAGTCCACAGACAACTTTCCAGGAACAAGCATCGACAAAACAGCCGATGAACTTTACTCCGCAGATTGGTGCCATGAATATGCCGATTCATCCAAGCCAAATGCCACAGGGGTATGTAGAAGCATATCAGCCAATGCCTCCAGTAGAGATCCAGCCAGTGCATCGGCAAGATCAGGATGCACTCTTGACCGATAAGATTGCAGAAGTGATGAAAGAACAATTTGGGATTCAGCCCAAGATCGATACTTACTCTTATCGGACTCCGTACCCTTCATCTTATGATTCAATTCCTTTCCCGAATCGGTACAAGGTGCCAAATTTCACTAAGTTTTCTGGGCAAGATGATACGTCAACAATGGAGCACATCAACCGATTCATCATCCAGTGCAGGGAAGCAGCGAACAAGGATGAGCTGAGGATCCATTTATTCTCGTCCTCTTTGTCTGGATCAGCATTCGCGTGGTTTATATCATTGCCACTGAACTCTATTCTTACTTGGGGCAATCTAGAAAAACAATTCCATAAGTACTTCTTTGCTGGTATCCATGAAAAGAAACTTACCAATTTGATGAAATTGAGACAGTGAAGCGATGAATCGGTGGAGAGTTTTGTGCAAAGGGTACGAGACATGAAGAATAGGTGCTACAGCTTAGTGCTTGATGATCGCCAGTTAGCTGGTTTGGCTTTCTAGGGTTTGTTGCCGCATCTCAGGGACAAATATGATTCTCAGGAGTTTGAGAGCTTAAGCCATATTGTGCAGAAGATCTCTGATCAAAGTGCTCAAGCCCCAGAATATAGGAAGAGCTGGAACAAGAAGGTGTCCTTTGTAGAAGAGGTAGAGGAATCAGATTCAGATGAAGAACCAACTATCGGCCTGGCTAAGTGGGTAAAAGGTAAAAAACCTTTATCTTGTCCTTTTGGTCAGAAAGAGCTAGAGAAATTCACGTTTGACGTCACAAAGGCCGATAGAATATTTGATCTACTGCTTCAAGAGGGCCAAATCAAGCTGTCACCCAATCATGTTATTCCATAGGCAGATGAGCTGAAGAAGATAAGGTACTGTAAATTTCATAATGCAACTTCGCACAGTACCAATGACTGCAAGGTTTTCAGACAGCAGTTGCAATCAGCAATTGAATCTGGGAGGATCAAGTTTGACAACTCTAAAGCTCAGAGGCTGATGAAGATTGATCAACATCCTTTCCCAGCAAACATAGTGGAGGCCGTAAACAAGACCAAAGTGTTGACATCGGTAAGTGCTAAGAGGAGAGCATCAGTGGATCCTAGAAATCAAGCAACTACCGATGACTTGAAGGGGAAAGAGATAGTTGAAGAAAGCAGTAGTTCAAGAAGGCCTCCTAGACCAGCTCCGTATAGAATTCCAAGTGACCGCTATCGGCATCGACAAGAGGAGTTGCGTTGGAAAGCGTGGCATAGGCACGAGACCATTGGAGATGCCCCTTCTTCATCTATTGTTGGGAAGAAGGCATTAAATTGCCTACTATTGATAGTTGCCCCAAGTGCAATGGTTATGATCGAGCCGATCGGGCAGAAAGAAAACCGCGCTATGGTGATCGGAGTAGATACATCGGTAAGCCAATTAGAGAGAGGGCATCAGTACATGATCGGCTGGGGGGCAGAACCAGTGTGCATGAAAGATTGGGTAGGCATGCTGACTGTTTGTTGATGAATCAAGAGGAGCTCGAGGAGATGACCAATGCAGGAGTCCCTGATGAAACAGTACTCTGCAGGGATCCCAATACAAATTGCCCAGGTTCAAGTGCAAAAATTTATCAACCCGTCTGGAAGACACAGCTTCCTCAATGGTGCCCTAAAGGTCTAACGAAGACTCAAAAGAGGAAGATGCAATGTGAGCACAAAGAGGAAAATTCCCGTGGAGCAAAAACTCAAGTATGATGGCTGAAGCGCAAAAGTGAAGATCCATCGGCAGACATCAACATGGTTTTCCTATTGCCGATGAGATTCTTAGCACTTGCCAATAAAAAAGAAGAAAATAGATAAAGTGCTCGTTCAAAAAGAGTGTATTGGCGCTATGTTAATGTGAAGTTTTACAAATTGCCGATGCATTACATTGTCGATGAGGAAAAAGGTTCACAAGTTCAACAATGAACGGATGTTTGATATCGCACGCAGGCGAATTTGGTCGGCTTCCTCAAGTATCTTTGCGTCTTCATCGGCATTGCCCTCAACTGGCTTGATCTTCTTCTTAAGCACCAGTGTCTTGAGGACTTGAGTGTCCCTTTCTTGCTGAAGAGTCTTGACAGCTTCGGGCATTTGGGCCTTCTCCTAATTTGCTACGTCCAAAGCTCCTTCAATCTATATCAGCTCCACTAGCAGGGCTTCTCTTCTTGCCGATAGTTGAGCAATCTTATTCTCCAGATCTGCACAGGAGGCTTCTAGTTTACCGATGTCTTTGTGCTTCTCATCGGCAAATTGCTTGTGCTTCATCATATCCTCCTAGAGTTTTGCCTGAGTGGCTCTATCGGCAATCCGCTGGGCAGCCCTCTGATACTGCAACTGCCAACTCTCCAGATGTGCAGCCTGGAAGAGTGCTTCCTCGACATCGGCAGGAATATGACCTCGAATTCTTTTAAAAGTTGCTCTTGCAGAATCAGAATCCTAGATCAGCAAAGAGGTCTCGTGTTGTAGCAAGGATAATAGCGTCTCTAGCTTTGACTTGGTTTCAGATGATAGAACTTCAAGGGCTGGAGTAGAGCTTTCTTCAGGCTCTTCATCATCAGGAACAATCTCACTGATAGAGAAGGAAAACATACTATCGGGGGAATCTTGCTCCTAAAAAGGAAAAGGTGATGTCAGCAGAAGAACCCAAAGTGTTAAAGGTTATCTAAGGGAGTAAACTTACCTGTTTCAAGGCAATCTCTCGTCTTTGGCTCGAAGAAGCAACCTCAGGTACAATTGCTGATGACGTTTCTTGTGTTGGTACCTCAATTGGTTGCTGCTGCGACACCGGTGCCGATGAAGATCCTTGTATGGGTACAATGGCCGATGGAAGAGCAGTTGCCGATGGAGAAGTCTGCACAGATATGTCAGGCGATATCGGGCGAGGCGAGGACGCCGATGATGGTGTAAATCTTGCCTGCTTTGATTGTGATTCTTCACCCGATGAAGCCTTACGCTTGTGCTATAAAATATCGGCGACGGATGGCTGGGGGGCATCGGTAATGGAAGGCTAAGGAATCGGTACACTTGGGACGGTTGCCGATGCAATTAATTGGTGCTGTAAGAGAAATAAATGAGTAAAAGTGCCGATCCAATGTCAAGGTTTAAATAAAGAATACCTCTGGAGAATCATCAAGGACGACGAGGTGTGGTGACGAAAGTGCTGCAGGTGGAGACGAAGGTCGGGTTACCGATGAAGATTCCATTGGTGTAGAACTCGCGCCCTGAAATGTGAAATCGGTAAATCACAGCAATCGGCATCTACAAAAGAAAGTGAGGTGATTACCTTAGATGTCTGTGCCGAGGATGCGATCGATTTGGTGCTCTTCTTGGAACGACCACGGCCCATCATAGTGTCTAGCGAAGGAGCTTTATAGCCGATGATGGATACTGGGGAGATAGGCTGCAGCCGTATGACCTTGCCGCTCTTACTTAGTATTGGAACTGGGTCATCGACCTGTTAAAAAGGGGTTAGTTGCTGATGGATTAAAAGGGAGTTGAAAGAAGTACAGAGGGTCAGACTTACAGCATCGGCAGGGATGGCGTGATCGGAATCAATGAGATTCCAGTAAAGATGAGGAGATGCAAAGAATAGTTGCTCTTTCTATTCTTGCCACCATAATTTGAAGGACTCGGTGACAAAAGAAGCTGGTACCCAATCGGTTAGATCGACATTAGAGGTATCGGCATCGGGAAGGAGAGTAACAATCTTGTGCCAATCCACACGGTTCGCAATAGTCTCTCTTGGTTTAATCACATCGGCAAAGCAGAGGTTGATGGGCAGTTGCCCAAAAGCTAGTTGTCTTGCTACTACCGATGGATAATAGAACTCGTATGTGGGATTAATGTTCTTCCGCTTCCAAATATGTTGACCGGGATGGCACGAGGGGTGATTATTGCACTAAGAATGTCGGCATCTTTGTTCAAAGCCTCATCGGTAAGGTTAAAGGAAAGAGGGAATCTTGCTTCTTCATCAACATACGAGACCCAGGCCCGAAGCTCAGAAGGGATGCCGATGTAGAATCTGTGGAAGAGATTGCCGATCTGGACTCTGTTTGCCTCTGCCCCTGGTAATACTGCTAGTGCTTCTCCAAAGTTGATAGGGGGGTGCGTTGCCGATTCTTCTTCCCCGAGTTGATAATCTTCAGGAAGACTTCGAGGGAATTGCTGGGTGAACAGATCAATGTGGAAATACTTGTGCATATGGGCGTTCAACCACATATTGATGAACCACCAAGGGCCCCCCAGATTGCCAATGGATTTGCCTTGCAGCAGTCTTTGTGACACTTGGTGAAGGAGATGGTAGACTGAGCCAAGGAGGTATCGGCCTAGTGGGAGTCTGACGCCACTAGCCAACATCTCGGCTGCAGGAAGGTGCATGTTGGTCGGTCCAACTGTTCTGCCATAGAAAATAAATTTCTCAAGCCACATATTCAAAAAAGCTGAATGCTCCCTGTGACTGACTGAACCAGATTTCTTATACTCGTTGATATAACCGGTCCAGCCACCAATATTCCTGGTAATCAGCCGATGCTCAGGTTTTCTCTGGAACAGTGCATTGTCATCGGCAGATGAGATGTCCAAGCTAGTGAGAATATACACATCGGCAAGGGTTGGAGAAGCTAGTCCATGTTTGAAGATGAAGGCATTCAGAGTATCAGACTAGAAATAGGAGGCGGCGATTAACAGTGACTCATTCCTCTCCATATCGGCAATAGATAGTCTGATGCACTATTCTAATCTGCGTTCTGCCCAATACAGCTCCATTGGCCTTGCGACCCTCAAATAACAGTCCTTCCATCCCTTAGAAGTTTTCGACCAAGATCGAAAGGTATCAGTCCAGAATCCCAAATCAAAATTCTGAGCTCTAAAAGGGATTCGATTGGTTTCTGCGTTTATAATGTCGATTGGGTCTGGATTTCCCATTAGGCCTAGGCAGACAAATTGATTTTGATGCGTTGGGATAAGGAGATTATTGCAAAGTTCCTGAGATTAAAGATTAAAATAAAGAGGAATCATGAACTGCGCAGAAAAGGAAAAACATCGGAGGACGGGTAAAGAAGAAGATTAACCTTGGGTACGTCAAAGCAGATAGCCATGGCCGCGACGAAGATTGGAGAAGACAAAGAATGTTAATGGAGGCTAAGGATCGCCATCAAGAGTGCCGATGATCGATTTCGTTGAAGGATCGCCTGTTGATGTCGCCGCTGGAGAGAGAAAAGCTAGGGTTTGAATCGCAGATGAAAAATGGGCCACGGCGGAGAAAGCATTATATGGGCCTGTAGGTACAAGATTTCCACTACCTCGCGTGCAACTCTCAAGGAGAAGTTCAAGCAGTTTGGGTGATCATGACCTGGGGAAATTTTGGTGCATAAAGTATTTTATACTCCAAAATTGGGGGGCATGTGTTGACACCATTTTTTGGCACGTGTCAATAAGGATCGGGAGACTAAACTAAATCGGCAAGAAGGTGGTTGTTCTCCAGCATTTCTTCTGAGTTGCCGATGGGTGATTGCCGATAAAGGACATGTTGATCTCGTACATTGCCGATGAAGCCAGAGGGCTATTGCCGATAAGATAGGCAGGAAGGCTAGAAGGTTGTTGCCGATGCCAGGGATGTGCCGATAAGAAGATGACTTCATCATGATGGGAGCAGACAGCAGATCAGCAACACGAGGCTTATGATTTTTAGTATTGTAGTTTAAATCCAACTCCTATACAAGTTTTATTTCTTTTTCAAGGAATAGAGTTCGTATAAGGAATTAGTTTATTTCTTCTATATTTGAGCTTTACGTATTAAATTAGGACTCTTTTGATTAGTAGAGTATAAATATATGCCGAAGGGCATTGTAATGGATATCCTAGCATCAATAAACCAATCTACTTTTTAGTTACCTTTACCAGTACTTTACTTTTTGGCGACTTCGCCAAGTACCTTTTCTTTTTCAACGAGTTCTTTCAAGAATCGACGGGCTGCATCAACTTGATCTCCGGCGATCTTGCAGGTTTCGCGTCTACTGAGCATGATTCAGGCTTTGATGTCCGGGCATATCGCTATCGTCTCGTCTGATCTGTTCAACAGTTATTGAATACCTTCTGAGCTTTGACGTCCGAGCGTATCGCTGTCGTCTCGTTCAGATCTTATTCAAATTTATCATCCTTGTCGATTAACAGGTCAAATCGACTGGCACGCTTCGGATATCGATTGTGGGTATTAGCCCAGTGTGTTTGCAGATACAATTTTGCATCAACAGAGACGCTCGATGCAATGAAGGTCCCCCGCACCTGCCTACGTACCTCGAGGGAACCCTTCTTCAGGGTCGTCCTGGGAAAGCAGGCGGAATCCATCGGATAAATTACCTACTGGTCACCTTCGGTGGCCCCGGTAACTTCCGAAAGGAGACCCTCAAGTTCAAGGTACTCAACTTTCAAGGCACCTACCATGCCATCCTTGGGTGACCATGCTACGCTAAGTTCATGGCCATCCCCAAGTAAACATACCTCAAACTAAAGATCCCGGGCCCCAAGGGGGTCATCACTATTTGGGCATCACATTGGTGAGCATACGAATGTGATACCGAATGCTGCACATATGCCGCCACCATGGTGGTGTCAAGGCAACTAGCAGCAGAACTCGTAGCAGAGACCTCTGTCGCCCGCAGGAGGAAACCAGATGAGAAGATAGCAGATGCCCCTAAGCCGGTCGAATCGACGGAGGCACCGACAAAGCTGAAGGAGCATGGCAAAAAGAAAATGGGCTTGTTTGAACCCTTCGAAGCAACAAAGCCCGTCATCCTTGGGGTCGTTGAAGGCGAAGAAAGGATGGTGAACATCGGCACCACTCTCACTCCAAAATAGGAAAGTGAACCCATTGACCACCTTCGTGCGAACATTGACGTCTTCGCATGGTGGCCCTCTGATATGCCAGGCATACTGAGGGATGTCGCCGAGCCTAGGAAATCAAGAAATTATTAGCGGCAGGATTCATCAGAGAGGTGTCGCACCCCGAGTGGTTGGCAAACCCCATTTGTCGGTTACCTGGGAAAGGGGTACCCTAAGCCCTCGTTTAACTGGGCGGATCCCCGAAGTCAGCAACGCAAGCCCTCCAACGACATCCCTCATTACCGCTCAAAAATCCACAAACTAAAGCATGCTGGACTGGCCCATGAACGAACGTCGACAGCCCAAAGCCACAACCTGCTCAACGGACCACCGCACAGACCGAGACTGTACTCTCGAGGGTGCGACTCGGGCGACCCCTCGAGGACAGAACTCCGCCCGGGAGAACGGGCTGGTCTCGAGGATAGAACTTCGCCCGTGTGAATGGGCAGCCCTTGAGCATGGTAAAACCCTCAGCTACCTACTCCCAGTATGGATGCAGGCACATTCAATGCATTTTACCTACTCCCGCCTAACCGTATGGCCACAGTTACCAAAACAGCTGTGGGTATGGCAATCAAATCCTGCTTTTACCACCCATACCCTGGAATCCCGCGGATCGTACCTCACTGCCATGCCATACCAAGCACTGTGCCCTATCCGGCACCCCCTTGAGACGCATATTCCCCGCATATCCCGAGATTCGACCTTATCCGATGAGCCTTGACCCCCTCGACTCGAGCCCCTCGTCTTGACCCAAGGCCTCGACCGTCACCCCTCGACACCGTCACACCGACCCTCGAGCGGGAATTTAACAACTTCGGTCAACACTTCAACAACTACCAACGCGACGGCCACAGGGCTTCCCGTACCGACATACGCCTCTACAGCGGCACCGACATGATCAACATCAACATCATACGTCACTAACCACGTGAGCCCCAAAAACCTGTACTCCTGTGCCCCTCCTTCGTCTATAAAAGGAGGAGCCAGGACTTTAGCTAGAAGGGAGATCCTAGAGCTTTATACGCTAAGGCTTAGATCACAGAACAACACTGTGAGATAGTGTAGAGAGCTAAGCACCCAAAATACTCGAGCTCAAGCCCACACTTCTCACACCCACTTGTATTCACCCCTGTACTAGCACTTCGATGCAAGATAACATGAACTATCCTCCCCCGCTGGACGTAGGGCCTTCTTTGCCCAAACCAAGATAAATCACTGTGTCCTTCTTGCATCACCCATCGGATTAAGGGAGCATGCAATTATGAATTTACTCGTTGGTGTTGACCCCTGGGGTCAAAACACCGACACCATTCTTGTATGAAAAAAGAATGGGAAATGGAGGATGTGCATTGATTACACAAACCTAAACAAGGCATGCTCGAAGGATCCATATCCATTGCCTCGGATAGACCAAATAGTCGACGCCGTAGTAGGGTGCTAGACCCTCTATTTTCTTAACGCCTATTTAGGCTAGCAACAGATCAAGATGAACGAGGTCGACCAGCTCGCCACCTCATTCATCACTCCGTTTGGATCATATTGCTACGTCACCATGCCATTCGGCCTCAAAAATGCTGGAGCCACTTTCCAGAAGACCATGGTCAAATGTTTTGATGAAATAGTGGGCATGACTATCGAGGTCTACATTGACGACATCATCATTAAAACCAAACAATCTAGCTCACTCGTACACAACCTCGAGCTGATGTTTGCTAAACTAAAGAAACACAACATTAAGCTCAATCCGAAGAAGTGCGTGTTTGGGGTCCCGAAAGGCATGTTGTTGGGATTCATCATCTGCGAGCGAGGTATTGAAGCCAACCCCGAGAAAATAGCCACCACTGAAAACATGGGACTAGTCCATAATGTGAGAGGGGTCCAGCGAGTCATAGGATGCCTCGCCGCGCTCAGCCGATTCATATTGCACGTTGGGGAAAAGAGTCTGCCTCTCTATAGACTTCTCAAAAAGTCTAAGTGTTTTGTATGGACGTAGGAAGCCCAGTAAGCTTTAAATCACCTAAAGCACCTCCTAGTGAATGCAGCAGCTCTTGTCTCCCCGAACACGGGGGAGAAGCTCCTGCTATACATCGCGGCAATGAACCAGGTCATCAGCGTAGTCCTCATCGTTGAAAGGGAGGAGGAAGGCCACACGCTCAAAGTGCAGTGGCCAGTGTACTACGTCAGTGAAGTCTTGAGTGACACCAAGACGTGGTACCACCACCTCCAGAAGCTAGTATATGCCATCATGATGAGCATGAGGAAACTGCATCACTACTTTAAATCACACGATGTGATTGTAGTTAGTAGTGCACCACTCAGAGAAATCATCTAGAACTAAGAGGTTGCAAATTGAATAGCCAAATGGGCTCTTGATCTGATGGACAAAAACATCTCCTACGCGCCTAGGAATGCCATCAAATCCTAGGCATTACCTGACTTCCTCGTTGAATGGATGGAGACGACACCTCCAGCCACACCCGTTGACCTAGAATATTGGACCATGTACTTCGACGGATCACTCATGAAAACTAGGGCAGGGGCTGGAGCCATCCTTGTCACCCCTCAAGGGGTACCCATGAAGTACATGATCCGGCTCCACTTCTCGGTGTCAAACAATGAGGCTGAATGTGAAGACCTGATCAACAGGCTGCGAGTGGAGGTCGACCTCAGGGTCAAATGGTTAGACATTTGAGGAGACTCATAACCCATGGTCAGCCAAGTCATAAAGGAATCAAGCTGCATTGATTCAAGGATGGCGGCCTATTGCCAAGAGGTCCACAAGCTCGAGTCAAAATTTATTGGCTTGGCACTCAACCATATACCACATCGGCAAAATGAAATGACTGACGCCTTGGCAAAGGCAGCTTCGACATGTGAACCGCCACCGCCTGGTGTCTTCACCAATGATAGAGGGCCCCTTGATCCAGCTCAAAGGGGCAAAATGGACATCTCAACTCAAACCCACCCCGACGTTGCTAGGGAAGACGTCGGGACCTGACCCTGACGAGGTCGCCGACGTCATGGATATAGAGGAAGTAGAGGAAATGTAGCCTCGGCTCAAGGCTGACTGGTGGTAGCCATACATCAATCATCTAGCTCTGGGCTCCTCCCAGTGGATCAAATAGAGGCACGCCGCTTGGCCCGACGAGCTAAGTCCTTTGTCCTTGTTGGAGGAGAACTATACCGGAGAAGTGTCACCAGTGTACTAGAGCGATGCATCCCTGTTGAGCAAGGAAAGGAGCTATTGGGCGATGTGCACTGAGGGGTTTGTGGCCACCACACTACGCCAAAGTCCCTCATTGGGTGTGTGTTTTGGCAGGGCTTTTACTAGCTGACGGTAGTAGCCGATGCAACAAAATTAGTCCGTGTGTCTGAAGGGTGCCAGTTCTTCGCCAAGAAAACATATCTGCTAGCCCAGGCCTTATAGACAATACCTGTAACTAGGCCTTTCATAGTTTGGGGTCTCGACATTGTAGGTCCTATTGAAAAAGTGCCCAGGGGCACCTGTTCATCATGGTGGATAAGTTCATCAAGTGCATTAAAGCTGTCAAATTCTTCACCGACATAGTGCATCGATTTGGGGTGCTATGGGGGTATAGACCCCATATAGCCTCATGCCCAGACCATGAGACAAAGGCTGGTCCATCATCATCCTGATCGGTGGGCTGGATGAAAAGACAGAGCCCGTGGTCTACCACCGCCCAGGTCGATGAGCCGCACAAGTGCTGAAGGCTACTTGGCATGCAAGGAGTCTTAGTCGGTAGATCTGGTCGTGTACTCTAAGGATACGGCACATGTAAATGACCATAGGGGAAACCTTAGATATGTAACCTTGCCCCCCACTATATAAGGCAGGCAAGGACCCCCTAGAATAGGACCCTTCTCTTTCATCGAATCTGATCTCATCTGGTTGGATCTCTTGTACTCCGGTACTCATCAATACAGCAGCAGAGACGCAGGACATAGGGTATTACGCTTCTGAGTGGCCTGAACTTGGATAAACCCTTGTTTTCTTGGTTGTTTATTTTGTGTCTCACATCTAGATCATACATCTTAGTGCACCCACACCGCAATCTACTCCTCGGGGTATCCCATGGTAGATTGCCGAGGAGGTTTCATCGACAATGGCGCGCCAGGTAGGGGGTGCATGATCTGATCAGCAGGCGATCCAGATAGTTTCATTCCTAGCTTCCATGAACTTTGAGGCAGGCATGTCCCTCACCATTGGCTCACTCACGTGAACCACCGACGTGACAATGTCCCTCATGTTCGTGGAAGCAGCACAGCCGGTCCCAGCTCTAGCTGTGATGCAGTCAGCCCTAACACCGATCGCGCTAACCATGTCTCCAACAACTCAGATCTCGGGGCCACTTCCAGGGTTGTTCAAGTCGATGGCCATGCCAGCAGTGAACTGGTGGCTCCTCGCTATTAGAGGAGGCACGTCAATAGCTCCAATCTGATCAACGCAATCGATCGGCATGAGGCAGGTCTGGTTGAACTCCTCGAGTACGTGGAGTCTGCTCCCACACGGCTCTGTGAAGAGTACTCGGACTACATCCCAATCTAACCACGATGGCACAATTGTGCCAGCCAGCCACGTCACGCGGATCCCAATCCGCCTATGGTTGACAGATCACCACCTGTCCGTCAGGAGGGAACGCTAGGCACCAGCAAGGACGTACGGGCCAAGCTGGTGGTCCACACTGACCAGATCTAAATCTGGCCCCAGCCTGAGCACCACCTGCTGACCGCAGAGGGGGACCACCAGCTGCTTGCCAAGGTGGGCCTCCTACTGTGGTGGAGCACCGTCAGCAGCGCCCTGCGCGCAGTCAGGTTCGTCACCCGCGCGGACCAGATCCAACCCTGGCCGCTGCTCAGGCTCCGCCTCCAGTTAGGTTGGATGAGTTCATTGACGTGCATCAGCACCGACAAGCACTTAACCATGCCGCTCGATAGGTTCGAGTAGAGCAGAAGCAGTAGCGCCGGGCGCAGCTGACGCAACCCGCTCCAGGACCGACATATCCCATCGCTTCCGACCGGAACCA
>CM041633.1:40929045-40951815 GCA_023333625.1 Bothriochloa decipiens | reverse complement strand
CAACCCGCTCCAGGACCGACATATCCCATCGCTTCCGACCGGAACCATGCACCCGTCTTCCCGCACGGGTTGAGGAACGCAGTCACGTCCTACATGAGGAACCTGCAGGACCTATATCCCAGTCTGGTTCTGGTCCTGGGAGATCCAAGGCATGTGGTCGGCATGGTGGCCTTGTAGTAGAATCCTTCCAGATCGGGTGCAACGGTCCCCGAAGATGGCGCCATCTTCGACCCGCTCTCTTGGCTCAATGGGCACCCTCTATTTCCTTTGACCTTACTGAGTACCTCCTCTCTGATGAAGAGGGTCCTGAGGTCTAGAGTCAGAAAAACATCGAGGGGAGAACCCAACCACGCTAGACCACCAAACCCGTTCTACCGACGCGGCACCAGGCACACCCAGGACATAGCCTGGCCTCAACGGGGTGGTATTTGTGGTCAGCGTGGATGAGCCTCCCATTCCAAACTAAGCAGAGCAGGAGAGGCAAGCAAGGGAAGGCTGCAACACCAATCGAGAGAGTCGACACCTCCTAGAAGCACAAGACGTGAACACCGCTAACGACGGAGGCAACGGGGCAACGGTACAGGCCCTCAGCCGCGCCACCTTCAACACAACCTCGATGGCGAGTTCAACATGGTCGAGAAATAGATCATCCATGAGACTCCCACGGCCAACATTGCCATGGCCGTGGATCGGCTAAACAACCTTCCCCCAAACACACCCGGGGTCGAAGCAATCCATGATTTTTTGATCGCCGCCGAAGCACAGGTGGTCCAGCTCCGCTCTGCCGGATCGTTGACCACGTCACATCGACCGCGGTGGTCTTGGCATAGTCATTGCCACCAACCCATAAAAAGTGGCACCAACAACGAGTCCAATCACGAAGGACCCTCGCTCGAGTGTCCCCGGCAGGCCAATGCCGACACGCTCCATGAGAGGTGCAGCGCCACGACGAGCACCAACGCGGCAATCGCAAGCGTGCTAACAAGCAGCAAGCCAACCACTGTGTCGACCACAACCAGGAAGTCGAGTAGCTCCAAGACCGCGACCTCCATGGTCACCTCGATGAACGGTACCATGCTCGGCGACACCTGAGTGGACCAGCCCTGTTCTTGGAAGAACTTAAAGCTGTTCTTTGGCCAAAGAACTTCTGGATTGGGGATGTCAAGATGTACAATGGGCATGACAATCCTGAGCACTGGATCATGTTGTATGAAGTGGTGGTCTGAGCAGCAGGAGGCAACTAGTTCATTATGGCAAACTACCTCCTGGTAGTCTTGAGCAACATCGCTACCTCGTGGCTGCTCCACCAGCGTGCCAGTAGCATCTACAGCTGGCCTCATCTCAGGCAGATATTCATCAACAACTTCAAGCCCACCTGCATGCAGCCGAACACCAAGTACACTCTAGCACAAGTCCATCATCATCCAAGGGAATCACTGTGACAGTACATCTGATGTTTCTCCAACGCGTGGAACCATGTGATCGATGTCACCCCGGTGGAAGGGATCAACCTTTTCGTCGCTGGCTTGGTTCAACCATGCAGCCTAGACCTCAAGAAGGAGTTGCTCCTTGAGCAACAAAGAACCATGGAAGATCTCCTCTCCACCACCCATAGGTTCGTTCATCTCGATGACGGACTGAATGAGGGGGACCCCATTCCCCCAACAGCAACTACCGCCACGATGATGACCATGGCCGCGACAGCAATCAAGACCGCTGGCCAGATCAACAGAATGATCACTGCAACCATTGGGACATTCGCAAACCCGACCACCGTGGTGACAATTGTTCTTTCAAGCGATGTGGTCGGGACGTTACAATGGTGGTCGGCATAACTGCAATGACTCCTCTGTCAACGATAAAGGGCCAAAAGAGGACAAATGATGAAGACCTCAATAAGGCCCTTAGTTAGGATTGCACTCATCATCCTGGCAAGGGCCACATGCTGGGCGAGTGCAGGGTCCTGAAGGAGGCACTGGAGAAGACGACCAACAAGAATCCATGTCCAGCTCCCAAAGCCAAGGGCAAGAACCCCATCATGCAAGAGGATGCCGACGAAGAAGAAGCTCAACATACCAACCAACGACACGCCTACAGGGATCCCGTGAAGAATGTGACTGCCGTCATATTTGGTGGCAAGGTCGAACTAGAGAACGCTCGCGACAAGAAGCTGCTGACGCGAGCCATCGTGGCTATCCAGGAGGCTGACGGCTTCATCGTGGATGTCAAGGTGCCCGTCTGGTTCGAGCAGCCCATATCATTTAGCCGCAATGATATGTGGGCCAAAACCCCCGATGCCGGATGATTCCCGTTGGTCCTCGACCCGATGATAGATGGTGTCCGGTTTGAGAAACTGCTCATTGACGGTGGTAGCGCCCTGAACATTCTGTTCTACCCAGCCTTCAAGGAGCTAGGGCTAAAGCCGGAAGACCTCAAGCCATACGAGTCTCCGTTCTGGGGCATCATGTCGAGCAAACCTTTATACCCCCTCGGGCAGATCACGCTACCCGTCCAGTTTGGGACAAAGCAGCACTTTCGCACCGGCCACATCACTTTCATTGTGGCCAATTTCGAAGGCATCTACCACGCCATCCTTGGCTGACCAGGGATCACCAATTCATGGCGGTTCCTCATTACGGGTACCTTGTGCTGAAGCTCCCAACCGAGCAGGGCATCCTATCCCTGCGCGGTTATGTCTTCACGGTGCGTGTATGCGAGTCTGATGCCTATGCAGCTATGGAGGTTGAGGAGTTGAAGGACGCCATGGAGCACACCAGCCTAGATGTCAAGGAGGCACCCCTGCGGTGCTTGAGGTTCCAGTCAGGTCTACGTGGCGGCCTTCCAACAAGGCCAAACAGCACAAGCTGATCCAGCATGATCCGAACGACCCCACAAAGACCACCAAGACCGAGGCTACCCTTCCCCCCAAATAGGAAGACGCGCTCATCCAGTTCCTTCGAGAGCACATCAGCGTGTTCGTGTGGAAACCCGCCGACATGCTAGGTGTCCCGAGGGAAAAGGCTGAGCACTACCTTGACATCTCGAAGACTGCTAAACCTATCAAGCAGAAGATGCGTTGGTTTGCTCATGACTGCAAGGAATTCATTAGGGTAGAAGTGGCCAAGCTTCTAGCAGTTGGCTTCATCAAAGATGTGTATCACTCGGAGTGTTTAGCCAACCCGGTACTTGTACTCAAAAAGAATAATGAATGGAGAATGTGCGTTGATTACACCAACCTCAACAAAGACTGCCCTAAACAGGCTTTCAATCTCCCTTGAATCAATGAGGTTGTACTCTACTATAGGTTGCGAGCTGCTTTCCTTCCTAGATTGCTATTCGGGCTATCATCAAATAGCCCTCAGAAGGGAGGACCAGGAGAAGACTGCCTTCATCACCCCCTTCGGTGCTTTCTGCAACATGACTATATCATTTGGCCTCAAGAACGTGAAGCTACCAGTGGGCCATCTAGGCCTGCCTCAACCACAAGATCGTTGCTGACCTCATCGAGGAATATGTTGATGATGTGGTGGTGAAGACCAGAGAGTCCCATACACTGGTTGCCGACCTCCAGCAGACTTTCGTGGCCCTCAACAATTTTTGATGGAAACTGAACCCCAACAAGTGCATCTTTGGCTGGATCCTGCTGGGCAACGTCATCAGTCAGGACGGCATACGCCCAAATCCCGAAAAGGTTCAAATTGTGCTAGACTTGCAACCACCATGAAACGTCAAAGATATCCAGAAACTCATCGGTTGCATGGCGGCCCTGAGTCGCTAAGCTCCCACATGGGCGAAAAAGGGCTCCCCTTCTTCAAGCAGCTCAAAGTTAAGGAGAAATTCAAGTGGACGGAGGAGGCTGACAAGGCTTTCAGATAGCTCAAGGAGTAACTGGCAACTCCTCCAGTACTCAGTGTGCTGCAATAAGGCAAGGAGCTTCTCGTCTACATTGCCGCCACAACTAACTTCGTCAATAACGTGATGGTGGTCGAGCGCCAGGAACCCGGGCACATCTATGGGGTGCAGTGCCCAATCTACTACATTAGTGAGGTTCTTAACGAAACCAAGCAGCAATACAACCACGTGCAGAAACTACTATTCATGCTCCTGATCACCAAATGGAAGCTCCTCCATTACTTCCAAGCCTATAAGGTCACAGTGGTCACCAAAGCTGCACTTGGCGAGATTCCCCGCAACAGAGATGCTAGTGGTCGTATTGTCAAATATGCGTTAGAGCTCTCCGAGTTCACGCTGAACTTCCATAGTCGCAATAATGTGAAGTCTCAAGTCCTAGTCGACATCATTGTGGAGTGGTCAGATATTAGCTTGCCCCTGGCTGACACATCTCCCGACCACTGGAAGATGTATTTTGATGGTTCCTTGAACATCGATGGCGCCAAGGTAGGAGTATATTTCATCTCTCCGTCCAAGGACAGGCTGCGCTACGTATTTCACATACATTTCAAGGCATCCAATAATGTTGTTGAGTACGAAGCGGCCCTGCACGGCCTCCGCATTGTAGTCGAGCTGGGCATTAAATAGCTCTGGTGTACGAAGATTCTGCTCTGGTCATCCATCAGGTCAACAAAGACTGGGATGTGGTCAACAAAAAGATGGATGCCTATGTTGCTAAAATTCGCAAGCTGGAAAATAAGTTCTATGGACTGGAGTTCACCCACATACCACGTGCCGAGAACACAGGTGCTGACGAACTGTCTAAACTTGGATCATCCCGAGCCGAGATACCACCTGGTGTTTTTGTTGAAGACTTGATTAAGCCTTCAATCCTCGATCAGGCTTATGAAGCACCTACGCCTAGTATCACTACCGACCAGCTCATAGCGGCGCTCAGCGGCAGAGAAAAAGAGGTAGAAGATAGCTACCCTGGACAGCAGGGATCTGACGATGGTAGTGAGCAGCCACCAATTGACGAACCAACCGAGCAGGCAGTGCCTCCCTAGCCTGACCGAAGAGAGCCCTTTATCAGATACCTGAATCACCACCTTATCCTGGAAGACAAGATCAAAACTTAACAGCTGGTCTGTAGTGCCCGCGCCTATCTCATGGTTAACGGCGAGCTGATGCGCAAGGCCTCAAGGTCCGTGATTTACCAGAAATGCATGACCCAAGTAGAGGGATTGAAGCTTCTAAAGGATAATCACACCGGCACTTGTGGAAACCATGCGACATCCCAGACGCTGGTCGGCAAATCCTACCGAGCAGGGTTCTACTGGCCAATAGCCGTCTCTGACACAGAAGATTATGTGCGCTAGTGCAAAAATTGCCAGATGTTCACCAAGCATATTCATGTCCCCGCACATGAACTCCAGACAATCCTGGTAGCTTGGCCATTCTCACGCTGGGGACTTGACATGATCGGTCCTTTCAAGAAGGCTCTTGGCGGACACATGTGTGTCTTCATGATCATTGATAAATTCTCCAAAAGGATTGAGTACAAAGACATCAAGAAAGCCTCGTCTGAGAAAGCAGTACAGTTCCTTGACAATGTTATCCACCGGTTTGGCATACCCAATACCATCATCACCGATTTAGGCTCCCAGCTCACTAGCGACGAGTTTTTTGACTTTTGTGATGATAATGGTATCAAAGTCAAATACGTGTCCATAGCTCATCCTCGAGCAAATGGACAGGTGGAATGAGCTAACAGTATGATCCTCGACACCCTGCCTAAATGGGTGTAACGGGACAACAAGGATCTTAAACCTGGTCGGTGGCTCAAGGAATTACCTGTCGTGGTCTAGGGACTGCGTACCCAGCCCAGGCACAACACTAGAGTTTTACTGTACATCATGGTGTTTGGGTCTGAGGCTGTCGTACCAGGTGAGGTTGCACTCCTTTCACCACGTGTCTATCATTACAATGAAGAAGCCTCCAACGAAGCTAGGAAAGTTGACATCATTGCCAAAGAGGAGATAGTGCTCGAGTCTTGTGCTCGAACAGCTAAGTACCTAGCTTCAGTGCGTCGTTACTATAAATACAATGTCAAAGGCAGGCTATTCATGGTCGGCGACATGGTGTTGTGACGAATCCAAAACACAGATGGTCTACACAAGTTGTCATCCAGATGGGAAGGGCCATTCAGGATCAAGGCTGTCACATGCCTGACGTCCTGTCGGTTGGAGATGATGAAGGGTGTCGAGGAGTCCAACTCATGGCACATCGACCACCTCATACGCTTCTATCCATAGAATAAGATATGTACACACTTCTCTGTTAGTCAGATATTTAATACAGTTTTCTTTATTGTTCTCTTTCCCTATCATGGTTCTACATTCGTGCACACATCTGTCATACATGCGCCCTGCATAAGTCTCGATTAAACTTTGTTTTCTGACCAACGAGAATGGCTTGACAAGGCACTGTCTCACGCACTCTTACAATGGGTTACAGCTCCATGCTACATGGCACTAGGAGATTCTAGCAGTCGCTCTCTAATGATGCTAGGTACATAGTGATCCTGGCGGTCCTACGCCGTTCACTAGTGCATCCTTAGTTACCTGATAGAGTTAGTTTGCTTCGAGGGTGGGGAAAAACTTAATCGACGACATTCTTTTGAAAAAATGAACTATGCATAAACATGCATCTAAAAAGTAAAAATGGCAAAATGTTTATCACCCGCTTAAACATGCCTAATTTGTCTGCATTAACAGGCCAAAAGTTTCCGAGTACCACCTGCTCGGCACAACTTACAAAATAATGTTATCATACAAATACATTGTTTATGACCTACTGACCACCATCATCTTGTGCAGGATCCTCAATCAAGATCATATCATCAACAAGAGAGGTAGCAGCAGCCGTTGACTCAGTTCGCAGTTCCTCAGCGGTGGTTTCCGATAGCTCCGGCGCGATCCCAAGGGCAACCTCCGCCGTTTCCACCTCCGGATACCTGGAGCGGACCACGGCAAGCACAGTTGCGACTGCGTAGCGTCCAGCTTCAGCAACAAATTCCTAGACCACTGGCCATAATCTCCTACACTGGTTAGCGATGACAACCGCCTTGCCTACGGGATCGGTAGGATGCTCCTCTCCTCAGAAGATGGCCCTTCATACGGCCTTGATGTGGTCAATCATGGCCCTCATCCTTCCTTGGAGAATGGAGATGGAGTCCTCCAGCACTTGGAACTGGGCCAAGTAGCATTCCCACAGGCCTACAAGAACAAAGCAATGGTGGCTAGCATACTTTGGTCTGTCCAGTATGCGGCAAACTACACACAACAATTCTATATTGATCTACCTACCGGCCAGCTCGGCGATCTGCGCCTGGTCCACCTTAGCCTGCTCCTTAGTAGCTTCCTTCTGGTCGTGCAGACCAGCCAGCTCCTCAGCCATGGCCTCATTCTAGTCGTTCATCCCTACAAGACATAACTGTAAATATACAGCGAGTATCTGTGTGGATTTGGTATAAGAGGTCTACTTACTCTCTTTATCCTCTTCCAGGGCTTCCTGCTGGATCTTGCACTCCTGCTAGATCTCACGCTCCTGGTAGACTTTGACCTATGCCTCTAGATCAGCTTTGGCTGCCCGGAGGGTTTTGCATTCCTCCTAGGTCACCGCGAACCAGTCGATGGTTTTGCCTCGCTAGGCATTGGTCTCCTATAGCGACTGTATACACCACGGTTGGATCAGTGAGTTTATGGCCAAATGCATAGCTCAAACTAGACAAGCAGATCTTGGTCGGGTGTTACCTTGATCCTGTCGAGCAGCACCTCCACCGCGTCCTGAATGCTCACATCAATATCATCATCTAACATTTCCTCATAAGACACGAAGCTATCCTCCCCAAGCTTCTATGACGTGAAGACACGTTGCGTAGGTAGGTTGGTGCGTGACATTCTTGGCACCCTGGGCACCTCCTTGACCCCTTTAGCCGGCGCCGACGTGCTTGGCCCTGCTTGGCCTGGCGTGTGCCTTGGTGGATGACCTGTTATGGTGCTGACCGGCCGAAATGGCACCACCCGCCTCTCTGGCTATGGAGTTGGTGTCGGGTAGGTTTTGTGGTGCTGCTAGTTGCCTCCCTTTGCTCTGCAGATCGTGTCGCACCACTGGTCATCACCTACTTGACGACCAGCGGGGTGGTCTGGCTGGGGGGTGGAGTCAGTGTGGTCAACGGTGGAGCACGGCTTTAAGTCATATTACGGTCACAACAAGCAAAGAATCAAACAATGCAATGCGAATTTAGTGACACTTACCCGTCTGACCACAGGAACCCTCCTCTGAATTGTGGGGCTGCTCCCCGCTGGAAGCACCTAGGGCCCTGCTTGTCGCCCTGCTGCTACGCTTGGGACTTGGTCTGATGTCCCGCCTGATCGGCTCATTCCGATGGGGCGTAGCTGAAAAGTTGGCTCCCTTGGCTCCTCCCGGTGCACCGAGGATGAAGCTGCTCCAGCTGGCGATGCGGCAGTCCTGTGTGGCACAAGCGGCGGCGATGGTGGTGGTGGTGCTGTTGCCCTAGCCTGCTCTGACTAAGGAGTTGAAGCAGTTTTCCCCACTGAGAGGGAGGAGTTTGTGGTGGTGCCACCTACACGTGCCTCCTGGGTGTCTTCGTAGGCGCGGGCCTCGAGGTCCTTCCCGTCTGAGGTGTCTGGGCTTGACGCTTCCTTTGACGCTGGTTCAGTGTCAGCAGGTTGTCATCCGATGACTCCGGGGTGGCCGGGGCACCCCTTTTCTTGCTCTCCCCTGCTCTGCCATCCAGGTTCAACTTACCCCTGGACAGCAGAATAGAGGGGCTCTTCCTCTTGGGGGCCTCCGACATGGGCTGCCTACCCGTTGCTCGGCGCTTCGCCTGAGCAGCAGGGATCCCATCGTCATCTGGGCTTGAGACATCGGTCATCTCCTGCCCTCCTTGACCCCTGCTCTGGTGGTGGATCTCTTTAGTTTTATGCTGATAGGCATATGCCTCACCCTGAGGCCACGGCTTCACCAACACAGTGGAAAAGAACACCTTCCAGTCCTGTTCAAGTTATACAGACATCATCACATACCAGTGCATACTAATCAAATCAAAGTATAAAACTGGTCGGCTTACCTTTGGTGGTGGTTGGGTAAGGCTGTATGACAGTGCACGAGCTTCTGGGTAGCTGGTTCTCGGGTCGAACTTCTCAAAAAGTGAGGACATACACCAGTTTACCACTTCTGGCGTTGGACTTTCTCGGATCTCCCATGAAGGTTACGCCCGACTAGCATACTCGTACATGCAGTTCACTTGCTCCTTGCACGGCTGAACCCAGTGTGTCAACCACATTCCTACCACTAGTGCTCCATTGAAAACCTTGTTCTCAATCAAGGTCAGCAGCTCATTCACCTGATACATCTCATCCGGCGTTGGCTACTCCTGCCGATCAACATCGCTGATGTCGCCTACTGCCTCTGTCTCCATTGTCACTGTCGCGATGGCACTTGCATCATCAACATCTCTGCTAGCCTCCTGCCCTGCAGCATGCTCATCACCTTGTGGAGCACCCGCCTGTGGCAGGATGGGTGATTGCACAGGTGGCATGGCGATGGGTGGTGACCGCTCAGATGGACCCGCCGGCTGCCTCGGTGAGGAGGACGGAGGCTAGTCTCTCCCGTTGCCAGACTAGATCCTGGCAACAGCTCCATGACCGATGACGACAACTGACATTGATCACCGACCAGTCCACCCGCGCCCTCCGGGGATGCTGACGTCCGGGGACTGGTCGGTGGCATTGCAACCTGCACACCTGGTGGTGAGGATTCCCGTGGGGGCGTCACTTGCTGAGGCGGACTCGGCGGGGGCATCCTCCAGGGCTTCTTAATTATTTGACTCAGAGGCACATTATCCTCTGAGTCCTCAGACAACGAGGATGACGAGATCACCACACCCCTTGGTGGTGATGCCCTTTTTGGTACTGGGACTACCTCTAGTGGAGGGGCTCAAAGCGCTCCCCTTCAAAGGGGACGTGCACGACAGTAGTTGCTTTGCTGCAACACGTCGCTGCACCCTCTTGGCACGGGGGGTTGCTTCTGACTCAGCAGCCTCCGCCTCCTCCTTCTCACTGTCCTCATCACTGTCGACCATCAGTGTGAGTTCCTAGTGCATGGCCTATCTGCGAGGCCAATCTCCAGTCAGGATGGTGGACACAAACACTGCACAATCCTGTCCACCAATTTTTTACGACATGTCAGCAAACACAACCAAATGTGGATTCAGCTATAAGCTAGTCAACAACTTGCAGCATATGAAAATGAAACACGGACATTACCTTGGGTGGCCATTACGTGTAGTTGAATGGGGGTTGAGGGTTCTTCGGTGCTGATTTTGCTGGATTAGAGTTGTGAAACACCTCGGCGAACCACACCTTGACAGTGTCATTACTAACATCTATCTCCACCTCCCGGTATGGATCACTATGACCCCGGTACTCGTACATCATGGTGGGTCTCTCTTGGCACGGCTGCAACCAGAGCTGCCACCACGTGACAGCCACCATGATGCCATGCATCTATTCCTGTCTATCAGGGGCAGCAGTTCATTAACCTATTCCATCTCCATCACATTTGATTTCACTGCCCACTTGATGTTGAACTTTGGGATTTGTGTCACGTCGCATGGAATAGGCCTTCCCTCATGATTTTGCTTCATGTAGAACCATTTCTGGAACCACAACTTCATGGAGGTAGAGTGCAGGATGCTTATTCACTGCGCCTTCATCCTGTCTCACAGCACAATGTAGCACCCCCCACTACTTGGGATCCCCCCGTCCCTTCTCCCTTCTTCTTAAGGTAGTAGAGATGGCAGAACAAATTGAAATGGGGAGGAATCCCAAGATACACCTCACACATGGTGATGAACTCCGACACTGTTAACATTGAATTGGGATGGAGATCACACAAAGAAATTTCCCAATAAATGCACAAATCCCGCAAGAAGTTATGCACTAGAGCTCCCAATCCCTGAAGGATATAATCATCAAACACCACGATCTCCCTGTCACGAGGGCCCGGGAATCTCTCACCTGCCAGTGGCGGCCGCCACACTCCACGGTCCTCCGGCGGCAGCAATCCGCTCCTCACCAAGCCTCGCAGTGATTCTGCCATTGACTCAGTGATGGTCTAGTGCATCTTCGTGAACCTCCTCCTCGCTGCCTCCACCTGTTGCATGTCGCCACCAGCCATCTCCTGGGGTCTTGCTCCACTGAGGGCTTGCGAATTGCATCGTGTGTTAGCGGCGCACGATCCACAATGGTGTGGTTGGCTAATGCGGGCACACGACGGTGGCGGATAGTAGCTAGGGTTTGCATGGCGGTTGCCTAAGCACCCGGAGTGATGAAGACGATGTGTGCGAGGCAGATGGAAATGAATGCAAAAGTGGAGTGGAGCAGTAACTGAAGCGGCGGCCACCTCCTATATATACGACACGGTGCGGCCCGTGGACTTATAGGGTTTACCCCATTGACTACACCAAAACGTTACTTCTTTTACTGGGCTGCACGTGGTCTCTCTCTCTTTTTGCCAGGGACCAGTGCTGCGTGCCTAGTTTACTCCCGTTATAAAACTGGGAACTGAGCCTTTACGCACCCTTTTTGGCACCAAATTTGATTGGACAAAAATGGAAAGGCAAAATTGTTCTCCGCAACAATTGTAAGAGCCCAATCTCTTCGTATACGACGTGGATGCACGCTTATATGAGGAGGCATTTTTCTTGGTCACTGACCACCAATCCAAGCACGATAAAGTTCTGCTTATTCCACAACTTGTCTCACTCTTGCTATTGGTTTAGTCTTATAGTTAGCCTAGGGATTGAGTATAGAGGGCATAGCCATCTCATCCCTCTTAACTAAGTTAAGATTACCAATGGCCTATTATTGAGAGATGGTAAAAGGGGTCTGACCGACCAGCATAGCTCTGGTAGTTTTTGGCAACTACCATTCTTTCTGGGCCATTGCGGAGCTCCAACCAGAACATAGCATAGCTATGGTCCCTTTAACACTCTATGCAAAGCAAGAGTTCTTGTGTCATAGCTAAGCTATGACTTTCACGCCCTGCGCAAGGATGTACAAAATATGCATCATATATCGCCGTCTAAATAACCCTAAGCAAAGCTAGGGACTGGGCACTGGTAGCACAGCTACCAATGCCTCCATAGTTAAACTATGGATTTAGAGCAGGCCTTCACCATTGATTTGGACACATGGCCCTCGGGGTTTGGTTGGTACGCTTAGCTACACTCCAAGCAAATAGCATAGCTATTTTTCCCATCTTGACCTTTGCGCAATTGCCATGTTCACTAGTCTGCAACAAAGTTGCGAATCTAGATATAGCCAAGCTGTGGTCGATATTTCCACTCAGCATAGCTTGGGACTGGTCAGCAGTAACACTATACACTAATATAATCATCATCTTACACCATTTTTTTCAAAAATATTTGTCCCACGCATAGCTGGTCGATATTATCCCACATGCCTGGGGACTGGCCAGGCAACATAGTTATCGACCAGTCCATAACCATGCCCGAAGGCTTGTCTAATTTTTAGACCCTCAAACAACATGCTCCGCACGTTATATCAGGCTTGGGGATTACGTGGGCCCATGTCACTTAGCAGTGACTTAGGCTATTTCCAGTGGATCTCCGCACCATGATTATATCAATACAATCACAGTACACAAGAAAAAATAGCACAGGTTTTTTCTTTCTACTATGGGCCCATGTCACAGGATGTGCAGGTATTTTTTCTTTTTTAAGAGCAACATGCATATTTTGTCAAACATCTACATTTGAAAAAACACATCGGCTGGTTCAACATCAACCTAGTAAGGAGGCGAATACGCTAATGAGTTTTCTTCTTTAACTGGTCGGCATACCAGCAACAATCTCTGCTAGCTCGTGTAGCTATGACGCCCATGCAAGATTACAAGCTTCGCTAGTCGGCAAGGGTCAAAAACGATGTTTTCCTCAAGAAGCATGATGCTCGGGGAATAGCTGTGGGGGTATTAGCCCCTATACCCTCACGGCCCACCTTTGGGACTGTTCGGGATCGAAGGCTTGGCCCAGGAGACAAAGCCCGATCAAGGCCTAGAGCTGGTCGGACGTCTTGGAGACTAAGCAAGGAAGGGCCTGGCAGTTAAGGAAACCTGGTTTATAGGAAAGATATCAAGATAATTAGAGATACGGTCTCATGTACTCAATTATTCTGCATGTAATCAGCTATCCTGAGATACACGGATCTGTAACCCTGCCCCCAGGCTATATAAGGCGGGAAGGGACCCCCCTCAAAAATCATCTTGCATACCACAATACAATCAATCAGACCACAGGACGTAGGGTATTACGTAATGTGCGGCCTGAACCTGGATAATCCTTGCATCTTGTGTCTCTGATTATATTCAGTTCATAGTTTTAGCGTGCCTCCTCCTACAATCTACCACCATAGGCATACCCTAGGTGGACTACCGTTGGTATTTTGTCAACAGCGAGGGCTGGTGACAACGCCACCCCTCCTGATTGAGGAACTATGGACGCCACGTGAACTACTGGAAAGGCTATCGTAGGTGCCAAAGAATGAGCCATCGACATTCCCGGAAGGAGAGAACATCCTATTAAGGCAGTAAAGAGGATTAAAAGTATCCCTGAAAGTTGGCACCAAGAAATCAATCTCACCATCCCTCCAACAGCATGAGGCGACAATGAGGACGGCTGGCCCCAAAACCTAAACCCTCGACAGCTAGACGCTTTTCGTGCTCCATCCTAGGAATGCAATAAAGGAGGAAGGCAGAAGTTGACCGAACGCTCTTCAAAGCCCACCTCTTTAAATAGGGGACCACGAGGGCCCACCTCAGGGCACGAAAAACCACCTAGCGCAAGAGGCGGCTCAAATGTGGGATGAAGGGACCACCCGCATGTGCAACTGACCAAGTCCCTCGGGAAGCGAAGAAGGTACGTCCTCGCCAAGGCCAGGCCATACCCGGCCATCCAATGATGGAACAAACTGTGCAACAGTCACCAGCGATCAGGCGTCACGCGGTACAACTGGTACCTCGACGGACGGACCTAGAACGAGTTCCTAGAAATATACCTTAGGGTCACGAATCCGGTGCAATGAATGAGCAAGGTCGCCCAGGTCCGTTGTGGGAAAAGATCTGGGAAGAGATTAAGAAAGGCAAAAATACCTCCCTAAATCTTGGGGGCTACTGTAGGGGTTGAATATCTTGGACCCTCTCTAAACAAGGCCCAGAGATGGTTGAAGTGCCATCAACCCTGTTGGGCCTTATCTGGCTCACTACCAAGGAAGACCCGGTCGACCACGCTATCCAACAATGGCCTCCACCGATGTTGATCTGCCTCGCTCGACGTAAGGACAAACCAGACATCGAGAGAGGAATCTAGACGATGACATAGGTCATGTAGCCTCGTACAACCTGACGTGGGGCGGTGCGCCCACTATCAGCTAGAACATGCCTGGAACCCGGATTCACCTTATCCTGAGGGAATCAGCCCTCGACGCTCATAGGCCACAACGTACAATGAACACGCCCAGTGGCACAGACATGTCCAATGGTACAATTGACCCTGGAGCCATCGGCATAGGATAATGAGGAATCTCTAGCCAAACTCAAGTGCTGATAGAGGGTCATCTTGGTTCCCAGATATGGAAGGGCGATGGGAACCCGACCCCTACCGAGCGGGTACGAGGGCATACCAAACTATACCCACGCTGACGTGCCTCCTGGGCCAGCTTCTCTAGAATGATGATAAATGGATGGGACTGACTGGAACCCAACATGCTCCCAGGAATCAACATTACCCTTTGCTAGTGACCGTCAACATGTTCCCCCAAGCTTACCCTTTGCTAGTCCCTGATCAAAACTAATCTCAATAATGGATCAGGAGTTGCTTCAATGCTTTCAGGACTCAAAAGTACACATGTGTTCAAACAAGAATTCTCCTCCGGATTAGAGCAAACCATTCTAACTTTAAACATACCCATATTACCTTCAACTATGGAGCTTTTGGCCTTCACTTGGGTCTTGAGTAATTGAAGGACAGAACAATCACGTCAAGCGCTGCGTCTTGAGTTCTTCGATCAACCCTTATTCTGGAGTTTTTGTAGATTTTCAAAGTAAAACTCAGAGATTCCTTTTGTATGACCCTTTCAAGTCTCTCATATGTGGTATTTCTGGATTTCTCTCCAAGGCAACAATGGTGTTTTTCCTTCTCTCCTCTCAAGATATGTGGTATTTGTGGCTTAAGGAAGAGTAACATCATACCTTCCCTCTTCTCTCCCAATAACTAATAAGCTTATGTGGAGCTAGAGGTATTTCAAGGATACAGCATACTTACCTTGCATATATTGCCTAATCAAAACCGGGATCCTCGGAGGGGAGATCATACCCTTAGATAAAGATGTGCATGTGTGTGGACCTATATATGCGGAAGGGATATGTGGATGGTAGTGGATGTATGGTGACAATGGGTATAACATAATGAAGGTGAAAACAATGGTGAGGGAACATGATGCAAAAAATTCCAATGGAAATCTTATCTTACTTCACTCCTTGAAGTGATACCTTTCTCATCGAACTTTAAAGACTTTGGAAGAGAACTTGGGCTATTATTTTTTTATATATATATTTCTCCCTCTTTTTTCTTTTTTTCAACTGGCCTAAGCTTCTTTTGCTCATAAATATGAAGAGATAATCATTGGAACATTTTATGCAATGGCGATGAGGACAATGATAAGGTTTAAGGAATGTAGGGAAATATTTTTGGTTGTTCACTCCCTGGGTAGGAGAGGAATATTTTTGGTGATCTAAGCGGAAATGCATGTTTTTGCGTACTCCTAGGGTAAGAGCAGCAGAATATATATGGGTGTAAGTGATCTTGATCTTGAGGCCATGACCATCCTCTCGACAAGGTCTAACATGGGTTGACCAAACACAATACAAAATAGTAGCTTATGAGCCGGTGTTCCTATTTTAGCAAATGTACATATGGCTGTGGTAGGAATTAAAACTCTTGTCATACAGGAACTCATCATGTGGCAATTTTAAGTTTTTCAAAAGATAAATCTCTAGACTCTAGTTTCTCTAGGAACAAGATAAACAACATCTCAAACCTTCTCATATCATATCTACCAATCACCTAGACTTAGATCAAACATTTGCAACCCACAATTTTTAGGTTCAGAGTAAATCCTAGGTCAAAACAATCATTTCCAAAACTCAGGAGAGTTCAAGGCTAAAAACTATGCACTTGAAAGGAATTATGGCAGAGCGACTATTCATCATTTCCATAAGAAAGATTATCCTGAGTGCTCTTTATTTATAAATTGATTCAAGCAAACTAGACACATTCTAACTAACACATATTATTACGAAATAACACAATATAGAACAAATACTCGACTAGATAGAATATACAATATACAATATAAACCCATAAATATTAAAAGGTATGTTTCCGGTATTTAATTATATAAGTGTGAACCTTGATGTGCTCACTATTTTTTCAATTTATTTATAAAATTTAAGAGGATAAGGATACTTACCTGGATACATGAGGGTACCTTCCCTCAAGCTAAATGTTGACGTAGTCGTTCCATCTTGTGGTGTAGCAGACTGGCGGTGGAAATGTACTTCCTCTACAGGAGCATTGATTGATATTGATGATTGATGAGACAATGCTTCCAACAGTGCATAGAACATCCACTTGCTTGTTAGCTTTTCTTGGTCCTTCAAAATCTATGAAACTTAAATAGACAATAAAACTTGTGGAACTGATTAACTGTTAGTGGTTTGGCCACTTAAACCTTAGTTGTCCAAAGCTTTTCTTCTAGGCAGAGTTTTCGTAGGACCCTTTGTATTTCTATTATTATTTTTTATGATGCGAGAGAAAATGCAACAGGATGAATGCATGCATATTTATTTTTATGCCACCATGGTGAATATCTCCATGGGTTTTTACACACCACAAATTTATTCACATGGGGCTTTAGGATTTGTGATGAAATAAATAAATATTTTTATTTTCTTTTATAAAGAAATGCTAATGCAGAAAAGTAAATATGCTAAAGGAAAATAATTATGTAGAAAAGATAAATATGGATAACCACCGATTTTAACTCCCGGCAAGGATTCAATGTTTTAAGTCCCATGAACAGGACTTCTCACCATGTTCATTCCTTAGGGCATCATCTAGTCCCAAGGTGGAGATCTTGATAACTGCACCACTTGATATGGTGTCACCCATATTCTTCACTTTGTAGGATTTGGGAGTTGAGAAACTCTTCCATGTTTTGCTCAAAGTGGGTCCTGTTCATAAAGACAAGGTAGAGATCAAGTGCATGGGTTCTGTTGGTGAAAAAACACCAACAGAACCAAAAGCTATTTGTTTATTCTTCTCTAACCTTAGGCATAGTGAACAAGATAAAGTTGATGTCATGGGTGATAAGATCAGAGGATGAGCATGAATGTTGCATTTTAAGCATTTAGCAGATCAAATTGCTTAACCCATGGAAGAATTATTTATAAATAATTATGGTTATCATCTTCCAAAGGTTGAACGTGCAACATTTTAGCTCACTTGGTTAAGGTAGTGAGATCAAGAGAGTTAATCTAAGAACCAAGATTAAAGAACTAAACATGTTAAGTTGATCAGGATAAAGCAAAGTTGCATCTTAAACATGTTTGGTTCTTCTCTTTAATCTTACCATCTTTTTGTTCTCCTGATCTTTACATTCTTGATAGTCCTTGTGCTCCCTTCATTGTCTTGACGGTTTCTCCCTGATGGTCTTTGTCTTGAAGGGGTTTGGTGGAGATTTGTTCACCTTCTTTTATGGAGTGAGTGCTTTGATTGTAGATCTTGTTTTGTGGCACTCATCTCCTTGTTCTATGGATTTCTCCATGAGCTGTGTTTTCCTTGTGCGAGGTCATTTAGGTTCATATATCTCTTTCCTCTCCATTGTGAGTTCATCTCAAGACTTCCCAGATTGACTTTTGAAAGTTTTTCCTATAGGGGTTAGTCCAACAGAATATCCAATGTCTACTATAGCATACTATCAGCTCAGAAATCAACCTAGACACCACATCTAATTTGATTTAGGAAGGCATTCTAATGTAAGCACCTTGCTTAAATTAAAAGGCCTTTGAAAGTAAAATCACCACTCCTAAACAAGGCACCATGCTTCATTTAAGAAATGTATGAAAGTACTCCAAACCTAAACATATACTATAGCAAACAATGGCAACATGAAAGCATTATAGAGATTTACTCAAATGGTGATAAAAGAGCATGATTGCAAATTGAACATGTATTAAAGGTAGGGACAACCAAGATAGCAACATGGTGGGGAATGTTCTTAAAAAGTTTTCCCCAAGCTTGAATTTTGCAAGAATCAAGATTGGATGAATGTAATTCAATGTTGCATGATGTTTGGTTGGACATACCTTCTATTTGTTCCTTCGACCTTCTTGCTCTAATCCTAAAAGGTTAGTGACAAGAATACCTGAAGGAATATATTTACAATTAAGTCCCTATGCTCGTTTCACAAGGGTAGCATAGCAAAAAGGTGAACACTCATGTTCAGGATCTGAAAAGAGCTTGTTTTAAGACTCTGCGCTTGTCCTTGGGAAACCTTCAAGATGTGCTTTGGAAAAGTAGTTTCCCCTCCAATACCAACCTTAAGAGCACAATGAGATCTGCAATATTTATGATAAACATATGCATCTACAACCACCCTTTTGAAGTTTTTGTAAATAGAAAGGATGAGGGGGTTGGAGATATCGATTGTGGTGAGATTTGAGAGACCAATTGAACTGGGAGATGTCTCATATGAGCATGGTTTTAATGAGGTAGTTTTGGAGTAAATTTCATGCTCATTGATATTATCTTCCTCCCTAATCTCTACATTTGATTCTTCTTGAATGCCTAGAATTTCGCTTGGATTGGTCTCATCTAGGTCTTCTTCCATAGATGGATAAGTATCGTCTTCAAAGTCAAAGGGAGTTAAAAACTCAGCATTTGAAACTGAGCCAAGGTTGGATTCCATTAAGGCTTCTTCCTTGTCCATCCATGCTACACATTCCTCCCGATGTCATAGCATCTCTTCATCATCCATGTGGTCTATATGAGTCCTATGGTATGGTTGTCTTAGTGGATTTCTAGGACCATCATGAGACTTAGGTGGAGAACATATGAGGGCTCATTGGGGTCAAGGATGAATTGAAAGATGGACTGAGAGAAGTTATCTAATGCAGGCCTAGAAGGGGAGAAGATAGAATAACCTCCAAAATTGTGTGGCTCACCTTCTATGGCATAATTAGACATTCCATCCTTGTACCAATGTGCTCTACGGGGGAAGGTAGTTGAGAACACTTTTTCTAATTTTTGTTTTATATAAGTTTACAAACATTTTGCAGAACTGGAAGTCTAAGCTATCATCTTTATGGTGGGGTTTTGATGGCTTAGGTTTGATAGCTGAATCTCGGGATTGAAGTGGTTGTGACTTAGCTATCAAAAATTCCTATTTTTGTTTAGAAAAGAACTCCTTTTTCCTAGGGGGCTTAAAATCAATTTTAGTCCAGCGAGTGGCTTGACTAGTAATCTTTTCAAGCATGGCCCTTGCTTCACTTGTAAGAAAATGATGTAAAGCTCCTCCGGAAGATATATCAAGGAATTCCCTAGAACCTTTGCTAAGACCTTCATAAAAATATTGAAGAAGTATTGGGTCTGGAATAGCAAGGTCCAGGGCAATGAGGGTAAGGTCAATAAAGCGATCCCATGATTCGGCAAGAGATTCTTCTTCTAGCTGTCTAAAAGTTAGAACCTCTCTTCGTAGGTCATTCACTTTGGAGATGGGAAAGAATTTTGATAGAAATACAATGCATAGTTCTTCCAATCTCCTTGCGCACATTCTACATTGAGTTTATACCAATGTTTAGCTTTTCCCATTAAAGAGAAAAAATAGCTTCCATCGGATGGTCTCATTGGACATGCCCTTTATATGAATTAGGTCATAGATTTGCTCCAACTCTTGTTGGTGCGAGTATGGGTTTTCCTTAGTTTCCCCCATGAAGGGTTCTTTCTGAACAAATTCTATGAAATCCAAGCTTATCTCAAAACTATCTGTTGTGATAGGCTTTGAAGATTCTGGTGGTTTAAGGTGTGTATCCGTGGTTCTACCATATAGATAGATAGGAGTGTTGTTATCCATGGTAAACAAAAGATGAAAGAAAAGAAAAAAAGGAATAGAAGGGATGAGGCAAAGGATAAAAATAAAATATGAAAAATTATTTTTTAAAAGGTTAGGCTAGGTTCATAGTCAATTCAGCAACCGTTTCCCTGGCAACGGCACTAGAAAGCTTGTTGGTATTTATTAACATGAATAGAAAAGATCCACAAGCGCACAGATACCGTTGTAGCTTTCGCCTGGAGGGTTTCAAATATCATATCCACAGGGAAATGTGTGAGTCAACTACACGTTCTAACTTAACCAGAAAAGGTGAATGAGTTGGAAAATATAAACTATGGTAAGGGCTAAATCTAAAGTGGAAACAAGCTTAAAATGTGAGGGAGGATGAATCTAGTATGGGATCGATAGTAGGAGTACAAAGAGAGGATAACTCAATTAGAGTTTCTACTTCTAACTTGGACAATCCACGTCTTCTACTATTCAACTGGGGAATTACTATGGAAGACCCGCAAACAGAGTATGAATCTACCACGTAATTATATCTCCTACAAGACCTATATTCAGGGAGTGGACTACAGAGGACTCAATGAAGCTGTCACCTTCGCGATCTACCACATGGCCCAGAATATAGGGGGCATTTATGAGTAACCCGAGTCTAAGCACCATGCTTACACGACGAATTATACTCTAACCTAGTAGACTAAATTAAAGCGCTCAAAAGAGACTTGCAAGCCAGAAGAATAATATAAACATGAATCTTACTTGAATCAGAAGTTGTTGCCAAATCTTAGAGCCATCTCAGGAGCAAGCCCATGCAGAGCCCGATCCCACCGAAGTACAACTTGTCGAAGAAGCACTGACAGGCCGGCACCTCCTCTGAACTCCTCCCTCACTCTCCATCTCTCTACTACCTAGATGACTAGATCTACTCTTAATCAGGAGTAGAGAGGACATCCATTCGAGGGACACCTCTCTTCTACAAACCCTAGCTTTTCTATGGAGGATGAATAATGATTGATTGGATGCTTGAAGGGGAAGGTCTGTCCCTGCTTATATAGCCCGCTGGGATGAACCACAACCCTCAGATCAAACCGACTTGAAACAATGGTTGAGATGCGTCGTAGAGGTTGGTTGGAGCCCACTACACAAAGGCGGCTGACAGGTGGGCTCGGAGCAAGCTGATCGGCCTTCCATGTTGGGCCGGCTGGCCCAGCTCAAAGCTAGGTGGGCCTCTCTTCTTGTGGACCAATAGACCTCTTCGTTAGCTTTCCAAAGAGTCCTAGATCACTGAAAACGGAGTCCGGATGAGGGAGATATGCTCAATTTAGTCCGGACTGCTGTGGAAGCCCATTTAATTTGGGTGAATCAAAAATCTATTCCATGTGTCTTGACGAGCTCTTAGCAAGGGTGTACTCCAATTCATCACTTGAGATACATCTATTTGTGGATTCTGGTCCTTTTCTTGTTTAACCCCTATAAAACATAGATTCACCAAAACTCGTGGAACTCGTTAGTTTCAAACCCTACAACTATGCTTTTTGGTTCATATCAAGCAATAGTTGATGGATAAAAATGAGCATTAGTGACCGTCAACACCCCCCACTTAGATTGTTCTTTTATGTATATGTATGTGCTTTTGTCTCTATGTAAATCTGACATGTGGACCTTCTTTGGATCTTTTCTGATAAACCCATGCAGAAATAGATATTCACCAAAAGTCATGAAATTCTATTAGTGTAACCCTTATATCTATATGATATTTATGTTTAGGTTCTTTCTCACCCTATGTTGATGGTTAAAATTGACACTTATCTACTATCAACTTTCAACAGTAACTTCTATGGTTTGTATCAATGAAAGGAAATGCAAAGGCCAAAGGTTGGTCCTAGTTTGATGCTCTTTGCTTTACTTCACATTCTTAGCATTTGATGTTCTATTAACACGAGCATGAGCATAAGATTATTCTTAGGTCTAATTGGACATGGATCATATTGCAATGTGAAAACCTACGAGCATGAGCATAAGATTATTCTTACCTCAAAGGCTTGGAGGCGAGCCCTTCTTATTTGTGGAAGCAATGCCGAGTGGAATCAAGTGGCCCATTTGGTTTTTATGGTGGCTACGTGGGCCTAGCTTGCTCCTTCTCTTTCCTCCATTTCATTTAACAATTTTTTCTTTTTTCTAAGAATATATTTTTTCAAGCTATATTTTTTCTGTTATTTAAGCAAGGTAGAGCTGACATCATTATTCATCATTTTTTGGATGGCCTTTGCTCTGGTGGAACACGTGGCAAGGCTATCACAATCCTCCCCCACACTTATACTTTTGTGTTCCATCACCAAAGATCATCAAGGTGTGTCGTTGATGTCGCTCCCATGTTCTCAAGGTTCGTATGACATTTGTTCTTCTTAAGTCTCAACCTGAAATGATGAGCGAAAAGAATACCCGAAGGTGCATACTAACGTGGCACATGTCCTTACATTGGTTAAAAAGGAAAGTTTATTTATTTATTATTTATTTATTTTTATTTTATTATTATTATTTTTCATCTTGTTGCAAGGTAACAAAACAAATGAGAGTGCAAGATACATGTTACCTTGTT
>CM041633.1:40915864-40928645 GCA_023333625.1 Bothriochloa decipiens | reverse complement strand
ACCTCAATGGAAAAATATGCATGAAGCAACAAATTGAGCTAGTTGGGTTTACCACAATGGAAAAATATGCATGAAGCAACAAATTGAGCTAGTTGGGTTTAAAAATTTTATTGAAACTTTATTATTGATGGGAGGACATTTAATCTTCCTCATTCATTTTTTTGGAAAATACATTTTTATTGAAGAATACGAAGGAAAAAGAAATTATTTGAAAGATAAGGTTTCAAATTTTGGATTTTTCAAAATATTTTTGTTTATAAAAACTATTTTATTTTTAGATACATAGACAATCTTCATCCTCCTCTCGCGTCGCTCTCCCCTCTGACATGTCCCTTCCTAGCCAGTTGCCATATATCCCCCTTCAGCCAGTCGCGTCTCTCTCCCTGCAGCCAGTCCCCTCCGGCTAGTTCTCGCGAGTGTAGGAAGCTACCCTCGGACTCCCTCTGACCCTCTCATGAGCGATGGAGAGTGCGGTGGCTATGGCGGGCCTCTGGTGGCACAAGTCAATGGTGGGCAGCGACCATGGCTGGCTATTGGTCTACTCTTCCTCGCACGGCCGGATCCGAGAGGAGGGGGGCTGGATCCGACGGATCCCGACCGGATCCTGTGGTTTTCGCGTCGGTGATGCCACGATGCAGGTATAGGATGCCAGATCCAGTCTCTCTTCTTCTACCTCTCTATTCCTTCTTCCTCTTGCACACATTATCTCTCCCCTTTTGCAAATCTGGAGCCGGCACAGACGTCGGTGTTGTGTCGGCGCTAGGGTTTCGACCTTCTAAGGGCGGCAACGCAGAGTCTTGACCCTAGTCTGACCACCAGCGATAAGCTCGTAGAAGACAATCGCATTTTTAGTTCCCATAGGGAGATCATTACAAGTAACTGCGAGAAAGTTCTCTTTATCACTTACATTTACTTGTTGAACGTTAAAAATATCGCCCCTCCCATAGAGGTAGTTGAGAAATGGGACAAGCGGCTGATTCGAATCGTCTTCCGCCAAATCGGAAAAATCATCATTGTCCCAAGCAGCAGGGGTAGTCATCCTATTGAAACTGTTATAATAACAATACGAATTAATAATCGAGCAACATTGACATAATCAGTATGGAAGCATAACCTCTTGTCTCGACCTAATGCTATCATCTTTGGCAAAAACAATTTGAAACTGCAATAGACATTCTACTTTCATACTAAACAAACGTCTTAATCGATTGCACCATATACCAACCAGGCAACAAACAGTCTACTAACTGTTAAAAGGAAATTTTTTGGAAGCAATAACTTACAAAGAAATAAATGACAACCTCCAGAGTAGAAGAAGAATGCAGTAGCCTATGGCAATGATACATGCTCTATGTATATGTGTGTATATATACACACTGAGATTTGTAAAGTAGCTCAACTCTTTTCAGTGAAAACAACGTAATCAACGTCACATGGTCCAAGTAAGCAAACACCATCGTCATATCATCCTTTAGTGTTGAGATTATCAGCAGCAGTGCTATTATTCGGATATTGTTGTGCTTGTTTAACGCTGTAGCCTATGATGACAGCTGCTCTATGTATTTGTGTGTATGTACACAACAGTTACTTAGTAAACTTCAGCATAGCATCTTTAATATTGAGATTATGGGGTAGTGGTGCTATTAATGGGATATTTCTTCTCCTTGTTCACAGCTATTTATTCCACCATTATTATATTTATTATATTCTGTTTAGTATTGACTAACTTTAAACAGTGTATCTTTTCTATTTTGACAAGATATAGTGTACTATATATACTGTACTTTATATCTTCCAACGTACGTCTACAACAACACTAGTAGTTGCCGGACAGATTAGCTTCTCTCTGTTGGGAATTATAGTGGTTACCGGACAGTGTTTGTTAGCTTCTTTCTGTTGGGTTTGCTAATCACCAGCCCAGCCACCTGCAGATACAACAGATCAGCCTACCATTCTGTACGACAACGACATGGCCGCCAAGATGGCGATCCTACTGACTATTTTCATGCCTCACGGGTTACGTGAATATCCACTCTGTGTGCGTATATGTGTATATAATTTTATTGGATGTGCTACGGCTGTGTGTACGTACCATATCTGATCCTAGCCTATCCAAATTAAATATAAAGCATTTGGAGAACAAAAAAGTAATATTACTTAAATAATAGTATGTGATTATTTTTATAACTCATGTTCTTGCCATATTTTGTATAAGGACTAAGAGTTTACCATTAATCATGTGAAATAGAATCAGATCTTAATACATTGGGAAAGTAAGCAAGCGCTATATGCGTCTATTGCCCTCTCCCTTATCATCTCTTAGAGGAAGGGGGAGTATATTGTTATAGACGTACGCTGGAAGTTAGTATATATTTTGAGTAGTGCGACATGTGAATAGTGAACATTGAATTTGAACAGTACCATGAATTGAAACTCAAATTTCAAATGGATCATAGTTTTAGGCAATTAACTATATTTTTTAAAATAGAAAGCATACACTATTTAAATTGACAAGTTAGTACAGGAAAACCATCAATGCTAAACATATCATAAATAGCTCTGAAGTTTATACTTGGCACAATTCACATGGTTAATTAGAAAAAAAATAATAGTTGGTTTGACATATAATTTTTATAAAGTTTTGGGAAAAAGCAAGATGATCTAGTCTAGAAATAAAATTTCAAAGGATGCACATGTAACAAAGCAAAATAACATTTTTCTGTCACAAATGACAAACTAGAGTTGATAAAATTTCTCAAGGAAGAGTAACTAGCCAAACTTAATGGTGCTTATATATTAAGAAGTGTATCTCCTGTATAAGAAACTTAATATTACTAATTAATATAGCCGACCATAGCAATAAAGATATTGGGCTAGCATCGTTTGGAAATAATTGAGTGTACTAGATCTTTAATCTCAGAAAATGCTAGCCTCCGTAGAAGAGTCAAGTCACTCCAACCAGCTAATACATAGCTACAGAAATAAGATATTTTCTCCGTTCAATGTAAGTCACTTTGACTGTTCTGATATATACATTTTAGTATGTATCTAGATATATTTATATCTAGATACATAGTAAAATGCATGCACCAGGAAAGTTAAATGGACTTACAATTTGGAACGAAGGCCGTAATAATTTTATGGATTGACCGAAGGAAGTACATGATGACACCGAATGTTTAGAATAAATGACCTATGTAGAAATATATATCTTGAATGATATCACTTTACTTAGAAATAAGGCCTGTCAACAAATATGTCTAAAATTAAGTGTATTAGTTAGGAGGACCTGCATGCCGTTCAGCTGAGAATATATTGTTAAATAGAAGAATTTATGTCTTTTTTCTAGATTAAAATGGATTCTGGTTATTCTCGGACAAAATAAGAGAGATGGCAATAGACACATGTACCCTCACTTAACTTCCTAATATAATTAAATCTGATCCAATTTTGTATGATTAAAAGGAGAAATTTAAGTTTTCTTATACAAAATAAGAAGGAAATAGCAATTAGCCAATCAAGCACTATTCTTATTAAGAAAAAAATATCCTCATGTTTCCTAAATGCACTATATTTAGGAACATCAACCAAAAGTGAGAATGCGCTTTAATCCAGTATGGAGGGAGTATGTATGAACAGCGCGACGGAGATGTATCTGCGTCAAAGCGGACGCTATTCGCACCTACGCTCCACCCGTCCTACGCCGGATAGGAACAAGGCGCCGCCTAGGGTTCCGGCAAGAGGAGGTCGCCGGAGATGGAGAAGAAACCAACTCTTCCAGGTATAGAAGAATGGAGGCTAGGGGAGGAAGGGAAGACAATCAGTGGGGATGATCGCCGGGCAGTTTAGGGGGCCCTGGTGGCGACGGCCGGGCCCAGTCTACGGCAGGGGAGCCGTGGCCAGATTTGCTAGAGCTCGCTGAAGTTCGTTGGAGCTCGCCGGAGTTCATCATGGCTACATGTGGCAGGGGCAGGGGGAAGGGGAAGAATGGGAGGAAGTTGGTCGTCGCCTGCATTAGTGTCTCGCCGGAGCCCCAGCGAGACCCTATAGTCGGCAGCGGGGCGGTGGGCTCTGGGATAGTGGGAGGTAGTGGAGGCGAGGGCGACATCGGCGGAGCTGGAGGGAGTCGAGCCAGAGTCGGGCGAGGTGAGGAGCGGCCGGCACACACAAGGAAGAACATGTGCGTGTGCGAGGCTGCTGGGTGTGGGACATGTGGGCCAGTGAGCGGCGCAGGCGGAAGTCATCATTCTGCGCGTAGGCGATAGAAAAGGACGAGTCTATGCATGGGTTTCTACTTTAACTTCAACTATTTGTTTTTTCTTTCTTTTGTTGGCCAATAGAATTCAGCTGTGGATCTACGGCCCACGCCTCTAGGGCCCAGGCCCTAGTCGTCGGCCCATGAAATCTACATACCCCATGCATTTTTCCAGCCCAATATCAAAAGGCCCATGAGCCGAGACCTAGGGCACTCGAGTCAGGCCTCACTCATCGCTTGTCGATCTCCCCAGCGTCACCGTGAGTCCCTGACTCCCTCCGCAACTCCGTCAACCGACCCTCTCCCTCGCACGCACAGGCAGGCCGTGGGCAGGGCCCCGCACCGGCGGTCCTGCACGCAGCCGCTGGCTTTCCTTGCGCCGCCGCCGTGGCATCCCGCTCCACCTCCGGCGTTCCCCGTAGCGGCGTCCCCGCTCGACCGCTCCGGCGCCTCCCACCCTTGCTGCCGTGACGACAGCAGCTATGCAAGTCTACAGCAGCACTGCACTCCGCAACCAGTGGAAGGTGCCGCGCCGGCCACGTCAACCCCCAGCCTCCTGCCTCCGGCCTCTGGGCGACCCCAAGGCCCCCAACCTCCAATCTTGGATTCTTGGTTCGTATCCGTCAGTCCCCTGGACCCTGGTTTCTGAAATATTTTCAGTTTTAGTATTTCAATTTGATTGATATGATGTTTTAAAATGATTAGAGTTATGAAGAGGCAAGGATATTACAAGCGTATTTCACCTCTGCTCAAGGTGTTCTTCCAGATCAAGAGACAACTCAAGTACCACCTCAACCTCAATCTCCTTCAGTTCCGGATCAAGAAACAACTAAAAGGTCATAGCTATCCGTTGAGGAAAACATATGGCAAGAATAGAATTTTCATTGGTCGTACAATGTTCTTAGCTTCGTAAAGGCCCTAGTCGTAAGCAAATGCTGGCTCCGCCACTGATAGAATTCCCTATCTTTTTCCCGCGGTTCATATATTTCTTGGTTGGTGTCACTTCTTCTTTTTACCTGAGGCTGAGAGCTCTATGTTACGTTATCTTTGAACGGGTGTGAGGAAGTTGTTTTCCTGTTTACTCTTTTCTCCTTCTCTCTAGGCCAAAGCGGACACTGGCCGGATCCGAGCCACGAGTAATAATTATTATATAGTTTCTGAGAAAATTCAACAATAATGCCTCCGAGGGAGATAGGGTTGGTCACACGGGTCGGATTGAACTTTTCAGAAAGACAGGGGTTGGGTGCATCTTTTTTAGAGAAAAGGGTTTCCCCCGCTTTTGCATTACCAAAAGCATCGGTTTACAGCATCCTCATTACATGCTTAACAGCAAGCCAAAAGACTTAAATGTTCAGAACAGAAACGGAAGGGCGAAGCACATGCTCCGCATCGCTAGTTCCAATGTTCAGTGATAACACCTGACTCTGAAGCTCGCTACTCAGCTCACCCACCCCAGAATCACCCGGACCTGCGACCATGGCCAAAGGCCGAGCAGCCAATAGACCCAACTCTGATGATGAATTGTCTGTCAGAGGCATCCACTGGAGCTGAGGCAGTAAGCTTGCTTTTGCCTCCAGAAACTTCATGAAGTCCTCCAGCTGCGCCTTTACTTCTTTCTTGTACAACGGCATCCACCCCTTGATCATCCTTGCAATTCCCAGCACCATCTTGTTTGTTCCCATCCATACTGCACCCTGAAAGAAAAATTTGTTTCTCAATTTCCATAGGAACCAAAGAACAGCAGATGTAACAGCATTAACAACAACATTCTTTTTGTAAGAAACCCATAGCCGTGCTACTGATTCATAGCTCATACCAATGCACAGGTTAAAAAAACTCAATTACCATGCTCCACAACAGGTTAGCTACAAAGCCTTCAAAGAACAAATGAACCAAGGACTCTGCTTCAGAACAGAAAAGACAGGAAGGTTCAGCTACCTCCCTCCTTTTAGCCAGTTATCTCTAGTAAGGAGTTTATTTTTGGCCAACAGCCATAAGAAGATCTGCACCCTAGGAGGAATATTGACTTTCCAAATAGAACTCACATACATGGGGACAACCCCTCTATGGTTTATAACAGCATACAGAGATTGTACACTATAATTTCCCGAAGAAGTAAAGCTCCACAGAATGTGATCCTCTTCAGTAGAGGAGACAGTTTCCATAATACCACGTAACTCATGCCACAACGTCATACCCCTATGCTCTACTGTTCTTCTAAATAACATAAAGAGGCCAATACACAGTGGCCAAGGACGGGTTACCTAGCCAAACATCCTCCCAGAATCTTATCTTTTTACTATTACCCACAATCCACCTGATTCCTAACAGAGCTGCCTTCATGGCCCAGAGAACTCCTTTCCAAAAAGGAGACACCCCTCCACCTTACAGCAAAGTACATTAGGTTTGTCTGTTTTATACTTATAGTCAATGATACTCTTCCATATAGCATTAGAGCTCAACTGGTATCTAAAGATCCAGGCTCCTAGCAAGGAGAGGTTTAAGCTCCTCATATCAAGAACTTCTAATCCTCCATCTTCTTATTTCATAGAGACCAACTGCCAATTGGCCAGATGATATTTACAATGCTCCTCAGTGTCATTCCACAAGAAATGACCCATATGAGAGTTGATGAGAGAAATAGCCCATTTGGGGAACTTGATTATGGATAATAGATAAATGGGAATGCTTGCCAAGCAAGCTTTTAAGAGTGTGAGTCTAGCAGCATAAGAGAGAAGCCTCCCCCTCCACCCAGCTATTATCTTGATGATCTTATCAACCACTAGTTGAAGATCCTGCTTTCTAAGCTTAGTGAAATGGAGGGGAGCCCCCAGATACTTTATGGGAAATTCACTCTTTTTACAATAAAACAACTTTGCAAACTCATTAGTTTCATCTTCCTCTAAACCAATAGTCAGTAACTCACTTTTGTCGTAGTTTATCTTCATGCCAGACATTTTCTCAAAGCACACTAGAAGCCACTTTAAAGTGCTAGCTTTTTGTAGGTCATTTTCTAAAAAGAGCAGGGTATCATCAGCATATTGCAGGCTGATGATCCCTCCTTCCCTCACTTGAGGGAGCAAACCAGTTATCATATCAAGTTTTGACGCTTTTATAAGCATTTTGGAGAAGACATCCGCCACTAAATTAAAGAGGAGGGGGGATAAAGGGTCTCCTTGCCTCAAGCCTTTACCAGGTTTGAAGAACTTGCTATTTTCATTGTTCATCCTAATGCATAAGGAACCTCCTCTCACAACTTTCCTGATCCAACTAACCCACTTGTCACCAAACCCCCTAGATTTAAGCATATCCTCAAGGAACTCCCAACTAACCCTATCGTACACCTTTTCGTAATCAAGCTTAAGCATGACTCCTTTCTCATGATTCTTATGTAAGTCATGGACTATCTCATGCGCTGCTACCACGCTCTCAAGAATATATCTACATTTGATAAAGACTGATTGATTGGATTCCACAAATCTATTGGCCACTTTAACTATCCTATTATTCATCATCTTGGCAAAAATCTTGAAGCTACAGTTTAGTAAGCTAATAGGCCTATACTTCTTAAGAGTTTTGGCCTCTAGTTCTTTTGGAATCAGGGTAATCATACCATAATTTAGTCTCTCTAAGTTGAGGTCTCCTTTCTCAAAACTATTCACCAAGGCTAGCAGATCTGTATTAATAATTTCCCAAAACTGCTGATAAAACAAGAAAGGTAGGCCATCAGGGCAGGAGCTCCCTCAGCATATAACCCAAAGGCTACTTCTTTGATCTCATTTTCAGAGAACGGAGCTTCTAACAGCTCATTTTCTAAACTCAAAACTCTTTCCTCCTCTTCCCAGAAATCCTCTCCTAGTTTAACATCACTAGCCATCTCTTGGCCAAACAGCTCCTTATAAAACTCTACTGCATGCTTAAGCATGCCCTCATTATCTTCCACCCAACCCCTAGGGGTTTCTAGGCCCGTAATCCTTTTTTTCTTTGTCTTTAATTGGCAACAGCCTGGAAGTACGCAGTGTTTCTATCCCCTTCCTTAATATTCCTATCCCTGGACCTTTGTTTTGCTTTAATTTCCTCTAATCTCCAAATGGCCTCAAGCTCAGCAATGATGTATTTCATCCTTTTTTTTTCCTCACTTTGCAGTAATCTTTCATCCCGTATCATGTCTAGGCAATCAAATTCCATAAAGAGTTCCTGTTTCTGCTTCCTAATGCTAGCATTAATGTTAGCAGCCCAACCTTTAATATTTTTCCTGAACAATCTGGTCTTGAACTGCCAGATATCTAAAGGTTCAGTGAAAATACAAGGAGTATTCCAGATTTTTTTCACCGTATCTTTGAAATCTGGTTGCTCAAGCCACCATTTTTCAAATCTAAAAATGCTAGGCTTCTTAGGTATCCTAGTTCCCAGATCCAATAAAAGTGGAGTATGATCACTCACACCCCTAGATTTTGTAGAGATAAAAGCCAAAGGAAACTTCTGCTCGAAGTTAACAGTGCAAAAGACCTTGTCTAAAGCAGCAAGCACTGGGGTATCTTGATTATTAATCCAAGTAAAGGATCTAGAAGAGTTTTTCAGCTCAATTAACACCCATTTGTTAATAACTTCCTGGAGGGCATCAGCCCATCTCTGGTTAATGTTCCCAATATTCTTTTCATGAGCTTGCAAAGTAATATTATAGTCCCACCAAAACAGTAGGACCATCCCAGTTAGCTAGGAGGTCTTCCAACTCCTTAAAGAATTCCTCTTTACCCTCCTCATAAGGGGAGCCATAAACCACTACCAATCTCCAAGTCAAATTATCATGCACATTCTTCAATAAACCTGCTACAATAAACCTTCCAATCTTCCAGGCAATAGGCTCAAACTTTTTCTCATTTACCCCAACCAGGATACCTCCAGCAGTACCACTGGCTGGGAGAAAGCTCCAAGCAAAATCCCTATTAATATACTTTAAAAAGGAATCCTCGAAGGATTCTTTCTTGGTTTCTTGTATCCCCACAAAGTCCATTTTATTATCATTAACAAAATCATGTACACATCGTAGCTTACCTTATTTATTAAACCCCCTAACATTCCAAAAAGCACCTATCATGGATAACATTTCTTTTTATTACCCAGAGAACTGCCTTTAGAGGCAACCTTGACCCAAGACTGTTATCCAGCCCAACTCTATTGGAAATATTTGGAGAATTGGCCTCACCTAAAGGTGGAAAATCAATGACTAATTTCTCTATTTCAAGATTTCTAGAGAGGTTAACCTCAGGGTTATCTTCTTCAAATTTAGCTCTAGCATATACTTCATTATCTTTTAAGTTATCAACAACTTTATTTGCAGCAGCCTCATTATCACCCAGAACAATATTCACACATTGAGCTTTCACAAGTAAATGAGAATTGCTTTCAAAAGCAAAGGATTTGTTAGGTTTACCTGTTTCCAGGTCCTTCATTTTGGCCAGCTCCTGAGCCTTTTGCATCATGGTCTTCCCATCATCTTTGCCCCTTCTTGGCCTTGGCACCCTCTCAATAGGTCCCCACTTTTGCTTCTTTTCTGCAGATTTCTGTCCATATCTTCCACCACTTTGTTAGTCATAGTGCTGGTTGTGTCTTCAAGAAACCCCAAATCTTTCAGAGACATACCATCATCCATCCTGCAATCATCCTCCTCCCTGCCATCTAGCAAGTCATAGTCATCATCAGACTCCTCTAGCTCCATTTTCTATAATAGCTATGTGCATTCCTCTAATGTTACCTCCCTTGCTGCCCTCCTGAACTCTTCCCACTTCAAATGCTGAGATTCATCATTTATCAAACTCAGGATCTTATGTCCCATCAGCTTGCTGTCAGAATCCATCTTATTAGATGGGTCAGGAGTGACAAAGCTGTCTACAGCCATATGAAGTTTTCCCCAAGACTGTTTTTGACTGAATCACCTTCATACTCCTTTCTCATGGGTTTGCTTCTCACTGTCATTACTCTTCACTCCTACAATGCAGGTAGTCACTAGATCAATCCCCTTCTGTTCAAAGTCCACAGTGTTACATGTTACAATCTGAGTTTCAGGAGTTAACTCCTTCCATCCCTTCTCATTCCTTCCAACATAACTATTTTCCATCTTAAGATGTGTCTTGGGGTAATAATCCCCCATGGCCCAGTCAATTAACTGTTCCCGGCACATCAACTCATGCTCACCAGCTATATCCCCATACATATCCTTGGGTTCAAACCCATCATCCTTTCCAACCTCATTACTCAGCACAATGACTTTTCCTCTGTCCATCCATTCTTTCAGCATACTTGACTGGTCAATCTCCCCATAGTTCACCTGATTAGTTTCCATTGGAGTACTATCTAAACTCCCCTGTTTGCCATCCTTTGGGGTCAGGTTCAGATTCTTCGCAGCAAAGCCATTAGGTTTGGTAGCTTCATTAGCAGGCTCTGACTTGTTCTCCTTATCTTCCTTCTTGTCTTGCTTATCATCACTGTCCCCTTTATCATCATCATCCCCACCACTACCAGGACCCTTACCCCCCACAACAGGTCCAGCTTCAGTTACCACATCAATAGCAATCACATATAGCTTGATGCCAATCTAAAATAACCTTGCCTTAGGGATCTTCTTGCTGTTTCTGTAGGCAACCTTGACTTTCACCACTTCATAGAAAGATTTAAAGACAGAAGACCAATCCACATCCATTACGAGACCAAAAGAGGAGACTAACTGGGCAAACAGCTTCCAATGCCAGAATTTTGGAGGGATGTTCCTTAACCCAAACTTGCTCCAATTCACTGTGGGGTTCTATGTTTCCTTTCCACTCTAGCACCTCCACTTGGACCCCTTCTTTTCTGAGGTTGAAGGAAGGATATCTGACAATATCACTAACTTTCTTGTTGGTTGGGTGCATCTTTTACTAAGGCCCGAAGGCAAGCAACCAAAAAACCCATGTATGTATTTACAACTTAATTTATTTAACATATATGAACACGCGGAGGTAAAAAGATGAACCAAATCTCTCCCTACAGACTGTATCGGGACTCATAGATACATTTTGTCATGCACGTCGAGCAAACATAAGACGCTCTTTAGAAATCATATCAAGCGTCTCTAGTAGTCATGAGACGTTTTCTAAAGACGCTATCAAGCATGTCTAGATGACTTGAGACGATTCCTAGATACGGTGCATTATGCATCTATATTATTGTAAAAACATTTTAAATTCTGTGCAAGCAATTTTGGTACTTTTTTATTTTATACACTCCATCTGAGCCCATGTATTTGTACAAGAAAAACACATTCACAAGAGAATTAATCTTCATCATGCCGAATATTTTATTTCAATGTGTAGCCGCGGGCACAACCACTTTGCATCAATGAAAGTACAAATCATTGTTAGTACTACCACCTGATTTTTCTAATGCATACGAGTAACAAGCAATGCAACTCCATTGTCTTTCACTTTCCCTGAACTTCCATTCCTCACTACCGCCCCTGCTGCCAATCTGCTTATAGGCGGTGTGCCACATGCGAAAACCTTCTTGCCACTAACATCCACCAGCCGAATAGAAGATCCACATAGCAGTAGCATCGAATTCCGTTTCGTCTCTATTGAAACTGGTTGGAATCAACAAACTGCAAACAAACAAAAGGGCATGTCAATCACACTACAGAAAATGCTAGCTTTGCCGACTGCCAAATACTTTGCCGACTATTTTCTGTCGACACTCGGCAAAGAGTTACCTTTGCCAAGAGCCACGGTGGGCAGTCGGCAAAGCCGGCTTTGCCGAGTGCTTGGCTTTGCCGACTGCCAGACACAAGGCAAAGCCAAGGCTTTGCCGAGTGCCAGGCAGTCGGCAAAGCCTAGCACTCGGCAAAGGCTGCGAGTCCTGGACGCCATCCACGCCGTCACCTTTGCCGACTGCCACGCCGTCAGCAGTCGGCAAAGGTGGCAGCCTTTGCCGACTGCCAGCCTGTCAGGCAGTCGGCAAAGGCTCTTTGCCGAGTGCGACATGATGCGCTCGGCAAAGATTTTTTTTTTTGGTTTTCAGTCCTAGTTTTTTCTTTTGCCTTGCTACAGTAAATACATTCTAAATTCCATGTTTGAGGTAATTTTGATTTGTTTTGCTATATTCCGTTAATTTTTTCTGTTTCTTTGATTTTTTTTGGCAACTACAGATTTGAACTGTAAGTACATGAAATATTGGAATCCGGTAATTCAAAAAATGATATTCATGATTTTTGGAGCACGTTGAGGCCGTATGCAGGGCCTTGTGTGAAATTTCGACCGTGTTGGTGTCGGAACACGCCGAGTCACGCGCGTGAAAAGTATTTTTAAATTTTATAAAATCCAAACGGAGTCCAAAAATGACGAAACCTGACTACATGTCTCGCCATCGCATGTGGAGGCTGTGGTAAAAAATTGAGAAAGTTTCAAGCAAGTTGTGACGTCGCGTGCCTAAAACCCACGCATCTCCACATGTGATCACAAGGTGATCACATGTGGAGATGTCTAGGTTGTAGACATC
>CM041633.1:40881765-40915464 GCA_023333625.1 Bothriochloa decipiens | reverse complement strand
CCCCCGGCCGGCCCGCCACCGCCGGCCCCGCGCCCACCGCCGCTGGCCGCCCGCCCCAGCCCGCCCCGGACAGGAAAGGGAAGGGAAGGAGGGAAGGGAAGAAGGAGGGAAGGGAAGGGAGAAGGAGGGAGGAGGAAAAGAAGAAGAGGAGGAAGGAGAGGGAGAAGGAGAAGAGGAAGGGGAGGAGAAGAAGGGAGGAGAGGAGGAGGAGGAGGGAAGAGGAGGAGAAGGAGAAGAGGAAGGGGAGGAGAAGAGGAAGGAGAGGAGAAGGGAGGGGAGGAGGAGAAGGGAGGAGAGGAGGAGGGAAGAGAAGGAGAAGGAGAAGAGGAAGGGGAGGAGAAGAAGGGAGGGGAGGAGGAGGAGGAGGGAAGAGGTTCACCGGCCTTCACCCCGCCATCTTCTCTGTGTCGCATCCCCGTCAACGCACGTGTCGTGACTAGGTATATCACCCTTCTCTGCTTGTCGGCCTTCGTGCTGCTCTAGTCATCGGCCTGCGTGCTGTTGTGATTGTCGGCCTTCGTGCCGTTGTTTGTGGATGTCGGCCTTCGTGCCGCTCTTTTTGCAGGTTATCAGACCTCCCCTTGTAGTTGTCGGCCATCGTGCCGTGTAGTTGTCGGCCATCGTGCCTGACATGTATCTGTGGTTGTCAGCCATCATGCCGTCTTTTCTTGTAGGTTTGGTAACCTCCCCATACAGGGGAGGTGCTGCCAAAATTTTTCATTCTCACTAATTGTTTTTCTTTTTCAGGAGGGCTCCCGTTGGAGGCTACCCGGAGGAGCACGACTGGGCACTGCCCCGCTATCCTGTCTTCACCGGCACCTGCGGTATGACCTCTCTTTCTGTCACATGTAGTCGTAGGTTGCGTTACCTAGTTAGGCGTCTCCCGTCCGAAACGGATACAGTTCAAAGTATGCGTTCTTTGCATATGTATAACCGTATCTGTTTTAGATTGTCCACGTTATTTGGACAGCCCGAGGATGCGTAGACAAGGTTAGCTTCCATGTTCCGCTCCCGTCCGAGTCAGAGTTTCGGCAGGACCTCCCCGTTGTTCTCCGGATACACACTCTCCCTGCCGGGACGTGTATCGGAAGAACAGCGGGGAGGTGCTGCCGAAATTCCGTCTCGGACAGGAGCGGATTATGGAAGGTAACCTCGTCTGCGCATCCTCAGGTGGGATTAGGACCTATCCTTCACCTATTAGATGGTAGGAGCGCGTTGTAGATGCACTTGCTGGTTTTATCACATGTTAACATTGCCACATGACAGAGCATGGGTGACCGTGAGTGGATGTACTCGGGCTTCGCAAGTAAGAGCAATGAATGGATTAGGGGGACGAATGAGTTCCTGGATCAAGCATTTGGCCCAGCTATGAAAGGGTCAATTCGGATGCCGTGTCCCTGCAGCCAGTGCAACAACAAGAAAAGGAAAGTAAAGGTTGCGATGGGGAAAGATCCGTTCAAGAACGGATTCGTTCCAAACTATACCCGTTGGCGCCACCATGGTGAACACCATCCTATTAGGGACGAGGTGGTGGGACCCGTCCTCGAGGAGTATGATGCCGATGCCGGGATGGCAGACATGATGGCAGACTTCCACGAAGCACGGTTCGGCGAAGGAATGGATGTGGAGGAAGATCCGAAGGAAACCGCGAAGGCGTTCTACGACATGATGGAGGCGGCACAGAAGCCCCTTCACGAGAAGACAAGGGTTACGCAACTGGATGCCGTCTCACGCCTAATAGGGTTGAAGTCACAACTGGGCATTAGTCGAGACGGCTTTGATCTCATGTTGAGCATTGTTGGCACACTGCTTCCGGCAGATCATGTCCTACCGAAAAACACCTACGCTACACAGAAGCTCCTTGGTGCACTTAAGATGCCGTATGAGGGGATCCAAGCTTGTCCGAAGGGGTGCGTCCTGTTTAGGGGAGACCTCGAGGAAGAAAAAATCTGTCCAAAGTGCAAAGCCTCTAGGTTCGTGTTGGTAGAAGGCTCTGATGGCAGCATGAAACAGTCTAAGGTCCCCGAGATGGTCGTACGGCACCTTCCTTTCCTACCAAGGCTTCAACGGTTGTATATGACAGAGCAGTCCGCGAAACAAATGACGTGGCACAAGAATGGCAAAAGATACCATCCTGACAAGATGGTACACCTGGCGGATGGTGATGCATGGAAGCACTTCGATAACATGAATCCTGTCAAGGCTATGGAGGCTCGGAATGTACGCGTAGCACTGGCAACAGATGGGTTCAACCCGTTTGGAATGATGGCGGCCCCATACACTTGTTGGCCCGTGTTTGTGATCCCCCTCAATCTCCCCCCCCTCGGCGTCATGTTTGAACCTAGGAACGTGATCTTGATGCTGATAATACCCGGACACCCAGGCAACAATATGGGTATGTTCATGCAGCCGGTGTGGGATGAATTGCAACTTGCTTGGGAAGAGGGGGTACTCACGTATGACCGAGCTACAAAGAGGAACTTCAGAATGCATGTGTGGTACCAGTATTCAATGCATGACTTCCTGGCGTATGGCTTATTCAGCGGGTGGTGTGTTCACGGGAAGTTCCCTTGCCCAACATGCAAGGCAGATGTGATATTCACCTGGCTGGCCAAGGGTGGGAAGTATTCTTCTTTCGACAAGCATTGCCAATTCCTGCCTGAGAACCATGAATTCAGGCTTGATGTAAAGCACTTCACGAAAGGTGTTCAAGTCACCGGCCCCATTCCGCAGGTTAAGAGCCCTGCCGCCGTCCTTGCCGACGTACAGGCTCTCGAAGTTGAGGAGACAGGTGGTTTTAAGGGATATGCTCGGGACAACATGTGGACTCATATATCGGGCTTGACTAGGCTCCCCTACTTCAAAGACCTTCTTCTTCCACACAACATCGATGTAATGCACACAGAAAAGAATGTGGCCGAGGCACTCTGGGCAACACTCATGGACGTTGGTAAAAAGTCGAAGGACAACGTCAAGGCTAGACTAGACCTGGAGATGATTTGTGATAGACCAAACCTGGTGATGAAGACCCCTGCGCCCGGTAAGAAATGGAAAAGGGGCCCAGCCGATTACATCCTGAAAAGGGCCGATAGGAAGGAAGTACTATTTGACCCTCCCAGAGCCACCCTATTTAAGAGTCATGCAAGGCAATCCCTTCCTTTATTCATCCACGCAAATCAACTCAGCCTTGGGTCAAATAGGACCTCATTCCCATGATCTTTTCTCCCGAGCCTCTTCAACACATCGACCTCGGCATTCGCCGCCTGCTGTCCTTCCCTGCGTCGGACCTTTCCCCGCTATCGCCCACGCCGGCGCCGCGTCTCCTCGCCATGTGTGGTCGACCTCACCCTTCGGTGTTCATGGTTGCCACGGCAAGCCGTCGACAGAGTGTGCCCACGACGTCGCGCCTCGCCCTGTAACACCGACGCCGCTCCGCCCATCCACGTCCACGGCCGCCGTCTTTGCCGCCGACACCGCTCCACCCATCCACATCCACGCCATGCCCGCGCCGTCGTCCTCGTGCTGCGCCCGTGCCTTCGTCGTGCACTCGCACCAAAACCGGAGCCGTCGTCCTCACCGAGAGAGTCATGGACTACTAGTGCTGGAACCCGTGCAACCGCAATGCCCTAAACATCTGCCAGAAGCCGCCAACGTGCACCTGAGCCGTCACCACAGATCAACAAAGGCATAAGGTTTGAACCCTCCTCGACTCCATATTTTAGTTTCCTTCCCTATGCAATTGCTCATGGGACGCTCTTATGGTGTTTGATGAAATGTGTGTCATGGTGTGTGAGGCACGTAATGAGGTTACCATATGTTATTCTATTATCTGCATTTATTATGAAGTATTTCAAAATTCTACTTCTACCATTCAAAATAGGTGTCGTCATAGACAATCTTGTGATTCATCAGTACATCGTCTTCTATATTGGGTAAGAAGCTATAGCCTAGACCAAATAAATTTACGTATCAAGGATCTTCAGGGACTCATACCAATGGGTACAAAAATGCCTGAAGAGTGTTTCAACTTGCGTGTTCCTGTACATGCAAACAATGAAGCAGTTAGGCTTCAGAATAAAAATGAAAAACTCTTGACAAACCATCATATATGGACTTACGATTCAATGTTAGTATGCTTTTAATACTATATTAGTAATGGATAATGTGTGTTATTATTTATGTCTTGCTTACCTTTTGTTTCACTATAGATATTGTTGAACTCTAGCGCTTTCAAGACTTTGAAGACACATACTTCGAAGATAGAGGAAAGAAAAAACAGGTCGGCAAAACATGTATACGTTGGCCGAATATGCAATATGATTCCTATCTGATGGGGACGGGGGTCCTGATCTTCCGTCAGATGGAGATAACTATCGATTTGGTCGGAGAGAGACACACCGATCCGGCTTCAGATCACAAAGACCCGAACCTGCAACCTTAGCACCACGTCTCCTCTGGTTATCAACCGTGTCACCAACCGGTTGATCTCACCAAGAAGGCTAATCCCTGCCTACGAATCGAAGAACACAAGCAAGAACTTGAAAGTACGCAGCTCAAATATTGGGACAAACTGCAGATATATGATTAAGATCATAAAGTGGGGTTTCACAAACCGATAACGGCGACTGTTCAAAGATAGATTAATCTAAAGCAAAACCCCCCGTCTCAACAGCGACGGCTACGTGGAATATATAAGATAGACGTCCTAGGGTTGGAGGCGGCCAGGGGTTGGGCGCCCACAACTTGGGCTCAAGGCCCGACTCGATACATGGCCAAGTTGGCCCAAAATAGGTAATGCAGCACCTTTTCATGATCACATAGAATGATCCACAAAAGATCTGGAGCTGGGACCAGATCCAAAACGACGGTATCGTCGTCCCCTTTCCAACGAGTCCAAGATCGCCCCGTTTCGATGTCGTATGAGGAAATTATGACCGAACAGCGACGACAAGTATGCTGAATCCGAGAGCGATGTGGCAGCTAAGTTGGAGACGAATTGCAACTTGGGGAAGACCATGGCGTCGGTGTGTCCAGCATGGCGATGTCCTCATCATCCTCCCCTTCTTGAATTGGAGTCGTCCTCGACTTCATCTTGGCGATGTCCTCATCATCCCCTCCTTCTAGAATTGGAGTTGTCCGCGACTCCATCCCATCATGAGCAAACTCCTGCAAAAGGTTAGTGACAGCAGGCAATACACCTGACATAATAGGTTTACAAAGCATAGTATAACATGGTGCATCAGGATTATCACATAACTCAGCAATAGCAGAAGTTGTAGCAAGAAAGGCACCTCCTTTTAACTTAATCCCATCATGTTTAGCATTGGCTAGTGGAGATTTATTTTTAATTTCCTTAGCATGTTTAACAAAATCTGTAGGCGACAAAGGCAGCAAAGTAATGTTCTTTTCCTTATGCATGAAAGTCAAGTTTAGATGCACAATAACTGAAACATGAACATGACAGACATTACAGCAAACAATTTACAGATCCTGATACTACTACTGGAGGATCCCAACACCCAGAAGCTTAGGAATCTAGGAGACCCAACACCAAGGAACCTGACTTCTAGCTTAGGCATCTAAGAGACCATGCCACCCAGGATGTGAACACTACCATGTTTGTACAATGTTGAAGAAATGTGTTAGATCTAAGTCAATCACATTTTGCAGTGGCAATGGGCACCAAACCACCAGTAGATACCAAATCACATTTTGCAGTGACAATCGACTTCTAGCTTAGGCATCTAAGAGACCAAACCACCAGGCCACCAAAGCACCAGTACATACCATTTTAAACAGAATAATATCTCACAAGCACAACCTAAAAGTGCCAAGAACAAATCCTAGCACAACCTAAAAAACATCTGTATCTAGTACGGGCTCAACAACTGCATCCCAGAAGACAGAAAAATGAGGGTTTCTTAGAAAAGGAGAAGACAGAAGCATGTGGATGGGCGGGCTCACCAAGTGTCTGGCTATAGCCGTGGAGGCAGACAATGTGGCAGGATGTGCATGGATGGCTGGTTCCGGACTACTGTGGACAAGTGAATGGGCGACTCCGATGTCCAGGGGCGGTGTGGCAACTGGACGGGCGCCTACGCCATCCAGGTTGGCGTGGGTAGGTGGAAGGGCGCCTCCGAAGTTCGGCGTTGGCAAGGATGACTTGAAGAGCGCCTCCAATGTCCGCCGGTGGTGTCGCTGACGGATCTTGCATGCCGGTTCTAGGGTAAGGAGATGACTATGTTGGGTAGTGGGGATGCCGCCGGCGGCATGTTGCGGAGGCAAGCGGGGTGGACGGCATAGTGGTTGCTGGTGGGGTGGAGGCGGGGTGGTGTTGACGGCGTAGTGGCGACGGGTGTGGTGGATGCGGGTGTGGTCGAGGCGGGGGTGCTGTTGACGGCGTAGTTGCGGCGGCCGCTGCGGAGGCGGGTGGAGGCGGGGTGCTGGCTGGCACTGCTGAGGTTTAGGGTTGGAGAGATTTGGGATTTTTCCCCTTTGCCGACCGGGGCAAGAGAGGGTGGCCTTTGGTGGGATGAGGCATTGGGGCCCAATTTTCTACGAGGGGGAGAGCGCTGGTGCCCCGGCGAAAATTTGGCCTGATGTGATGGGCCCGTTCTATCGGTGTGAGGTTTAGGGTTGGCCGATTTTGGTCTGTGGAGTACTGGGTCCACATGTCACTGACCCATTAAGTTATATTGCGTTTTCTATATGATTTTAAGGTAGTAAACGACAGAAAATAGAAAAAATGTCAAAAAATTATGTACAGCTCGTCGATATCTACCATCTTTGTCATGGTTATATTTTGATTTGACCTTTGTTTTGAAAGTTTGAAATTCAAATTTCAAAATATTAAAACTAATACCAAAATTTATTATACTAAAAAGAGTCAAATTAAAAATTGATGAACACAAAGGTTGGACAACTCATGAAGACCAACACATCTTATTTAGATCGTTTTGCCATTCGACAAAGTGATAGTAACTTTGTACACGAAAATTACACATCTCACTTGATGTTCATGAAACTATATGGGAGATTGTAAAATTTATGAACTACTTTACCATCACTTTGTCAGATAGACAAATGACCTGAATAAGATTTGTTGGTCTTGATGACTTGTGCAATCTTTGTGTTCATGACTTTGCTAGCTGAGATCATTTGTTGATTCAAATTGTGGTCTAAATTTGTACTTTATTTATAATTAAACTTTTCAATTATTCAAATTTTACGTCATGAAAATTTGACCAACATACACAACAAATAGATAGAGCATAATTTTTAAAATTTATAAAAAAACATCAGATTTCGATATACCGAGTAGGAGAAAAACCTGTTACAAGATTTTTCCATAGATTTAGAAAACAAATGTATGAACAAATGTTGGGCTTAACTTGTTGCTGATGAACACCTAGGCCCACTTGTCATTGAAAGGCTGGGCTTAACTTGTTGCTCCTCTGGTCTTCTAAAAACTAACTTCTACGAAACAGAGGGGGCAGCTCGGCCGTTTTCTCTGGCTAGCCCAGCAACCCCCACACCTCACCGGCGACTTGCAGCTCCAGCCACGCCGGCGACCTGTAGCTCCAGCCACAACAGCTTCCGGCCCTCCCCTCACCCACAGCCTCGCCGCACCTCCCCTCACCCGCAACCTTGCCGGCCCTCCCGTCACCCGCATCTGCAGCTCAGCAAGGTAACGAGGTGAGCTTGGCTGGCCAGAGAGAGCGGTGAGCTTGGCCGACCCCCTGAGCTACTTGGCACACCCACCCCCGGAGATGGACTAACGCCAACCTCACTTGCATCCAGCCAAATCTCGATGAGCAACCCAGATGGAGCCAAATAACCAGGCTGTGTGCTGGAGCCTCGCCAAACTCACCTGCATGACGCCTGCCTCACCTGCATCCAGCCAAACCATGATATCTTCGGCCACGCAAGCTGTGTGCTGGAGCCTCGCCATCCTAACCTAGCAGGGAGCAACTGCCTTGCCGGCCATTGTTCAAGGTCAGCTAAGTTTTTATTTTTTTGGCACCTACGTTTGTGGTTTACAAACTGCGCCATTGCAAATTTTAATTTCTTGGCACCTAATTTTATCCAGGTCAAGATGGATAGAAGTTGACTATATAACAGTGCTTTATTTTCACCAGCCTTCTTGTCTGGTGTTCAGCAATTCATGGAATATGTCAGAGGTAGATATAGTGCAATTGAGAAAATCAAATGCCCATGCCGAAAATGCCTGAACCAGACAAAGAAAAGCCTAGATGATGTAGAAGAGGATATCAAACTGAATGGTATGTCTAGGTGCTATACTAGGTGGGTTCACCATGGAGATTAAGAAAATGATGTTGCACAGGCTGATGATGGAGAACATGCTGTTGTACCTGAAGATATGTCATGGGATGAAAATGCACAGGAACCACTTGATGAGGAAGGACAAGCTGAAGATGTCATAGATGACAGTGAAAGGGGAGTTCAAGGGTTGATTCAAGATTTTTGTGATGCAGCGAGCCATGGATTCGGTGCCAACTTATATAAAGAACTAATGGAAGAGGCAAAGCATGAACTTTATCTAGGTTGCACCAAGGAGACTAGGCTATCTTTCATTATTAAACTGCTGCATATAAAAGTGTACAATAGGATAACAACATCTAGGTTCGATGCATTCCTTGAGTTGCTTTCTACCACTTTGAAGAATGTGCCTAGGCTTCCTAAATCTTATAGAGAGATGACAGCTATACTTCAAAAGCTTGGTTTTGTTTATGTTAATATTGATGTGTGCAAGTATGATTGTGCCTTGTTTTGGGACGACCATGAAAAAGATGATCATTGCTCAATTTTAGGCTTCACAAGATGGAAAGTGAACAAGGAGGGCAAAAAGAAAGTTCCTCACAAGGTCCTTCGGTACTTTCCAATAATTCCACGCCTTCAAAGAGTTTTCATGTCAAAGCAGCGGGCACAAAATGCAAGATGGCACAAGGAAAAGAGGGTACCAGTTGCAAATGAAATGCGACATCCTGTTGATGGGGAAGCTTGGAAAGATTTTGATGAGACTTTCAATTCTTTTTCAGATGATCCCCGTAGTTTGAGGTTAGGCATTGCTACTGATGGATTTAACCCATTTGGTCAGATGAGCAATTCATATAGCATATGGCCAGTGATAGTGGTACGATACAATTTTCCACCATGGATGTGTATGTACCAATCCAATTATATGCTTGCTTTACTAATTCCAGGCAAAAAATCACCAGGGAAAGATTACCATGTTTTCATGTAGCCTTTGATGGCAGACATGGTAAAGCTTTGGAAGGGTGTAAAAACTTATGATGCAGTTGAAGGCAAAGACTTCGATCTGCGTGCAGCAATTCTGTGGGGAATCCATGACTACCCTATATTAGGCACCATGTCAGGCAAAACCACTAGGGGTTACTTCATAAATATGTACTATGATGAGAATCCATGCTCCTGTAGGGTACGCAAAAAAAGAAAAAAATTCTAAAATCGACAAAAAATTGCCCACTATGGGGGCTCGAACCCGTGACCCTTGGCTCAACGACCAAGTTACTTAACCAATGCATTAGACTAGTGAATTCATTAGAGTTTGAGCCTGATATTTGAAATATGTTAGCCTTTGTCACTCCGGCCACACTTGGCCCTTCACATTCAGCACGCCAGATCCCCTTTACCCTCATTCACCTCGCCGCATTCGTCCTCATCGCCGCATCCATTTATCACCGCTGCCGCCGCCGACGCCACCACCTCCAACCCCACTGCCGCTACTAAGGATGACGAAGCCTACAAGAAGGCACTCACCGAAGGACCCAAGCACCGGCAGATGGGCCCCTTCCTCCTCAGCGCAGCCCGCCGCTACAAAGGTGTCTACACCGGCGGCGGGGAAGAAGGTGACCGCAGGGGTGGCTACGAGAAAGGCAGAAGCCGTATCAAGGGCTATGTGGGCGAAGGCCACGTCGGTAGCCAAGAGGAAGCCCACATCGGTGGCCAAGAAGAAGCCCCACGGTGGCCCTCAAGAAGGCCCCAGCGGAGGCCAAGAAGAAGGCTGCTGTGGCAGCCAAGAAGCAGGTCGTGTCGGCAGCAAGGAAGAAGGCCTTGCTGGCGGCGGGCAAGAAGAAGGCCGCCTCAGCAGCCAAGAAGAAGGTCGCAGCGGCTGCCGTGGCCAAGAAGGCCCCCTCTCCCTCTTCATCGGCAGAGAGTGACACTATGAGGCTGCTCTGCCGCAATTGCTTTGAAGTCGAGAGCTAGTTCTGTAAGATTTTTCTATGCTGGTGGCATAAATGTTGCTGCAATCTCAACACCTTCAATCGTTGTTCGCTGTCCAGTGGCTACCTCAGGTCACCATCCAGCTCTAGCCTACTCAGGTCAATGTCTCGCTCCAGCCTGCTCAGGTCAACATCTAGCTCCGACAACATCTCCACTGGCACCGAGGTACAATTCTCTGGAAATTAGGGTTTATTTCATGGCATTGCTCTTTTGTTTAGCCTAAGTCATGGCATTGTCACTTAGCATACATTGAACTATTACACATATCCATTTGCCAGTAACAAGCATGTCATTTGCCATCAAAGATAGAAAAAGAAAGACATAACTTGTCAATTGAGGAGCTGGCCTGCACAACAAGGCAAAGTGATGGATGTTTAGCTAGTTGTGGCACTAAAGACTTTTGGAGACCCAAGTGTGTGCAACATAATGATGTCATGACTTTTGTTAGCCCAAGTGGTCTGCCACTTATGATGTTCTTTTGTTAGCCCAAGTGGGCATAGTAGATGTGGGAATGAAAATATGTGTGGTATGGTACCCTTTAAGGTTATGGCTTGAACTGCATTGTGCATATATATTATATATTCTCTAATATGTGTGGTACCTTTTAAGGTTCTAGAATGACAACACTTTAGCTATATATTCTCTATATGTCATGAAATTTGTTTCTAGTGACAACACTTTAGTTGAGTTTGTTGTGTTAATGAAGTTGTGTGCCATATATTTTTGCTGAGAAGGTGCATGGAGAAGATGAGGGTGAGCAACATGGGCAGTCAGTACCAGTCAACCTGAATCACAAAAACATAAGGTGACACTACACAAATGTCACGTAAAGCCCCCTCCTTGTGTCACAAAAATTCAGTCATCATTCATCTCCTAGGATAGACAATTTGTGACGATACATTGAACCTTTATGTGACACAAACTGCCATGTCGTCACAAATGATTCTGGACAAAATAAAATTATGATGACTTCAAATTTAGCGTCATATTATGGTACATTATATGATGAAAACAGGCCTCGTCATAAGGAATTTTGTCATAAAAGGTAGGATTTCTTGTAGTGCATATGCTAGGAAGTCATGCATTGAATACTGATACCATACATGCATTGTGAAGTTCTTCTTTGTAGCTCGGTCATACGTCAGTACCCCCTTTTCCCAAGCATGTTGCAATTCATCCCATAGTGGCTGCATGAACACACCCATATTGTTGCCCAGGTGTTCAAGTATTATCAGCGACAAGAACACGTTCTTTGGTTCAAACATTACACCGGGGGTAAGATTGAGGGGGATCACGAACACGGGCCAACAAGTGTACGGGCCGCCATCATTCCATATGGGTTAAACCCATCTGTTGCCATCGCTACACGTACATTTCGAGCATCCATAGCTTTGTCAGGATGCTGGTTATCGAAGTACTTCCATGCGTCACCATCCAATGGGTGTACCATCTTGTCACTGTATCTTTTGCCATCCTTGTGCCATCTCATCTGTTTCACGGACTCCTTTGTCATGTACATTCACTGGAGCCTCAGTATGATAGGAAGGTACCGTAGGACCTTCTCGGGGATCTTAGAACTATTTTTTCTTGCCATCACTACCGTCTACCTCCACATATCTAGAGGCTTTGCACTCTAGACAGTGCATTGCTTCCTTATGGTCTCCCCTAAATAGGACGCACCCGTTAAGACAAGCATGGATCGACTCATACAGCATCTTAAGTGCACTAAGGAGCTTCTGTGACTCGTACGTGTTCTTCGGCAGCATGTGACCCTTCGCAAGCATTGTGCCAAAAACTGCCAACATGTAATCGAAGCTATCTCGACTCAGGCTCAACTTTGACTTCAACGTTATTAGGCGTCCAATGGCATCCAGTTGCGACATTGCTGTGTTCTCATAAAGGGCCTTCTGTGCCAAAGACATCATTTCATAGAACGCCTTTGCAGTTTCCTCTAAATCCTCTTCCACCAATCCTTCATTGCCACGTGCCTCGTTATAGTCTACCACCATGTTGGCCATCCCAGCATCTCCATCATACACCTTGAGCTGTGCTCTCACCTCCTCCTCTCTAATACGGTCCCCTTCACCATGGAAGATCCACCTCTTATAGTTTGCCACAAATCCGTTCTTGAAAAGATCTTTGTATACATCTTACTTTATTTTTCTTTTGGAGTTCTTACACTTGCTGTGGGGACACAGCATCTGAATTGACCCATTAGTAGTCGGGCCAAATGCTTGCTCTAGGAAATTATTGGTCCCCCTAACCCATTCATTGCTCTTCCTCTTAGCTGTGAAGCCCGTGTACATCCACCCACAGTTATCCATCCTTTGTCATACACATGCGTAGGCGAGTAATAAACTAGCAATTGCATCTACACGGCATTCCTACCATATAATAGGTGAAGGATAGGTCCTAATCCCACCCGTGGATGCTAGATGGGTTAGCTTCCATGTTCTTTCCCCGTCCGGGTCAGAATTTCAGCAGCACCTCCTCGCTGTTCTCCCGATACACGTACTCGTAGGGAGAGTGTGTATCTGGAGAACAACAGGGAGGTCCTACCAAAACTCTGACTTAGACGAGAGTAGAACATGGAAGCTAACTCATCTACACATCCGCGGGCTGTCAAAAAACGTGGACAATCCGAAACAGATACGGTTGCAGATATGCAAAGACATGCATACCTCCGACCGTATCTCTTTCGGACAGGAGACACCTAACTAGGTTACACGACCTAAGTACGATAACGAGTAAGGAAGCGAGGTGATTTATACCTAGGGTGATGGTGGAGGGAGGCTAGCGGGACAGTGGCAACAAAGACGATCAGGGTGGCCGAGTCCCTCCCACGGGTCCTGCAAATAAGGGCAATAGGTTAGTTATTAAAACTATAAGTTACCCACAGGTCCTACAAATAAAACTATAAATTATTAAAAATTTTGGCAGAACCTCCCCTACACGGGGAGGTTTCGATAACTTGCAAAAAGAACGGCACAAAGGCCAACATCCACAAACAACGGCACGAAGGCCGGCAATCTCAACAGCACGAAGACCGATGACTAAAGCGGCATGAAGGCCGACAAGCATAGAAGGGTGATATAACTAGTCACGACATGTGCACTGATGGGGATGCCATGCAAAGAAGGCGATGGGGTGAAGGCCAGTGAATGCATAGATGTCTGTGTTTTAGACATGTGGAGATGTTTGTGTTTTAGACATCCGACATCGCAACTTGCTCTGAACGTTCTCAAATTTTTATCATAGCCTCTACATGTGATAACATGACACCTCGATAAGTTTTATGATTTTTGGACTTCGTTTGGATTTTGTATAATTAAAAAATACTTCTACCGCACCTGGATGGTCGTGTTTTGTGGACAAGGCATTCAAACTTTTGGGTGAGTTTATAGACACAGCCTCAAAATACACTCTCTAATATGAATATCATTTTTTGAATGGCTAAGTTTCATTATTTTCTGCACCTGCAGTTTAAATTTGGATTATCGTAAAAAATTCAAGTAAATGAAATAAACGAACAAAATATAGCAAACATTATAAAAAGGTCCCAAATTCGAAATGTCCTTGAATACAATATGACTGGGCTACAGAAAAAGCTTGAACTCAGAACTCAAAGAAAAAAAATCAAATCTTTGCCGAGTACTGCTGACGTGACACTTGGCAAAGAGGCTCTTTGCCGAGTACTGCTGACGTGACACTTGGCAAAGAATCCCTCTGTGCCGAGTGCCCGGTACGGCAGTCGGCAAAGTGGGCCGGCCTAGGCCCAGTCCATGCCACATGGCTCTTTGCCAAGTGCGTGGCGTGGCACTCGGCAAAGACGTTATCTTTGCCGAGTGCCTGACGTTACGGTAGTCGGCAAAAATAACGGCGACGGACGTTGTTTGCGCGTGGAGAACTTTGCCGAGTACATTACTTTTCCGAGTGCTGGACTTCACCGAGATCCAGGCACTCGGCAAAGGGAGTTTTTGCCGAGTGTTGGACTTCGCCAAGAGCCAGACACTCGGCAAAGATGTCTTTGCCGAGTGTTGCCTTTGGCAGTTGGCAAAGGGCTTCTTTGCCGAGTGCCCCAGGTATGGCAGTCGGCAAAGCTGGGGGCACTCGGCAAAGCCCCGGTTTCTGGTAGTGAATCTTTATCTGTTGTGCTTCCCAGTGCCGCCAGGAAACTAATCTTATGAGTTTGGATTAATGAAATTTTTGTAGTATCTGCAGCAATGATTGCTTCTGCTGTAGTAATTCTGAAATGCCACTTTCCAGATCGAGCAGCAACAGCTCTGCTGGAACGTTCAGGGGCTCAACTTTTCAGTTTTATTTGTGTGAACAGATAGGTTGGCGCACCAATATGTTGCCACCTGAACTCAACTACTTCTGTATATATGCATGTCAAGTATTCAGGCAAATATTGCCCCCTTTATTATTTTTTTAATTCTCATGAATTGGGTGGTCGGTGTGTACAATTACGATAATACACTCTTGGGTGATTTCATTCGTCCTGTTGATCTTTGTCGTAAATCAAATCCTTGCCCGGCTGCTGTATATACACGTGTAATTAACGTATGAATTTTCAGTTTATTACTTACCAGCCTCCACCAAATAATGAGGACGCCAGGATAGGGACGCGCTGAGCTCAGAGATGTAACAAACATATACATACTCCAGGTACATGCATACACACATATTGTAACAAGATATATCTACAATGCCATGTATAAACACCACCATGTCAACAGCTTGCAGTGAAGAACGACAAAAGAGATAGGAATTGATCATATGTATTTTGCAACATTGCACTGTTGGCAGGTGTTAGTAATAATGCAGAGGCATATCATATGTTCTGTTAATATATCTATCAAAATATGTGGACGTCATGCTGACACATTGATGGATATGATTTTGCGGCAATAGAGTGGAACATTGCTCATGTACTGAAGAAGGTTAGAAGAATGCGGGCAGTAATGCGGTGGAAGTCCAAGTTACCTCTGCAGACTCTCCGTGTATATATCAGAATGATAGAAAATATACCACGGTGTTTCATACTGGGAAACCAGATTTTGTGTGTTATATGTATTCAAAATTTGAGATGTACCATGATGTCATCGTGATACCACACACATAAATTGGTGTGAAAGTTGAACTACGGAAAATAATATCAGCGTTTCGTTGTTTCATGTGTATCCCAAAGATGATGCCGTGGCATTAGCATAGGTCACTATTGTAGTAATAAGTAGTGCTCTCCCAAATAAATGAGATGTATATCTCTCATGAAGCAATGGAATCTATAAATCTTATAAAGCTAAATATAGCTACATGTACATGGTGTCCATATCATTCCCAACAAAGTGTCCTCATTAAATGTTCTATCTCTTCATACACGCTGTCAACATTATTGCTCACTATGTCCATGGCATCCCTTATTATTAATTACAAACAATGTGCATGGCATATGTATCATATATGATACTTTGCTTCTTTAATTAATCTGTTAACATACAGGTTATCTACATATGCTATTTGTTTCATCACCCATTCCTATATAATATAATCAAAGATTCTACAGCTTTTTTACCTACTAGCTTACAATTTTTTTACCTCATATGATTCAATAAAATAGCATGCAAGTCAGATTCATATATATGTATACAGAATATCTATTATAATGCTACGTACATAATAGATTTGTTTTTAAACAAATCCTGCGTCAACACACGAGGTATATATACTTCTAGTTATTATAGACATGTGGTGGCAGTTTATCTTATTACTATAAAATCAAATTGGCGAATATATTCTTCGTATTATAGACACGAGGTAATTATATGTTTGGCACGCCAAATCTTATCCTAATTACCTTTAAAATTTGGCGTGCAAAATTATATGTTAACAGAGTAGCCATTTCTTCAAGGATTATTCTTCGTATTTTCCAATGAAGACAAGAGGGGGGCTATACATGATAATCCCTGTTTTGACGCCTTTTCCACCGTAGTTGTTTTTGAAGGTTTCAGTGTTTTTATCTTTCGGCTGCACCTTTTGTTTTTTTTTGTTGGCCTTGCTTTTTGGTTTGCTTCGATTACTTCGTGCTGATTTGGTTTTGTTTTTCTTTCACAGGAGTTCCCTGACAAAGAAGCTGAAGCGTCCTCGATGGCACGCCGCACCAGACTTGTCGGTCCCTGTGACATTCTGCTCCACGCGCAGCCATCCCTAAGAAGTTTGGGGCTTAGCTAGCTGAACAAATCAAAGCGGAGCAAGCCCCATGCTGATCCAGCTGCTGGGCATGCCCTCAAACGCCATCATGCTCTGCCTAAGCCAGTTGTGCCAGAGGCTTCGGCTGGCGTTCCTTAAGGGCCGATCTGTTATGGGCAGCTCCGGTTGAGGTGCCCCGTAATGTCCGTCTGGCTGGTAAGTCTCGTTTTCATCGCGAGCATAACCGTATCACACCGTAGATGGCCGAATTTATTTTGTTCGGTCACGTGGTGCTTCCCTTGGATAGCGATCCCGCTGGGCACTGTGAGATGCGAGTGTATTCGGGTTTGTCTTCCCCGGAGGAGATGAGCCCGAGCCGCCAAGAAACTTACTGAATTGCTCGTGCTTTGAGGTTGCCTCTGATGCCCGCTTGGTGGCTAAGGTGGACTGCCACGCGGTTGGCTTCTGCCTTCGGCAGGGGCCTTGCATTCGCTCACGAATGCAGCTCGGCTTCTGCGTCCCCCAAGACGGAAAGAGACTTGGTGAAGTTGATCGGAATGAGCTGCTTTCGGCTATTGACTTTCACTCTTTTGGTTAGTTTCCTTTCATCTCTTATTGGGCTTGTTTCAACTTAGCAGTATTTAGATTTATGCAAAGTCAAACCTTTTTCGTTTGAACAGGCTTCGGTGCTAGCCAGGGCCCGGAAGAAGCAGGACCAAGCAGCCTTGGTGTTTGTGGAGTCGAAGCTGGCGACCAGCGAGCCTAGGGTGAAAACCCTGGAAACCAAATTAGCTGCAGCCCAAGCGAAGATGAAAGAGAAGACAGAGGCCCGGCAGTAAGTGGAGCGGGCCACCAGGAAGCTGTGGAGCGAAATTTCGACCCGCGCAGATGTGGAGCAGTGTAGTCGCCGAAAGGCGGCTAATGAAATGAAAGCTTTAATCGAAACCTACCTGCGCTTGCTCACTAGCATGGGGGACGACGCCGTGCCGTTGGCGAGAGATGCTTCGATTTTCGACAGCATTCGGTGTGCTATGCAAGTTGCTTAAGGATGCGGCCATTTCGGTGATGTGCAGGCTGCCGAAAGCGCCGAAAATTTTGATGTCCCCGTTAGATTTTTTAACGGTTTCTGGGATTTTGGCGGCAGGGATCTCAGCCTCCTTCGGGCCGAGCTGAGCCGAGCTGATGTAAGTTTGTTTTTTGGTATCTGTTTTAACTTTCAGGTGCTTCAATTTGCTTTCCGTTGCTTGTTCCGGTTCGATACTTGACTGTGATAGTCTTGGTGTTGAATTTTTCAGGGACCAGATTCGGAGAAGGCCATTAGGGACAAGATTGTGCTGTACCTTCAGGCCCGGGATGAGAAGGAAGGGACTTCCGACTTCGGGACACCGTCTCAAGAAGGCGTTGGCGGCCAAACCCCCCCTCAAGAGCCTGTCAGGACACCGTGTGATACCGAAGCAACCTCTACCTCCACTGGAGCGCCTCCAGTCACGGCCACAACTTCCTGCGACCCGTTCGTGTCTCATGCCGCTCCCGCTGGAGATGATTCGGTAGTGAACTCGGGCTTCTTGTTTCGGTGTTGTGATTTCAAGACTTCGTATGACTATGCGGTTTGGGAATGCCACCTCCGAATGTTTGGTTTTTTAAACAGTTTGTGCACTTTCGTTTACACAGAGTATTCGGTGTATTAAAGTACCGCTATACTTTTCGGTTGCCCAAGTTCCCTTGGATGGGCTTGAATCGAGATATTCAAGGAATATCCATTGACTGTTGATTGCAATGGCTTTATCGTTCGGGGCTACACATGGTATCGCCACCGTGTGTGCCATCCGGGGTCTAGCCTGTCCAGTTTTTTGTGTTCTCGCTTTAACCGTACGTTAAAACAAATTCGGGTTGGAGCGATGGCCCGGCAATTTCGAAGCTCTGATAGAGTCACATGGCTTTATTGTTGATTATGAATGATGGTCCATTTATGTGAAAATTTTACTCAAGTTTCGATGACTTAATATATTTTGGCTTTAACAATCGGTTTGTTTCCCTTTTGCGAAGAGTTTGAGCCATTCAGTTTGTCTAAAAACCGAAAGGCAACACTTTCGGTTTAAGGTTGGAAACGCCGAACCTCCCATCCAAAAAAATCTTCAGTCCTTTGGCTTTTTATTTGGAACTGAAAGGCAACGCTTTTGGTTTTAACTTGAAAACGCCGTCCCCCAACTTTTTCGCCGGAGGGCTTTTGGCCAAAAATTGTCACCACCGCCGTTGCCATTGCCGTTGCCATTGCCGTTGCCGTTGTCGTTGTCATTGTCACCGTCGTCATTGCCGTTGTTGTTGCGCTATTGCCATTGCCATTGTCGGCACCGCCGTTGCCGTCATCCTCTTCCTCGTATTCCTCCTCCTCCTCGTCGTCATCCTCATTATTCTCGTCCTCCTCCTCTTCCTCGGAGTCAGCGCCGTCCTGCTCGTCGAACTCCTCTGGGTCCTTGTCCAACTCCACTCGACATTGGACTCGAGGTCAGACGGGGCAAGGGAACTATTGCCGTCGTAGGCCGCATCCCCGTCCTCGTCGTCGTTGCTCAGGGGGTGGGGAACTTGGGTGGGCTGTTCGCCATGGTGGTGGCTAAAGAGAGGGATGAAGGAGAGATTGCTTTGGAGCGGAGGAAGGAGAAGGCCGGATGAAGTCTTGAGTGGTGGAATTAGGTCAGAAGACAGGTATTTATAGCCATGCTTGGCTTTCGGCGAAGGGACAAACAACAACCCTCCAAAATGGTCCGGGATTACAATTTTGCCCCCCCACGGATCTTTGGACCTCCGTTCAGGTGGAAGAAAGAAAACCATCTAACATTGTTCGGGGTTTGAAAATTTTCAAACAAGGGATAGTCTACATGAGACGACGACATTAATTGTGAAGTGACCGTCTTGGAACATTAGCCGACTCAAGAATAACGTTACTCCCTCCATTGCAAAATAAGATACATGTTACACTTGAAGTCCACTTATTCAAAGTTTTCACTGTTTGTTTTGAGACAGAGGGGGCAATCCATCGAGAGAGAATTTTAGTTAGACGGATGGTCCTTTTTGCATTATTTTTTGTTGAATTCTAGGGAATATGCACATGCGTTGCACTGGGAAAAGTCTGTCAAATATTTACGAAAACACGACCAATAGTTTTCTAAATATTTATTTATATTTATCTATTCTATATATAATTTTGAATATATAATTTAAATTTTTATAACTATGACATCCGTAATATAGCTATTGTTTGCATATATAGTATGCTAGTGTCCTATTGAATCATCATCGAATTAAAACTTAATTGTGATATATGGACCTCTTTTATGTTGTTTTTTTAAAATTACGGTAATTACAATAGAGGCTAATAATCTTGACGACATCTTTTCAGTTGTCTGATAGTCAGAGAGAGACGGACAAGAAAAATAGATGGATGAAAAAATGATTGAGAATTTTATTACTTTATTATTAGGGAAGGGACAGAGGTATAGGTATACATATACATATTTCTAATATTTATCTCTCATTTTACAAGTTTGTTATTTTAGTATAAAAAGAAAAGAAGCTAAGCCACGACTCGGTCCAGTCCACTAGCCCGGTCCAGTCCACTAGCCCGAAAGGCCCACGAGACGGATTCCAGCCCAATAATAGATCTTTTCTCTCTCTTGGACGGAACTTTTATATTAGCTATCCTCGAGTTTCTTGGATTCAATGAGATCCTTCAACCATTTTCTCTCTCTTGGGCTTCAAAACCATCTCCATTGGGCCATGTTGTGCCAGGCTAAAAGTCAAGGACAATATAGCACGAATTTTAGTACGATATGAAAGTTGGAGGAGAGTTGAACCAGTTTAAAAACCTAGGGCAAGCACACTTGATAGCAGCGTGACGGATGAGTACGATAATAAATTGGCCTGCTATCACTGCCACAGATAAATATAGCATGCCGATTCATTTTCATACTCCCTCTGTCCTAAAATAAGTGTCGTTTTGGTTTTCGTACCACAAGTTTGACTCGATTTATAGAAAATACGTGCAATATTTATATCTTTAAACAAATTTGTTAAAAAACTAGACGAAAAGATCTTTGTGAGGATACTAATCACTTAACATAAATATTTATATATTTTAATATATAATTGCCATCAGTTTTTCTCAGATAGTAAAACAACCCTTATTTTGAGATAGAGGGAGTACTTCAACACAAGACATGTGTTAAAAATATTGTTTGTCAGATTTTTTTCAGGAGGTCTCTAATTTATGAGATTATTGCATTCTTTTTTGTCAGTTATTTCCAAATATCTCTTATTTATGAGAGTTTCCAATCTTGTTTTCATACTTCAACATAAGACATGTGTTAAAATTTTTTTTGTCAGATTTTCAGGGGTGGATGGATTAAGGCAACAGCCTCTACAAAGTGTAGTCCTCAGAATCAGTTGACATACAAGAACGGCCCTTGAAAAGCTTTCTTCAGAGGCGACCCACATAACTGAACTGAGTTTGAAAACTGTCTAGCTTCGGAGGCGTGTTTCTTAATTTAACCGCTTCAAAAGATATATATTCAGGGGTGGTTGTGTAGCTATAGTACTAGCTCATGAGGTTAGAGGCGGTTTGCTATACGAGCCACATCTGTTAGAAAAGGGGGCATTGCTGATGTCGATTTTTGTGCTAGTGTAATACCGATGTAGCATTTTAACCAAAAGTAACTCAGGTATCATTATTTATAATTTTACCCATGGGAAGGGAAAATTAACGATATTGAGCGTCACTGCATGAGATAATGGAGTGTATAGCCATGTCTTTGTTTATCTCCTCATACAAAGTAAGTCACAAGATAAAGATATATAATAATAATGAATAACAAATGATAAGCAATAAGATATATAATAAATAATCAACATCTTAATAGAATACTCCAAGTCTACAACGGTAGCATGGCATTAGGATGAACTGTAAGGATAAATCCTATGATATTCTAACTATAACTCAAAGCGTACAATGGTTAGTGCAATCATACTTGACAATCATGGTAAGAGAAGTGCATATCTACACATAGGGATATTATGAAGAAAGAGCAGGAACATAGCAAGCCAATCTTGATAATAATTGGGGGACTCTACAGAAGCTATATTCGGAGGTTGGACAATATAAGACTCAATAGGATTGTCACTCCCACGATCTACCGCACGACCCCGAATATAGGGTGCAATTGCATGCAAATACGGTCTAGGCACCACACCTACACAATATCAGCCACTCACCCAAGAATTCAATTAATGGCGAGAGCTATACAATCCTACGTATGAATATAAATCTAATCCAACTATGCCAAGCATGTAAGCAAAGTAAACTAAGAACATTATAATTACGAATATAAGCAAATAGAGCAAAATCATATCCAATATAATGGAGTAGAATATAGTCATATTCATATCTAGATGAACAATAAAATGAATAATTCAAGAACAAATGCAAAATAGGAGAGATGACAAGGATTTACCGGGCATTTCTCTTGACAGATTTGAAAAACAAGCAGGTGCTTGCCTCCTTCTAGTTCTAATCCTTTGTAGTTGTGCTCTAAACTATTGAGATCCAATTGAGATAGTGGCCTATTGGCTTGATCAAATGATGACTTGATGAATGAATAATAATGCAAACCCTAGGGTCTAGCCTTTCTTATGCAGCCCTGGCAAATGCATCTCGGCCCTCCGATCAAACTGACCTTAATGGGCAATTGATATTGATCCTCAATGGCGGTGGAGAGGTGATCCATGAGACTCAACCTGCTTGGTTGATGGGGGAGGGCAGTTTCCCAAGAGGGCAGGGCTCTCGCCCTATCCCTGTGATAGGTGGGCCTCCCCTCTGGTAGCCCCTCTTTTACGTGTCTTCTAGAGTCTTCTGGTGTATGTGTAGGTGTTTCTATCTATGTAAACCTTACATGTGGACCTCCTTTGAATACACTTGTACAGAATTTTTAGGGGTGGATAAACAAACCGACTCTATGCCAATGACTGTAAAGATCACAGCTGCTTGGTCGGTTTTCTAACCGTATATGAAAATAGGATATTCAGGGACGGTTAAATTAAGAGAGTTGCCTCTGTTATGCCTGCATCTCAGGGGCGGTTGTGTCACGGGACTGCCCCTGATAAGGATTTTAGAGACACTTTTTTATTAGTTAAATGGCTCCTCGTAGGCATTTTTAGAGATGCTTGTGTTAGGGCAACCGCCTCTGAAAAGTTTTCCAGAGGCGCTTTTATTAGGAAAGCGGTTCGTAATTAATCTGGAATGGATTTAAAATCACCTTATTTGTAATATAAATTTTTTAAATTGTCGCCATTTTTTGAATTATCACTGAAATGCAAATTATTAAAATTAACTCCATAAATACACACCAATAGCCGTCTTTACTATATATTAATTAATATACACACACATGAGTATAGTTTGTACAATAATTGGAACATTACAAGATATTAATTATCTATGCTTGCCATAAAAAGTATGGGAAATGATCCACACTTGGATTGTGAAGCCATACTTTTTGGGACTGACCGGCAGGGGTCACCTTCATTCTGACCATCTAACATATAGTATCTACACAGGTTGTTCAAAGAAAATAAATGATGATGATGAGTACTCAACTTGAGGACTCTGGCCAAGCTGAGGTGTGGGTTCCAAGTGGTGTGTGCGGTGTGTCGTCATGCAGAAGTTTTCAATGATATGCAAAAAAGTCATTGATCAGAGTCTTTGGTTGCTACCATATCAAACCAAGAAAAACATATCAGTAAAAGATTCATAAATGAAACCATGAAGAGAAAGGGAACCTCATAAAAATACCACATTCAATATTAAGTACAGTAGTAATTATTTATCATCATTGGCCACACAAAATGACCTTTGCAAATGAAACAAAACCCAACATTACTACCTTCATATAACACTGGTATGAAAAATAGCAATGATAGGCTTATTTCATTTCCAAAGGTCATGCAAGTATATCAAAAGGCCTCAGATTTGATTTAATTTTTTAAATTGGGGACTCCTTATTCCTATTCAGTAAAGAACGTGTTTGTTGATGTTTAATATAGAAATTAGACAAAAGTATCTAAAGCCACCAACGAAAGATGAGAATGAAACAGCAACACTGCAGTTTAACACAACACATGATAGCATCACAGCAGAGTATGAAGCTAGAACGACACGGTGGCATGAAGCTAGGCCGAGCAGCCAAGCAAACAGGACTGGTCAAAGAAAAACAAAGGTGTGGACTTGCTGGGTGCTCACCGAGGGCTTGGGACGCGGCGCGGTGGCCGCACAAGGTGGATGCGCGCAGCTGGAATTGAGGAGCACCGGTGCGGAGACGAGGTCGCGCGGTCATGGCGTGCCAGCTAGCCACAGCATCGAGGACTCTGGCCGAGTTGAGGCTGAGGCTTGGTCTCCTACAGTGGTGCACGCATGTCGCATCGTCGTCGTCCCGTAGAATGCGTCCGTGCTCGACCGACGTGTGGCTCCGATGATCGGACTGCAAGTAGGCGTGGGGGTAGAGAGAGATGGAGTGGTCACTCAATCTGAGGTGAAAATGAAAGTCAAATCTTGGATCTGTGTGAGAAGGCTCGCCCGGCCGGTGGTTGCGGCTAGGCGCACAGCGAACACGTGTGCAGGCTCAAGCTCCGAGCCAAAGATCTTGCTGTGCAGCGCGTGTATCAGGTAGCGGGCCGCGTGTGCAGGCTCGAGCTCGACGTCAAGCTGCGTTGGCTTCTTGGGCTTGGAGGGGGGGTGAAGAGGGGCAGAGAAGAATAAGCTGGTTGCGCGGCCAGAGGTGGACAAGAAGGCAGGCATAGGCGGCAACGAAAATTGTGGAACCAAATTCGAACAAGCGCGCCACTCATAGAAATTTTTGCAGCACAAAATAATTTACAGGGGTGGTTCCTTTATGTCAGAAGCCCCAGGTTCAAGAAGCGACAGTACCTTCCCGTTACAAGGAAGCGATGGTCTGGCATCCATGTGTTACAAAGCGCCATGCCTTAGTTTTGGTTTGGCAAGAACTGGAAACAAACTCTTCATCCATCCCAAATTGTTAGACATTTGACTTTTTTGATACAAAGTTTGACCACTCGTCTTATTTAAAAAATTTGTGGAAAGATAGCCAAATTTAAGTCATTTTTGAAGAACTTCTATTAATAAAGCAAGCTATGGCTAAAGAAATGGCATTTCGCATAAAATTTTGAATAAGACGAGTGGTCAACCTTTGTGTCAAAAAAGTCAAATGACTTACAATTTGGGATGGAGGAAGTAGGCCCTAATATTTGTTATGAAACGACAAGGACAAACAAGAGATAATGATTGAAACACTTGATCAACTTCGAGATGGTGCTAAAGTTCTTGGTCATCCTTCACTCGCACACTTGCGAGGAAGCAAAATACTGGTCAAACTTGATCCTCGGGCAAAATAATCCTCTAGGATCATCCTCCACTCGCACACTGGCGAGGAGGCAAAATCATCCTCCACTCTCATGCTAGCGAGGAGGCACATTCATCATCCATAAACTATTACAAACTACTACTTAAACTACTTAAACTAATTTAAACTAAATACTTGTACTTCTAAACATGATGCTCTCACAGGGAGTATCATAATTAGCCTCCCTTCGTACGCTTGCGAGGAGGCTCGTGGGCCAGATGGTTCTCGCTGATGGATTCATCGGATTCACCACCGCCACTATTGCCGTTGCTGCTGCCGTTGCCGCCGTTGCCATTGCCGTTGTCACCGTTGTTGCCATTGCAATTGCCACCGCCGTTGTTGCCATTGCATTTGCCACTGCTGCCATTGCCATTGCCGTCGCCATTTCCCTTGCCGCCACCGCCATTGCCGCCACCGCCGTTGCCATTGCCGCCGCCATTGCCGTTGCCATTGTCGCCACCGTCGTTGCCATCCTCCTCATCCTCGTCCTCCTCCTCGTCATCGTCATCCTCGTCGTCATCATCCTCGTCCTCCTCTTCCTCATCCTCTTCCTTGGAGTCAGCGCCGTCCTCCTCCTCCAACTTCTCTGGGTCCTTGTCCTCGACATCGAACTCGGGATCAGAGGGCATGGGGGAACTATCGCCATCATAGCCCGCATCCCCATGGTTAGAAATGTCATTGTCGGAGCTCGGGGGTGGGGAACTTGGGTGGGTTGTTCCCCATGGTGGGGGGTTCAGAGCTGGAGGAGGGAGTGGCGGGTTTGTAGCTGGAGGAAGGCGAGATGTTGCTTTGGAATGGCAGAAGGAGATGGCCAGATGATGTGGTGAGTTAAGAAAGAAGAAGATCGGACAACGGGCATTTATAGCCAAGCTTGGGTTGCGGCGGGGGGGACAAACGAAAACGCTCCGACATTCTCTGAGATGACAATTTTGCCCCCCAACGGATAATTCATGGAGCTTCCTTCGGTTGGAAGGAAACCATCAATAGTCTGGGCTGGCAAAATTTCTGAAAAAGCAATAGTCCGTCAGGCAGCGGCATTAATTGTGAAGTGACTGCCTCCATTTCAAAATAATACACATTTTCAACTCGAAAGCATCTTATTCAAATTTTTTGACTGTTTGTTTTGAGATGGAGGGGTAGCCCGTGATTTTTGACCATTTTCTTGATAGATGCTCCTTTTTGCATTATTTTTGACCATTTTCTTGATAGGTGCTCCTTTTGACTATAACAAAAACTCCATTTCTTACATATTGGCTAGCTGATATAGGCTTGGCAAGACAAGCACCCTTGAAGCTTGCCATAGGAGTTTCATATAGCTCCTTACACTTCCCACCATGATTACCATGATTTCCAATAAGATAATTCTAGAAAAACAACAAAGTGCTCAAATTTTGTAATGCATAATTTTCAGGAATATAGTTTGTAAAAATCAAAATACTAACCCCAACTCTTGAGAAGAAGAAATGCTTTCTAGAAACTAGTGGATGTTTGCTATGGAATATGAATTTGCAGAAAGCATTCATTACAAAATAATTGACTGTCCCTTCAGGCTTGAGAGACAAGTAAAGTGCACCTAAATACACTTTGACAAAGGTATAATCCACAACAGGAAGACTGCAAAACCAAACAAACAGTGTTACACAACTAAACTGCATGTGTAGACCAAAAAAAGGCAAGTAAGGGACATGGACGAAACTTTTATACTCATCTATTATGTTTGCCATTTTCTCCCAGAGAAAGCAAAGCTTCATATAATTCAACTTCATCATTGGAGACTCTAATCTTCGAACGAGGATTGACAAAGGGCTTTGATTAAAAATGCTGGGCTTGACATCCCATCTAGGATGATAGATTGCACTTTTATGACTTGAAGGCTCCCAAATAGGTTCACTAGAAGATAGCCAGCCAGATGCAGCTACACTAGATGACTCAGATTTGTAAACCGTGCTATTTCTACCCATACACCTAGAAGTCGCACTAACCACTAAATGAGTTCAAAAACTTGTTCTAGAAGGTGTCTGAAAAGGAAATGCAAGAAGCAACGCATAAAGATGTTCGAAAAAGAATACCAAATGAATTAAAAAACTGTTACATAAGAATTAAAAAAAGCATTATTTTTCTGATACAACTAATAGAACCTCACAAACAGTCACACAAATTTAAAAAGAAAGAGAGCTCAGATTACAACAGAATTCTGGATAAAGATGGATTCAAACACCACAAACTGGTCCAATGTTGAATCCAACTAATTAGTCTCCATTTATATTGCAAGGCTTAACCAAATAAAAGGAAAAAGAAGAAGCATCCAAGCGATATTGTCTTTCCAGCGCAGAATAGAAAACAACAATAAATCTAGTAAAGCCTATTATAAATATACAATAGTCAAAGGATCATCAGGAAGGATTGCAGCCAAAGGAGCAGGAGTAGGTATATTTTGATCTTCAACTTTCTCAAAATAATCAGTAAATGACAAAGACACCATATGAATGCAATCCTACAAAAACAACAATATTAGTTACACAAAACAAGAAAAAGAAAGATCACAACATTTTGTCTTAATCCAATATGGCTTACCTTTTCAACATTCTCATTTCCTGCATTTCCAATACTGGTGCTCTCCTCATTGCTCACATGAACACCATGAGAAGGTGCATTACATGTCTTCTGATCAAGAAACACATTTCCATCAGACCAAGATTTGAAGTTGCCACTGCTACCCAAGTTGATCTATCAAAAGATTAATCTGAATCAGCTATCAAAAGGTTACAAACATATATTCACAAAAGAAAACCAACTAGAAAAACAAAATAAACTTACAATTCGAGGAACACCTCCATGGGGTAGTTTAACGCCAACATTGAGATTTGAAGTAGACATTTTATTTAGCTGCCCAGACTTAGTCATGACTCTATCACTAGGAGTAGATGTTCCAGAAGATGGACAAACAAGGCGCCTCATTTTTGGATGTGCAATATACCCTCCATTCTCATCAAATTCAGGACCAAGTCTAAAAGAAGGATAACTAGGGCTTTCATTGAATATAGGCTTCTTGTTTAAACAAGGTTCCTTCATAGCTGGATTTTCTACAAAAAATATATCAAATATTATAATTGTCAAAATACAAAAGACAAAAAGTTCAAATATTCCACAATCCCAATACCAAAATTACAGGATAACAAATGTGCAAATTAGTACTAAAAATAATGTAATCTACAAGGTGAAGCAACTAGTAAAAAATTGTATATCATACATTTCATAACGATTTGGTTTTCTTCAATACAAACCTAGAGGCTACTCATTTGTACCAACATGGGGGGCAGAAGTAGCACCACTTGTTGCCTTGCCAACCTCAACTGTAGAAACCAAGGGTGCACCATCAGATGCAATATTTGGGTCACCTTCCTGAAAAAATAAGAGCAAATGGAATAAGTCCAGTTAGTACTGACAACAATGATTAGATACAAAAGAGAACAAACACAAGAATAAAAGCCATAATGGCAAAGTCACTCACTTTTTGATGGACATTCTCACGTGATGTTGCAGGAACAGCAGTAGAAACACTTTGAGCATTGCCACTAGCATCACCACCATCATCAACACGGCTAAGAGGCGATTTACCAAGATTTGTAGACAATCCACGTGAAGATTTGTGTGTTGCAATGGCAGGCATTGAAGATTAAGGACTATTTTGTTTTCTGTTCCCGCCAATACTTGTTTCAACAACTAGAAAAGAAAAAAATTAAAGGCTAAAAAAACTAAAATCAAAAAGGAAAAACACAATGATACTAAAAAAGAACAATTGGCAGCAAAGAAATTCAAAAATAACCTGGTGAGGCATCTGAAGCAAGTTCTTCAACTGATGGTGCAGATGCACTGCCTTTGCTCTTCGCTTTCCTTCCACGCTTACTAGTATGTACAGTAGCTTCTTCAACAACTATAGGATTGTTAGCAGTAGTTCCAGCTCTAGAAATCGGACGCCATCCAACAAGCCTTGTAGATGTCCTTAATCTCATCTTTCGATCAGTATCAGGGATAGATTCAGAATTCTTCCTTTTCCTATTCTTACACTTTGTACCTGAACCTGCACATGAAAATTTATATTGAAAGAAATGGCCAACAGAATGAAAAGCAAACTGAAATACGCAAACAATTTACTAGGCGAGTAATTAGAAGAAGAAATTTTAGCTGCCTGAGATGATGCAATTTCTTTTGTCTTCCCATTCCTTACACCTGATTCTGCACATGAAAAATAGGCATTCAAATATTTTCTACCAGGGATAAAAATTGTTAATTCAGTGATGAAACAAAACATAAAAGACTATCCAAATACCTTGGGTACATGAGTTACCACTACGAAGAATTTTAGTTGTCTTAGAAGCACGACAAAATTTAGTAGCAGGAGCATCATGGAAACCATCATCTAATTCAATTATCTTAGTCACAGAGTCTTCTTCTTCATGAGTATTTGCAGAGGGTTTCTTGGGTTCAACAACTTTGACATTGACATCTTTAGTAGCTGTTACAGTTGAACAAGCAATAGCAGCAATGTCTTCCACTCCTCTACCATTTGCAGCAGCAGCATGATCAACATCCAATACAACTTGTTTTGCAGCTGTTTGACTTGCACCAGGAGCCATGGTCGAATCCAAGACATCTTCACCAACGGAAGCATGCACAGGAGAAGGAACTGGGACATCATATTCAACTCCAGCAGCACCAACACCTCCATCAGCACCATGGCCTTGTTCAGTAGAAGGTACTCTACCAGCAGAACTCCCACCAACTGCATCACCACCGCCACCATGAACTACATGTGTCTCATGCATATACTTAAACATCTTTGCAACAAGTGTGCCAGGCAACCTAAATCCTAGCCTTGTGTGGTTCCTATAAAAAATCTCACTCATCCTATCCCTGTCCTGAAATGCCAAGACAATAGAACAATATGAATACAGAATATAAATTTCAATATACAAGAATAATAATATAAAAAACTAAACATTGCACAAGGCATCTACCTCAACACTTATGAAATGACAACATGTTTCAATGGTTGACCTAAAAAGATCACAGGCCTCTTCTAGGAGAAGCTCTTCAGCATAGCAAGTATCATCAACAGATTTCACCTACACAATATCAACTCAACAATCAACTAACAAGCTCTAGATGTGCAGCACAAATCAAAAGTATAATCAAAAGACAGATCTGGGTACATCAACACCTAAAAGAATGACAAATTTGTTCTTCACTAGTGTCATCTATCATATCCAAACACAATTTGCAACATCTAGACTCACCGTCCGTTTTCCATAAACGTTGCTAGACACACGATCATATGAAGCAAAATTCTTAATCATTAAGCCCGTACAACATTTGTTCCTTGGCATATCTTGGGGCAGCTTTTTAAATACTCCAAAGTCTGACCAATCAACATAATAACCCTACATACCAATTCAAAAAGGTGTCAATAAGAACATGCTGCATAATAACCAAGAAAAATAATAGAAAAAGTAAAGAAAACAAAGGAGAAACAGAATACAACTTACAGCTAGGAAATATCCACATCCGCCAATAGTATCCAGACCCTTTTCTTTGTAGTTTTTTATAGAAGACATCATCCAATTAAAGACAAACTTCAACCAATCTCAAGATTTCACTTGCACATTAGATATATCAATCAAGGGCTCTAGGTACTGTGTGCTAGGATAAGTATTAGAATTGGCACAAAGAAAAGTAGATAGAGCCACAACCATAAAGTAACGGAACACATCGTCATTAGATAACGTCTCTCCAAGCAACTTATCCTCAAACCACTTGATAGTTGGCAGAGCAGTTTTGCCAATTGCATTCAGGAATCTGGACTTCGTAGTATCAGTAAAGCTCTCCTTGATATCTGCACCACTGTAGGAATACCCAAGAACAGTTGTACTAACAATGGATCCAATGGAATCATTTTCCCTCCAACTAAAATCTCGTTGGAATTTAGATCAAAGTGATCAGCTATCCACTGCACAAATCCATTGGGAGCATGACAACCATCATAATCAAGCAGAATTCCAAAGCTATGATGCCCAATAATCTACTTCTTATGATCATCCAATTTTGCTATAATCTTCTGTCAAAAGTATGAGCTATAGAACCTACTTCTAGGTCTATCTGATGTACCTGCACCATGACTTGACTTTGCCTTACCCTAAGCTCTCAAAGTCTGCTAACATATGCAACAAAATCTAGTAAGGTGACTGCACTCACTAAAAAAGCTAGGGGAAAAACAATCACAAGGTGCCAATTTACCTTTGTAGGAAGCTTCTGCTCACTAGAACGGGTTGATTTCCCCTGCTTAGGAACAACCTTAAAGAACTAAAACAAATAACAAAATAGTTATTTAAATTCACAATTACTGCCACATTTAAGATGTGTCACATGGAAAAAGATTTAAGAAATGGTAACATTTGACATAACAACTACTAAAACATGTCAAAACTCAATACAACTACAAAAAGATGCTCAATTCGATAAAAGTATCAATTTCGCAACACTAAATAAACAACAAAAACTACTTGGTTTTCACATGATATTCAGAAAGGTTATACAACTTACTCCAATAAAAGCTTGCTACAGATGCTTCAATGCCTTCGCAATTTCATCAACATGAACATTGTTATCATCTCTAGAGTTTTTGTGCTAACAAAGGCAACAATATTATATATCATATTAATAGACATTACACAAAGTTCCCAAGAAAAAACACAATCCAAATATAGACTGATTACCTCCATTTCATGCACAGAATCACAGTTGTTATCCTCTCTTGCAGACTCATCAACACTCTTAGAATCAGCAGAAGCACCATCAGAAACATATTGTTCATCATCAACAGCTATATAGAAGAAAAAATGACAACTACTTATTACTAAATAATAAACAATTACATCGTAGAACGTATATATATATGTTTAAACATAGTTCACATTACATCATCACACCATTATGCTCTTCACATAACATTTAAAAACCAAAACAAAACATAGCTGATATTTTAAGTATACCTAAGATTAAAATGACATACTACATCCGATTAGCATAACCAGGATCAGTAGGTGCCCAACAACAAACAAGACAATTAGCCTTCTCAAGCAGCCACAAATAGATACAACGAAAGTGGAACACATGGTGGCACAGCAAACAACGAAGCTGATTCTCCATATAACCAATCGTAGCTTTCGGATCATCCTCAAAAGGTTCTTCAAGTGTGAACCTACGGATAGCACACACTTCCCCCCACTTCAAAGTCAAAAGAAATAGATAACCACTGCCTTTATCATCACCCTTTTTGTCCTCACTAATAATAGGCGGTATTTCAAGAGGAGGTTCAGAAACAGAATGAAAAAGCTGACGGCGCTCATCCATTGGTTCCATCTCTCGTCACTAGACCACGATACAAAGTAAAAATATAAACAACTAATTATGTCATAACATAATTAAAAAATAAAACTAGTCATCATCATGTTCCAGAACAAAGAATACTTATATTAAATTATCCAAAGACATGATCCACATCAAAAACAGACTTCATAACCCACAACACTACCCCTACTGATCAAAATAGATGGGCGGCACATCCCTACGGCACACAGGACATGACAACCTAATCCTCCTCTGGTTTTAACAACTTAATATATTCCTTAAAAGAATCTGACCCTGCAATCCTCCTCCTACAAATTTCACAAATTGTACAAACTTTGAAGGATAATGAACTAATACTAATTCATCACACTAATCTCCAATACCAAGTTCAGAACAATCAGCACCTGCATTAATAATTTGAAGGACAAAAAACTATAAAGTACTGACAACAAATGAATAACCCAGCTGAAAGGTGGACCAATAGGTAAATATTCCAGAAAAACAGACACATAACCAATAATGACTAAATTGAAATAACAGAACACTAGTAAACTATGATTCCTCCATGACTTTGCCTCAATGTGATAGGTCTAGCAATGAAGCATCAAACAGACCCCAAAGCAGATTTCCTTCCTGCAAACATGAGACAAAAAAATTCAAAGACTGAAGTCAACCTGAATTAAACATTCACATACCAAGTCTAGAACAATCAGCATCTTAAATTGCCTCAATAGACAAAAAAATTTGCACTAGTTAAACTATGCAAGTTACTGCTATCAAGTCTGAAATTATGCAAGTCTGAATAATTAAAAATATATTAGCACGGTTTATTTTAAAGTTCTACTCAGTTGATAGGATCCAGCTATGAATTCCACTGTTCAATAGTTCAGACTCAAAATATGCCAACAATACTACCATTAGTTATTCAATTCTCGACTAATCAGTAATCACAGACTCTGAACTGACACAACAAATGTGTAAACTACTACACAACAAATGTCAAGGTGTTGACAGTGCAGTAGATGGCAAATCAAAAACAACCTCAACACAAAAATTAGGTTCCACTGCAAAAGTAACAAGAGCTCTTAAACCTAACACTAGTCTAATATAACTAGTAAATAATAAATTTTATCGTTGCATAACACATATTATCCACTGCTAGTACCAGTAGGCAATTTACCTCAATTTGACAGGTTTAGAACTGGAGCAGCAAACAGAACACAAAGCAGAGCTTCCTTCCTGCAAAAATGAGACAAAACATTCAGAGACCTGAAGGCAACCTGAATCACACTTCACATAAACTGAAATAGGAAAAAGAAGAACACATTCAGACTGAGACTAAACATGCAATACAAGTTTTAATTTCTCAACA
>CM041633.1:40870690-40881755 GCA_023333625.1 Bothriochloa decipiens | reverse complement strand
TCCTCCATGAACTCAAACAAACCCCCACAAATCCACAAACCCTAGAACTCAAACAATCCAAAAATCCACCAAATCTATGCACCCCAACAAACGCCCCCTACTGCTCCACACAACGAGCGCAATGAAATCCACATCATCAACCCCCAAATAACCCAAATCCGCCTCTTCTCAAACCCAAAAATCCCCAAAATCTGATACTGCTCTGACGAAAACAACAACTAGACGACGGAGAAACCCTAGACAACAAATGCCAATCATACGACAGAGGACGCAGGTGCAAAACAAATATGAGAGGGAGATGAACACGAACTCACCTAAATCCAAGAAGAAGAAGAAGCTGTTGCGCATGACCGTCAATCGCCTCCTCGTCGCTAAAGGATGAAGCCTTAAGTCGAAGATGCGTCGCGACACCACCTAAGGCCAGATCCACACCTCAACTGAAGACCGGCGGCGTGACAGAAAAAATCACCGTCGATGATGCGCCACGACACCACCAGTAGCTAGATCCACTAGAGCACCGTCCTCGCCATGCGATTAAGGCCGGAGACCGCCAACGGGGACAGAGAATCGCCGCCGCCGTCACCGAGGAAGAGGGGCGAGAACTCGAGAAGACGTGAGAGAAGTGGAATGAAATGGGGAGACAAACCGGCGCGAGTCCCAAAAATATGAACAATGCACGCTAGAGGTGGGACCCACACGTCAGTGGAACAAAGAAAACGAAGCGGCGCGGGATGGAGATAGACGACGGATGGAGATCGGACATGGGGAAAATCCATGTGCTGCCAGAGACAAAAACATGCGCGTGTCATATAGCATTTCTGTTCTATTTCAATCTCTACTTATTAAGTCAAAATACTTAATTTGTTTATGCATGTATTGCCATGTTTGTCGAATGTTTTGATTAGAGCAACTGCTAGACAAAGAGATGAACTATTTGTATTGTCATGTTCAATTTTAGATACAGTAGAAAAAGAGGTCCAACAATTTTAGTAGAAAACAGGTCCAACAGCCTTCTATCATGAACTTCTGGATGGTTAGAAAATACATGCCGCAGTCGCTCTCCATCTGTTAGTGAGTCAGAGAAACTTTACAACTACTATATTTATTTGTACATCACTTCGAAACTGTCATCAAGTTTTATTGTTTCTTAATAGTCTTACTTGTTTTAGTCATCCAATATTCACCCATAAACTTGACTAATAGACGATAACGATATTATTTTCCTGTCTTAATAAGCTCTTATAACAATACTACTATACAATGAATTTTAACATACTCCTGTCATTAATAGAGGCGGCACATTTGTATGCCCATCACTGAAAATGCAACCCGTTTTTGGAGAATCACTTGCATTTTTATAGAGGTTATCCATATGTAACCCCAGTCGGAACCGGCATGTAACCCTAACTCCACTAGATGTGACACCACTGGCGGAGCCTCGCGAAACTGGGCAACTGTCCCCCCTTAATCTAAGCGCTAATTATAGGTACTTTGTGCAATTACGTTGATTCAGCTCATCCTCCTCTCTGGAAATGCAAGCAGCCAAGCTCCTTAGCATGCATTTTTGCTAACTCCGCCCCGTCTGAACATACACACACAAAGCTCCTTGCATGCACTTTTGGTTGGCACAAAGAACACGCACATGTTTCTACTGTAGCTCCCCCCTTAATTTTAATGCAAGCTCCGCCACTGTGTGACACAGTCTGTCACACTCTCATTCGAGCAACACAAGTCTCTCTCTCTATCTCTCTCTCTCTTAGCCTCTCTCTCACTCACTCTCTATCTATCTGCCTGTCTATCTATCTCGCATGAGTCTCTCTCTCTCTTGAAAAGCAGCCACACACCACTCCTTGTTGCACTCCAAACTCCCAAGTCCCGTCCTCTACAACGATGGTTTGGGCCTTCCTCACCTGCTCAACGTTTGGCAACTACCCTCCCCCAAATACTGCATAACAATGTGGCAGTGGATCTCATAAGGAGCAGGAGATAGCGGCAAAAATATAACGGTTGGCATAAAGAGACGATGGTTGAATGAACAGACATTTCAAGTAGGAGGCATGAATGGTTCTGGCGAGTCAGAGCCAAAAGGAGGGGTTACTAATCGATCTCAAGAACAAGCTGAGGTAAAATCCTTGTGAACAAGCTGAGGCAAAAGCCTTGTGAGGTAGGCAAATGGAACTCCCTCTGCTCGTCCTCGCCTCTGGCAATACATGGGATGTTTATAGCGCAAGGTTCATCATCTCTACAACACTTGTTCAAGTTGCCCACCTCAAGGACTGGCATATAATATTGAATAATTCCTAGGAATTCAACGGAACTTCTGCGATTTGTGCAATAAAAGTCGGTATCAACACTACTGTGAGGGTTCAACATACGACATGTTGACTGAGATCGAGCACTAGCTCAAGGGCTGACTTACTGTGGCAGTTGTTTTTTATTTGGAGTGGAAGGTGTGCATCAACTCTTCTATAAAGATCTAATTAATTTACACAGGTCCTGAATCATGGGTAGGGTGGATGTTCAGCCCATCTATTTAAATATATTTTGCCAACTCTTTATAGGCTTATTGTAGTAGTGGAATTTACATTGGTTGAATGTGAACGTTTAATCTGTTCCTGAAAAATTTGTTCACTTCTACTCATCAATTAATAATTGAAACAAATCATGTTCTCGATGCCATATAGCTGCCGTTCAGGTGAAAACAAGCAATTCTTTAGGAACTGAAGACCTTTTTGACATGAGATGACCCAAAACTAACCTGATTATGTGGTATTTACCATAGAGAATATCCATAAATAAAGTTAAAACTTCGTATTTAAATTTGTCACCTTACATAAATAAGAACAGAAAAAATACACATTCCACAAATTTGATAAGGAAAAGTAATCAATCGTCCATGGTCTATTTGTCTTTCTTCCTATAAGCCCGTTTTCAATATACTTCCTATAACACAATTGCTAATAAAGAGTGACTCGATATAGTTCTAGGAATATAGTACCTAGTTAAGTTCTTTTTTTTCGAATGGACAGCAAGAGTTTTGCCATTATTTCAGTCAGATGGGTAAACAAGAAAATAAAAGCATTACAAGCATAACTCAACTAAATAGAAGAGAAACAGAAAACTGAATTCAGCTGGGATTGAAAGAACACCAAAGCAAAGAAAACCAGTAACAAGTCCGAACTAAAAGGGAAAAAACTGGCTGAAACGCGTGCAAGCAAACCCCGAGGAGGGACAGCCAAACCGCTATGAACAACTTTTGGAGGAAAAAAACTACTCGGAAAGCGCAAGAGCTGAGAAATAGAAGATGATTCGCTGAAAACCTTCTTTCAAGGGTGATGATCAATGGGTGCTCGGTGTCTCTGCAAGTAGTTATATACTGATCCGCTTTGGTATATCCTCCTTTGTTACAGTACGTACGTTTGCTTAGGTGTTGTGGTTTTTTCGGCTCCATCCCGCATAATTTGCATGTATGGGGACAGCTGTCCAGACCCATTTGATTAGATTGGTTTCAAAGATCTTCCACTGCAGTAAGTTGCATGCAAAGAACCATCTGTTCTGTCCATGCCTTCTAGTTGCATGCAAAGCTCCTTATACTGTATTTTGTAGGCACTACTATTTGTACATTCCCCACCACATTGTCCATCCACTACGTCAAAATGGAATAACTGCTACGTAGCGATTTTGGACTCTGCAGTGGACACTTTAGTTGCCCCCTGCGGTAAATCCCGATGATTTAACGCAGCGGACAACTTTTGTTTACTGTGACGGGCACTTTTACCCGCTGCCGGCAAATTGATTTACCGCAATGGACATCTTAAGGTGTCCGCTACGGTAAATAGAGCATTTACCGCAGCGAACACCATAAGATGTCCACTGTGATAAATTAATTTACTGCAGCGCCATCCTTAAAGGCCGCTGCGGTTAAGGACACGGCACAACAGCCCAAAGTGAGGCCTAATCCGACGGCCACATATATAATGGAGACTTAGGGTTCTGACTCCCTCACTCTCTCCCTCAGCGCCCGCAGCTGCCGCACCCCTCAACGCCTCAAGTCGCACCACTCAGCGCCCCTCCCATCTCCTCTCGTCCCCTCCCCTCCTCTCTGGCCGGCAGCGCGGCGGCGGAGGCGGACCTCGGCGTGGTGGCGGATGCGGTACGAGCAGCAGCGGTTGTCGGCGAGCGCGGCTCCCTCAAGGAGGAGCGGCGGCGCAGAGTCCTCGATCCAGTGCTCCTCCACCATGACATCTCCCTCTCTGGCGGCGCACTGGGATGCGGATCTGGTGGCCGGATCCACCCCGGTGGCGCTCGCATGCGTGGAGCCCCTGGCGGCGGCGGCTGGCAACAACGGCGGATCCCTGGTAGGTACACCACTCCCCTCTCCCCACTCATCCTTCATCTCTTGTTTCATCTCTCTCAGTCTCTCACTCTCCTTTGCAGATCCATGGCGCGGATCCCTGTTGCTAGCGCAAGCAGGCGGGGCCAGCAAGGAACCAGGGCAGCGATGGCGGCGGGACCGATGAGGAGCTCCACCACGGCTCCGACGAGGAGCTCCACCATGGCAGATCCTGCAAGCAGCTCCACTGGCGGGCGCGCAGCACCGGTGACGGGATCCAGCAAGGCGACGCAGCCGGCGGCGGCAGGCTCGGCGGGGCAAGATCCAGCCCGTGTGGCCTTTTTTATTTTTTTTGTTTTTCGAAAATCCTTTACCGCAGCGGGCTTCCTTGTGTGCCCGCTGCGGGAAATCTCATTAACCGTAGCGGCTAGTCACGATTAACCGTGGCGTGGCACCGGTAGCGGACGCCTTGGTCCGCTGCGGGAAACTGATTATGCCCGCTGCGGTTATTAGTTTGCGACATAGTGATCGCCATCGAATTGTACCGTCAGTCTTTCCACTGAAAGAAAAAAGCATTCTCAGCCTCCTCATTATTCTTTGAGTTCATCACAAAGTTGGTTAGGGGGTAAGTGTTCTATCATGTTGCTGTGGTTCAGGGCTTTTGTCCACTCTGATCGGTCTTGTTTCTTTTGCACTAGGCCCTTCCATTAATCAGGTACCTAGTTAAGGTATGTCATGTTAAGAAATATCATGTTACAAAAAACCGAGTTATGGGTTTGCATTATTCACCTGTATAATAAGAAACCCAACTGGCAGCTACCAAGCAACTACACACCTGATAGACCAACAAATAGATAATTTACAATCCTAACATTGTTGTCATGAAGAAAGGAATGAAACGTATATATTCTGGTGCCGGTAGGTTCAACCTATATATACTCATTATTAGTATTATACTCACTTTTTATGTGTGAACATAAGAAAAAAGTTTACATGCATGCTACAGATATTTGTATGACCCTCTACTAGTACCTGTTAATTATTCATTAGAAAAAATAACACTTTGATCGTAATTTTTCAAGGTCTTGTGCATGTGTGTATACGAGCATCAGTATTTTTCCACGATTTTTAGTGTCCTACAAGCATATTAGCAAATTATGTAGAGTTTAGAAAATTTTATACTAGAGGCAAAATGATCATTTTAGTGCAAAACAATATTTTTACTCTGTACTTCTCATCACGTAGAGTGTAGAAAATTTTATACTATAATTTTCTGACACTTAATATTATTTTATATCTATTTTATAAAAGAATGTTTGATTAGGCTTAATATCCATTCACCCAATTACACGAAGCCATAGTTTCTTTTGACAAATATCGTAAGTGGATACGTGCATCAGCCAATGTGCGCCTTTCGAGATGTCCTCGGCCAATTATCCCTTTTATCAGCAACAAAATGGTATTAGTGACTGGTCTTGGCTATATACAAAGAGTCAAATAGCTTGCACGCAATGAAATAGACAGTCCATTGTATGACCTATCTGTGTTAACCTATATTTCCATGAGGATATCATTATCCACACCACAAACTTAATCAATGCTGTAATCTCTTAAGTTTACTACTAGTAAGCGAGCATGTGAACAAGTTGCTCTAGTAGATTATAAATGCCATTAGAATAAAAAAAGTGAGGATTTGTTCGGTTGGTGGGCTGTATCCAAACGGACCCCTGTGCCCCTCCAACAAAACTGGTCTGGCCGGTTTGGAACTGGCTTGGCTAGTTTAGGACATGGCTAGGATCGTTCCCATGCTCTCTGCGGCGCCAATTGAAGCATCCAACACGGAATCTTTTTTTTTTTGCATTTATTATCCCTTTTAACATATTTTCGTTGTTTGTTGCATTTTTCCGGAAGATCTAGTGCTATTGTAGTTGGTTTTGCTGCGACAGGACAATCTTCGGCTTGCATCTCACGGATAGGGTCTCCCAGCAGGTGTTCCGATGTCTTTGTGGCAAAAGGAGGAGTCTCGTCTTTTGAATTTTAGCAGCTCGTGGACGAGCATGTAATCTACTTCCACGACAGCGGCGATCAAGTTCGAGTTTTAATTAGCTCCTTAACTGAGAAGCGAAGGAATTGAATCATGAATCGTTGAATAATTATGGGAAGATTATTGGACATTATTGGTTGCAGATACTACGTGAAAAATGATTTGTAAGAGCCAAACCCTTGGCACTGCAGGGTGGCTTACGATTAAGCCGTCCTTACAGTGAGATGCGCGGGCACCATCAAACCAACCGCCCCTACAGATAGCACTGTAAGGGTGGCTGGTGTTTTCAGCCGCCCCTATAAATGGGGTTGATTTTTAGGGGTGGCTCCATCACTAGCCGCCCCTACAATTGACTTGGACAAATTTAGTGAAATAAGACACTAAATTATCTCAAATGAAAAAAATTTAAATCTCACATAGACTTTATAAAATTATATATGAGACTTGTGAATTTAGAACTACACTTTGCGAATGCTTTGTGGTATTCATGACTTTTCGAGTTGAGACCATCTAGGGTTCCGAAAACTGGATTTGAGCCATGAAAATTTTAAAATTCAAAATTTTAACCGTCCAAACTTTATCAAATTCAAAGTTGACCAAAATACCCTATGTAAATCTTGATGAGTTCAGCAAACATGGTATTCTATGACTTTTCTATTTGAGGTCATTTAGGGCTTTAAAAACTACGGTTAAAGTGTTATTTTTTCTTAATCCATAATTTGACTTGGTCAAACTTGGTCAATTGAGCCTTCAAATGACCTCAAATGAACAAAGTTTGAATACCAAGATTGTACAAACTCATCAAGGTCTATATTAATATATAAGACAGTTCTGCATTTGAAAAAGTATTAGTAAATACTAGTCATATTTTTAAAAATTCAAGATTTGACTTGGTCAAACCTGGTCAAATGAGGCACTAAATAACCTCAAATGAAAAACTCTTGAATACCATGATTGTAGAACTCATCAAGATCTACATTTGATACATAGGTTATTTATACATTTGAGAAAGTGTTAATAAACACTAGTCATAAAATCTTTGTAAACAATGTATAGGCATAGTTTGTTAAATGTCTTTAAATTTTTACTATAATCTTATGCACCCATAGTATGCCCACATACCAATTTTTAGGATTTTTTGACCACTTTATGATATTATTACATTTTTCTATCATGGCCATAAAAATACAAGTTTGAGTAATTCCAAACGAAAGACTTAATCTTCCATAAATCTTTGGTATGTCTTAAATAGAACATGTCTTACTATAAATATTTTTGTATAATTTTTGGACGTCCTTTGGCATGACATGAAGGTTAAGTTAGAGTTAATTTGCAAAACCACACAGAAAATCAATTAAATCTTAGAAAATATCAAATCACTTCAAAAATCCATTAAAATTATAGACAACGTATCTATGTCAAGCTTATTCAAACATATTATGTCCTATGCAATTCTTAGAACTTTTAGAGCAATTTACGATATTACTAAATTTTTTTGTCAAAGGCAAATTTTTTTTAACAGCTTGGGCAGCAATGCGGCCCAGCCTAGCCACGCGGTGCCACCCTCCCTTGCTTGCAGGCCGCAACCTGGGCCAGAGCTGGGAAAGTGGCCCGGAGCTTTCTCCCTCTCGGGCCAAAAGAAGCCCAAGTGCCTGGAGCCGTCGGATCAGCGTCACCCTAGATCCGATGGTCACTCGCGTTGATCGAGGCAACAAAACCCCTAGGCCGGCGGCCACTCCTCTGAACCCTAATCCATTCATTTCCTTTTCTCCTTTCTCACTTCTCCTCTCCTAGCCGCCAAAGACAGCAACAGAGAGAGAGAGGGACGCTCAAGACGCGCACGCGGCAGCTGCCAGTGCGCGGCTCCATCTAGTTCGCCTCGCCGGGTGCATGAGCACGGGCCATGGCGGAGGCCTCTTATGCCGCGGCAGCGAGGCGCGTGAGATGTCCATGGCACAGCGGTAATGCGATCATGGCACAGCGGTCAGCTGCCAAGGCAGCAGGGTCCCGGATCGAGGAACTCCGGCCGGCGTTGGATCCGGCCTCTCCTGCATGCCCGGAGGTAAAATTTCTTCACTCAAGCGATGTATAGCTTCACCTCTCCTCTCAAATCCAGTCTGGATTCGTCCCTAACTCCTTCTCTCCCTTCCAGATTCGGCCATGATGGTTGGTGGTGGTGGCGTGCGGCCACCCCCGACGACGGGTTCCTACACGGCAGATAGGGCCCGGTGCGGGCTCCGGCATAGCGGGTCGATCCCCAGCGTGGGCGGAGCTTCCGGGTGGTGGCTCCAGCGTTGCAGCCCCGTCCTCCGCAGATCCGGCGAGGACGACCTCCGCGGTGGCAGATCCTGCGAGGATGACCTCCCCGGCGACGTATCCGGTGACGCCGATCTCCTCGTCTGCACATCCGGCGAGGAGACCCTAGCAGCGGATCCAGCGAAGTGGGAACGGGCTCACCGGCTGCGGATTCTAGCCCATTTGGGCTTTTTTGTTTTGTTTTTGAAATTCACTATAGGGGTGGCTGGTGATCTAACTGCCCCTGAAATGGTATTTTTAGGAGCGGTTGGGCCAGGCGTCCCATAGTGCCTTGATTTGTAAGAACACCATGGGGGGGCTGGGCCAACCACTCCTGTAGAGGCCCTGGAGCCACCCCTACAAAGCTTTTGTGGCGTAGTGAGATGCAAAATATACTTTATTTTGTTTGGTGCGTAGCCCGTAGTCTTGTGGCTTCAGACGCATTCATATTATTTTATTAGGACTTCTATATTTCATCATAAAAAACGGATACCTACTACATATACATAGTACTAAGATAAGAGTTTAGTACTCTTAGATTTTTGTGATCATATGTTGCCACAACAATAGAAAGTGAAGAAACATATTTCAAATTGTCATGTGCGGTACAGAGTCTTGTCGTACCCAGCTGCCCTACCTCACAACGGGTGTCATACCGTCATGTGAGGTGCCGGCGTGGTGTGGACAGTAAAATCTCGTTCGAGTACACATGTACTACTAAGTACTAGGAGTACTAGTGTTGACACGAAATTTTGTTCCGTGCAAGAACACGTGGGAGGCCTGCAGGATCACGTGAAGCAAGAGCAGCTTGTGGGTTCCCTGAGCCTCAAAGACGCGTCCGATGAATCGGGTTACGAGCGATGTCATGCCAGTCAATTTGACCCTATATTTGATGAGAAGATCAAATCGTCAAATTATGGAACTTACCAATTTGTTACCGGATAGATCTGAAAGATGTGTCTCTAAGATAGCCCATAATCCAACAAAATTGACTAGAAGCGAACTCCTATGCATTGATAAGGTCAAGAGTAAAGAATAAATGAAAACGGCTAAAACAAAGTATGGATGACAAAACAATTCAATTAGTCGATCAGTTTAGTCGATATAGATCAAATCAGGATATGCAGCCCACATGCACGACAGTCAAGTGCTGAAAAATCTTTTACACTAGCTGGATGTATGTAGAACATCGCTAACAGTGAGGGTCATGGAGAAGTCTCTGATAATGGTGTATTCTAAGTACATAAAACGAGAATAAAAAAACTAATCAGCAACTAGCCGAGCAATGCATACGCGTTGCCCGTGAAAGCGTAACCGTTCGGCTATTTAGCCAATACAGGGTCCATGAAGCACGAACAAATGCTTGCCAAACCATAAATAGATCCAAGATCAAAGCAAACCTTGTCTAGCGATCCTTGCTTAGGTTAAACCTGTTCCACCGAAATGACTCTCAGTTCAACTTAATACACGACATCCACCTGACGTTTCCGCGCTTAAACAAAGACGCGGGATCAAGCTTGAATTAACCTCAAATCTACTCATGTTTCAACAAGCATCGAACGCACAACATGTAACAGCCAAGATCAATAGAATTTAGACGATGAAAGCATAGATCAACCGTTTAGCAAGAATAAGCATGCAAAACTTCTAAATAGTGAATATATAAGATTGGAGGCCAAATCTATCAATCTTGACTGGACAAAAATATTATTATAATAAATAAATAAATAAATCACTAAAAGAGAGAATAATATGAGTAACTTAATGAATCTACTAGATTACCAAATCTAATAGATTCGATACCGATTTTAAGTCTAATCTAGGCATATATCCACCTGATGACGTTGAACCTACTTCGAGCATAAAAGGAAACAAGAATCGATAACTAATCCTTACTCGATCTAAGTCCAAGTCTATCAGATGACGCTAAACCTAAACCAAGCAAGAATCGACCTTGATCCACCAAGTCCCATGTCCACCGGTTGACATCAAAATAAGGCAACACAAGGCATGACGTAAGTCTGCGTCTACCGGATGACACCCAAGTTGTTGAAGAACTCACCGGAATGTACTCTACTCAACTCCTAAGGGATTGTTGGTCTAAGCCTAAAAGGTTATTGTCTTGATTGAGATGATGATTGATTAATTACAATGATGACCGTGAGTACAAAACTTGCCTCAAAAGAAATATCTAAACAAAAGGAAATATTAATACATGGACTCTGGCTTCCCTTCTGTAGAATCCTTGCCGATAAAGCTTCTTCCACTGACACATATTTTTCTGTTTGGCTCAGCTGGCAAAATCTCTGCACGTAAACATATTGTATTGCCAAAGACGTGTCCACGAGCATCGACATCCAGCCGGTCGTGTATATGCATATATGTGATAATAC
>CM041633.1:40784590-40870680 GCA_023333625.1 Bothriochloa decipiens | reverse complement strand
CCCATATACGCACGACACCATGTGTTCCAAATAACCAAGCATATGTACGAGACTCTAGGCATGCAACCGTGTATGTGTGGATCTTTGGAAATTTTCTTCTCCTTAATCCGTTGGACTCCCTACTACGCTAGCTATTTGGGCAATCTTGTTGGATAACGAATCCTGGCGTTCCCAGACTCGTAACCGTGGCCGAATATAGTAATCATCGATGCATGAGCACACTCCCCAATAATTTTATTCCAACATGGCGAAACAATCTCGGACAACAGGCTTCTCCCAAAATATGTTGAATAATATTTCCTCGTCTTCCTTGCCTGTACGTGGAGCATTTCTTGTCAATAATATTTCTCAGCTGATCAAATTTTGATGTCAACAACTAGGTATACATTATTCTTGGCTCTTGCACAGTCAATTCTAGTACTTATGCTCAAAGCAGGGAGTACTACAATAATCCGGGGGTGGTGCGGTGCGGGGACACTGGAGCTGGTGCGACGGTTGACGTGGAGGTATGCTCTCCAACGCTCCCAAATGGGCTTGCTGTTGGCTTCCTTGCATTAACCAGAACCTTTTTTGGAGGCAGCTGCAATGCCCAGCTCCATTCACTACTAAAGGATTTGTTATGCGCTGCGCACCCCGGCAGCCTCTGTTAATCTCATGATTTACCACAACAGATATTTTTTATCTTTTGGCCAGTACGGTAAGTCGATTTATCATGACGGTATTTTGAGATGCTTGCACGGAAAATACCCTCTTTATCGTGGCGGGTGCTGCCCGTCATGGTAAATCATTTTACACTGGCGGGCACCTTATGAGGCCCGATGCCAAAAAGACTGAGGCCCAACCAGCCCAAAGCGAGGCCAAAGAGCTCTTCACATATATAAACATGGATTTAGGGTTCGGGCGCCTCGCTCACTCCTACCGAGCGCAGACTTCTCTCCTCTAGTTGAGTGTCTAGTCGTCTCCACTTCGTGCCACTTCTCTCCTCCCAGTGCTCGCTCTCATAGCCGTCCTCCCCCACACCTCTTCCCCACTCCGCCCTCTCCCTCATCTCACAATACACCACAACATCAGATTTTGCACCAGATGATTAGACTCTAAAAGCGGCTACAATGTCAAATAATATGACGCTAAAAACTTACAGCGTTAGACTACAAATGCTATAAGTCCTAACGCCAAAAACATATACCATCAGACATGTCTTTTAACATTAGAAAATATGTTACCCTGAATATATTTTGCGTTGGACCATCCATTGCTATTCTTTAGCAACAGATACTCTGTTACCATACATATAGCAACAAATGATCCAATAGTCCTAGCAATTTTAGCATTAGACGGTCCAATAGACAATATAAATATGAAAAAAATACAATTACAAACCAGCACATATGATACCCAGACTCAAACAGAAGTTTCATCACATAAAGATACACACACATACATCACATGGAGGTCAATTATATGTAACAATACATTGTCTTGCACATGGTTTAACTATCCAACAAAGTTTGGCACCAAAAGAATACATGAATGCACATCCCAAAAGACTAGTAGTTTGTGTTTGAGATATTAAGGTTTGTGCACACAATCATTTCTATGAGCTAAAAAACCAAAAGCTATGGTTGGCAACAACAAAGCACATTCATCAAGTTAGGTGTGGAGAACCATGTTCCAAGAACTCAAGGCAAAGACTTGTGCCCAGCACTTCCTAAAAAATATAACCACAATTAGGCAATTGTAGAAAATATGTACAGTTGTTGTACAATACTAGTTTGTAATCAAGAAAATGTAGACATGCGGGTAGAAAAGCTAATTCACACTTGAGACAAAAGACTAATTAGTCATTAACTCCAAGTGCTTGTCTTTTTGACAAAGCCATTACATATTTTGTAAACCTTAGCTTTGCCGATGGCTTCCTCTGATGAATGAATTCCTCAATCAACCCAGGGGGTAGGGCCTTGCTTATATAGCCCTGGTAAAAACACGTTGGCCCTTGAATCAAACATACCTTAATGCACGGTTCAGATTGATCTTCAATGACGGTGGGGGCACGATCCGTGAGCTCTATGAAAACATGACATGTGGGCTTTCTTTGATTATTTCATGATAACTTTTGTGGAACACAGACATTTGTCAAAACTCGTGGAAATTGTGAGATAAAATCCCTTAATCTATGATGATGATCATTTTTGGTCCTTTATCATCTCTTGTTGACATTTAAAATTGATAGTTAATTACTATCAATAGAGACCAGGATGAATGGGATTAGTAAAATGCTTTCATATCAAGGTAAACTAATACTGGTGAACTCTATGTTCTCTACCCTCCATACTTTCTATATGTGCACACGTATGATTCCTCCACTAGTGATCTAATAATTGATAGATATAGGAAGCATTGTCTTTGGAGTAATGGTGACATTAATAGAAAAGGGGATGCTTGGTTACATGGGAATCTGCCTGCAAATCAAAAGAACAGGGTGGGTTAGGCATCATTGACATCCATACACAAAAGAAGTCTCTACTGCTTAAGTTGTATCACAACTCCAACAGCCCCCGATGCCAGATGCCCTGTCGGATCCTTGTAGTGGAACGAGATTTTCAAAGTGCATCTTGATTTCAAAAGCATTTCTGTATGCATTCCACACTAAGGCAACTCCATCATGTTTTGGGGAGACAAATGGTATGATCAATGCTTGAAAGATCTCCTACCCCACTTATATTCCTTTTCCAAGAAAAACAACTGCTCTTTCATTATGTCAATAGCGATGTCAGTAGGAACTTTTATCTCCCCCTATCAGCTGAAGCTTCTGAAGAATTTGCTACTCTGACATAAATCATCAAGCAGTTTGACTGGATATCGATGATGTGGACAAATGGAACTACTTGTGGAATTCACCACACATGTCCAAGAATGCTTATAAAATACTTCAAGGCACTCAGGCTGTCTCCCCCTTATTTTCCTAGATCTGTTCTGCAGGAAACCTTGGCTAAGAAAAAATATTTCTTTGGCTACTCATCCAGGACAGATTGAACAATAGGGATCTTCTCAGAAAAAAAAAAACAGGTAACTAGATGATTACAGCCGTGTCTTTTGCAATATTGGTACTGATGTAATGCATCCGTTTTTCGAAGGCCTCTTCAGTGCCGCCTGCTGGAATCATCTTAGTATCAACTGGAACTTTAACTTGCCACCCCTGGATATAATCATTGAAGCAAGGACTGCGTCTGAAAGCCACAATTTTCTACAAGTTTTCATCACAGCCTGTTGGTGCATTTGGAAAAGTCGATATGGGATCATCTTTGGCAATAAACCTTGTCCTTTTAGCAGGTGGAAGAACTTATTTAAGGAGGAGATTGGCATGATTTGCATCAAGACCAAACCTAGACTTGCATGCTTTTCTTTCTTTTGCTTTAGCTTTGCAAGCCCTTCCCTTGCACTATTCATGTACTTGTATTTAAAGTTTTGTACCCTCTTTTTCAGTAAAGTTACAAAAATATTGGTGGGAGCTTCACCCCACTGAAGGGTGGTGGAGGCTTTCCCCCACTGATCCCTTCAAAAAAAATGTAATCTGCATTATAATATTACTACATTGAACAAAGGATATTATATTAATTGTTAACATATAACTGAAACTTAACACCAGTAAATCGTTGAAATATTTAGGTCTTGATTCATAAGAACTACTGTACATTAGAATAACAAAGTCCATACAAATTCCATGAAGAAAAGGCATTCCACAACGAATGTTCCTAATACCAATAAATAATATTTTGAGGATGTGTTTGTTCAAGTGTCCAAAATGAAAAGAAGAATTGTGATTCAGTTGGTCGCATGTGTGTTGTCCGCATATGGAGCAGGTCCCACACCATTTGGTACTCTTTCATCGTACCGATTCAATACTACTTAAATTTAAAAAGCTTATCCAACTAATATTCTAATGAAAATCTGTCCAACAACTTCGCCTAAATTCTAATCATCGCTCGAGTACGTGGCTACGACCATCTTTTATTCTTCTGCTTTTCCCTTGAGAAGAACCATCATTTAATTAATATATATAGTAATATTAATGATAAAGGTGGTCATTATAGTCCAGTAAATTAAACTATAGTTGGGAAGCTGTAGGATCTATTCAATTCTCATATATATGTCTTGGATACAGATATTAGCAATACTACATCAGCCATTGATTCTGGGAAGCTGCATGCTTTGCTGACCTGTGAGTGAAATCAACATATATGTACGGCGGAGCTTCCACGCAGGTCGTACACTATGTAACAGGTCAAACAAATCGAGGCATCCCTGGCAGCAGATGAGGAAGCTATAAATATCAACTCCTAAGCCTTGTCACCCTCGTCAGCACTCAGCAACGGCTCGAGCCAAGCAGCTTCATTCTTCTCTTCCTATCCTTACACTAGCCACTAGCCAGAACACCAGTCACAGCGCAAATCCAAATGGAACAGGAACATTACGCCTCCTGCTCTTACCCAGCCACAGAACTGGGCAACAAGCTAGCGCAGCTTGAAGCCTTCCTCCTTGGCACCACCGGCACGGGCGCCGACCCCTCCGCCCCGGTGTCCTCCGGCTGCTCGCAACCCTTGTCTTCCTCATCCTCATCCTCCTTATCCTCATCATCGTCCTCCGCCTCGACTCATTTGGAGGAGGCAGCGGTGACTAGGACCGCAGACACTCGACGCAATCAGCATTCCTACATGTCCAAAAAGCGGGTGATTCCCTTCATCGGGGTGCGGAAGCGGCCATGGGTCAAGTTCGCAGCCGAGATCCGGGACTCCACACGCAGGGGTGCCCGTGTGTGGCTAGGCACCTTCAACAGCCCTGAGGCTGCTGCGCTGGCCTACGACCAGGCTGATTTCTCCGCGCGTGGCTCGTGCGCCGTCCTCAACTTCCCCGTGGAGCGGGTGATATAAAGCTCGGCGCGATACAGGTGCCCGGCACAGGTGGTTCCCCTGTCCTTGCGCTCAAGCGGCGACATGCCAAGCAGCCGAGGAGGAAGGCCATGAACGTCATCAATAATACTATCAATAAGACACAGCTGCAGGAGTCAATGCCGCAGCAATGCCCCGAAGTCATGAGCCAGCCGCTGCAGTAGCCGTTGGTTGTGCCCAGCCAGTGCCACTCCGGCATCGTTGAGCTCGAGGACCTCGGTAACGATTACCTGGAGGAGCTCCTGCGTGTATCCTCTGAGTTGGAGTATTCGTTCACAGCTTATTTGAATGAAACAGCATGGTCGTGACGTCGTTAAGATGTCACCGTTGTTGACATGACACCAGCAGTGTCAACTGACAAATTGTATAACTTGTTACGATTGATACAAAGATATTGACATTTCTTTTTGTTGTGACCTTGGTAAAAATCTTTATTTTTGAAACGAATGAGGAAGGATCAAACCGACTAAATTAAAAAGATGAAAAAGTCCATATTGGACAACAGCACAATAACGACAACTACTAAACCAAGATAAACCACCTATAGAACAATTCCGAAAAAGGATTGGGACCTCTGGAAAACATGCAGCACAGAAATTTAAAGCACAACTACAATAAGCCAAACAAAAAATTGCAATTAGGAACAGTCTAGCAAAGAGGCAAAAAGATCGCCGTCACAAGGTCCCAAAAGGCACGCCCTTTCGCATGCACAAGTTAGCTAAGGACGTCCGGTGGCAACAATTGCTTCAAACATTCTGCAAACTCTTTGATTGCATCCTCATCAAAGTTTCCCGATAATGCCAAAATCACTTAGTATGTTGCATTGTGCAAGCCGGGTACTCTGACGAATCAACGAGTTATCATGATTTGTGCCTATGCCTTCTTGCCCGTGTCATTAGTCCAGTCACTAGACAGAAGTGGTGAACGGTGTCCTTTGGAGGTGGCTCTACCTCCAACAGTAGCTCAACTATCAGCTGGGCCTCTTCTGTCATGACCTCAACAATAGATGAGGTGCAAACATCTATGGCCATCGTGGCTGGATCCTCTTTATCATCGGAAGCGTCTTCCATCACCACAACTGTAACACTACCAAATGATACATAGGCCCAAGACCTTGTCCCAAGGCAGGACATAGAGACCCGGCTAGGCCCAAAGTGGACTTGGCATGAATGGCTAGTGTAGCGCTGTGGGTATTGTTCACCCACGGTACTATAGCGTGCCCGCCGCTGCCGTCGCCATACACTACTACAGATCCTATATCAGTGTAGGTTCTAGAGGCTCCATTTTAGTGCCGGATTTTGAACCCTACCATCGATGGACGCACTGAATGACAGCAGCGTCACTGCTGCTGTCGATCCTGCCTCGCCTGTGCAGCCCGTGCCGGTAGATGAGTTCGTCGCCAGATTCAAAGCGCCACTGCCGCAGCCCATCCTCGTGACTCCACAGCTCAAATCCACATGGGATGCGAGGGGTCAGGTACTTGAAGATGAAGAGCAGGTGCCCAGGAGAAGTGCGAGGCTTGCCACAAAGAGCAAAGTTCAAGGAGGCCAAGCCTGAGGCACAGGCAAGGAAGGTATTGATGATGAAGCTAGGCATGGAGGTGCCGACGTAGGAGCCGGATAGGGCCTCCTTTGAAGAGTTCCAAACTGCCTTCACCCTGCCGCTTTCAGAGCAAACAAGGGAGGCCATGGAGACTACTACGTGGGGCAGGGACGGCGGCTGGCTGTTGTGCGCTCCGACGCCTGATTTCCACCAAATGATGTCGCAACTGCTGGTTCGTCATATGCAGTTTGCTAGCTTATGGTCACAAGATTTGTTCAAAATGTAATAAGGCTTTGGGTATCAAGTAGATAGGGTTGCGCTCTGGTTCGATAATAGCCACTCGCCATCATTTTGTAATGCTTATGTCGTAGGTCTTACGACCATTCCTATCTTCTTAATGAAATACACGTATATATGCCTGCACGGGAAAAAAAAAAGAACCGGCACTACCACACCGGCGCTGATATGGGGATCGCATCAGTGTTGGTTCTTTTGACCCGGCACTGATGTGGGTTTACAAGAATCCATGAAAAAACTGGAAAAATAGGAAACAAAGTTTTCAAATATGGAAAGACTGGGTTTACAAGAATCCATGAAAAAACTAGAAAAATAGGAAATAAAGTTTTCAAATATGGGAAGACTTCTTATAGCGAGCACCCGCATTGGTGAAAATTGCAAGTCATGGTTTTTTCGCATGAAAATCATGTACTTTGTGGTTTGTAGGATTTGAACCTATGACCACTCTCTTGCATGTCCCCTCCTTTACCAGTGCAACCCTTAGTCATTTGTGTCTATATTCCATTTTGGTTCCTCACATATTATATCAATTCGAGGGTAAATTATTTTTTAGAGGCCCTAAACGAATTCAAATCAAAAAGTTATCAACTATAAAGTTTCATAACTTTTTGAGATCTACACTTTTTGTATAGGAAGTTTTTGCATCCAAGGTTGTTTACAAAATTTGAATTTTAAATCAATAGAAGTCAAACGTAGGTTTAGCATGGCAAGATAAACTCAAATAAGAAACTTTTCAACTACTTTATTTCATAACTTTTCGAGATCTATAAACTTTATTTTGGGTGTTTTTTCATTTGAGGTTATTTAAAAAATTCATATTTTGAATTTTCTAAATTCTAACGTAGTTTAGCATGATAAGATGAACTCAAACGAAAAGTTTTCATCTACAACATTTCATAATTCATAACTTATCAAGATACCCAAACTTTATTTTGGTCATCTGTTCATTCGATGAAGCAATAATATCGTTGTTCACAAAATAGAGTATCACTTATATGGTTCCATAGAGTTCCCTAAACCATAAGAGAGATATGTAAATTTTGTGAACAATGTTACTTTCACTTTGTCATATGCAAAAATGACCAAAATAAAAATTGTATTAATGAGTTGTACAACTCTTATATGTACATGACTTTTTCAACCGAGACTACTTGATGTTTCAAAAATATTGGTTAAACTTATGAAACATTATAAACCAGCACTAATGACCGACATCAGTGCTGGTTCATGTTACCAACCACCACTAAAGACCCACATCAGTGTCGTTTTGTGTTAGGGACTGGCACTGATATCCTAGAGGCACATTAGTGCCGGTTCTAACCTTATACTACTACATCAGTGCCGGTTCATGTTATGAACCGGCACTGATGTGTCTGAAAGCACTTTCAGTGTCCGTTTGCTAAAATCCGGCACTGATGATGGTGGCACTGATAGCCAAATCTGTAGTAGTGATACCCAAATTAGATTAGATAGGTTTAGATCACTTACGTTTTAAGTCTCCCAGGATTATAAATACAATGGGATGTGTAACCTCTCAATCTTAAGCAAGGAACAGGTCAAAGTCCCTCTACGTTCTCCTCCATCCCTTCTCTACTGGCACCACGGCGTCCTCTTCTCTCTCCCTACTCCGACTATCTTTCTCATATGCCCTGATGCGGCTGCCATCTCCCTATACTGCCACCCACATCACCCTCTCCTACCCTTCCCATCACCACCTAGGGCCCCCTGCCCATCACGCTCTCAACAACAACATCCTTAATTGGGCTGCCAACATGGAGCTCCTAGTCCAGCATGGTATTGTCATATGCATGGGAGATGATACCTCAGTCGTTGTATCATTGGACAACTCTGATGCCTCCATGGAAGCGTACAAATTGAAGGGGAGGTGGCCAAGACTATTGCCTGTTCAAGGAGGCCGTCATTTGTTGTTGAATGAAACTCAGGAGATTTGGCACTCAAATTATGTGCTACAATAGACTCTAAAGCAATCACTTTGGTGGTTGGAAGCTCGCAATTGTTAATGACCCAAACATGTCACTGCACTGTGGAGACTCGAGAGGTGTGCAAGCTGCTGCAAGCGAGATAAACAAAGGTTGAGTTGGAGAATGGTGAATCGTTGAACAAGAACCAAAAAGATCAGCCAATTAATCATCGACTGAGGCATCTAGGGTTGGAGAGCTCTGTGCACAGCGCGCCCTGCGCCGCCGTCTCCCCGCGTGAACTGTGTCGCCACGCTGCCATCGCGCCGCAGTGTGCAGCCCGGCGTGGTGTCGCCTCCTGCCCTGTACCACCCGGTGTCCTGCTCTGCTGTGGGGATGGCCGCCGTTGGGACAACGGAGAGAGTGGAGAAAGGCAGACGAGTGAAAGTGGGGGAGGCAGAGAGAGAGGCGTTGGGCTGGTGGAGAGCGAGGTGTCAAGCTGGAGAGTGAGACGTGCATGGTCGTGGTCTGGGGCAGCTATAGAGCGGTGGAGAAAAGTGAAGGTTTTGGCACCCAAATCCTCACATCTCATATGTATATGATGATCGCTATCGGGCTGCTAATGGGCCATTTGGGCCTTGGCCTTTTACCATTGCGGGCATTTTAAGATATCCGCCATGGTAAATAGGGCTTTTTTCATGGCGGACAAAAGTGTCGGCCGCGGTAAATCGATTCACCATGGTGGGCAAAAATTCCCGCCATGGTAAATAAAAAGTGCATGCTGCGGTAAATCGTGGGATTCAACGCAGCGGGTAAAAGTAGACGTCTCCTACTGAGGCAAATTTGTAACGTTGCGTAAGTTCATTTTTGTAGCAGTGTCTGCTCCCACCGTTGACAAGTAAGACGGCGAGACCGACCCGAAAATCTGGCTGGTAAACTACTGCCTCTATGAAAGTGGCATCCCCTCCGGACACCAACATCAAAATCCAATAGCTCCCGATTTACCTCACAGACTTGCCGAGAAACTGCATGAATAATCCCTAGCCAGACGATGGGAGGATCAGGAAGGAGAATTTTGCAGTAACTTGGACAGGGTTTACACTAAGCGCCCAACACCTCATGGGATCTCCTCGGCTCTAAACGTGTATCCGAAGAAAGCATACGGGACTACATCAAGCGCTTCACACAGCGCAAAAACAAACTCCAAGTTGTCCCCAAATCTAGTGTCATGTGGCACTAAGATGGGCGTTTGGGCTATCTTCTCCTGGTGGCGAATCACGAATGGATCTATAAACTCCCCATGGCATCATCATTGTGCGAACAAGCATGTGAAGTGTCCATGGACAGTAATGCAGCCGACAATGCTGGATCGGGCTTTTCGTTGGCGCGGTGTCGATGGAGTACGTTGGGCGCTAGGCGAAAGCCTACGTTGCTGTTGGGCTGAATACGACAATGTTTTTGAGCAGCAAATTTCTATTTGGATGCGTTTGTCGATGCACCGCCCTCCTTTCTCTCGTTGCATGCAGCTGAAAACCTAGTCCGTGTTGGACGGGCGACGACATCGTGTCTACGTCTTGTTTTTTGTTGAAGCCGTTTCCTTTGCTTTCCCACACGGCCGTGGCTTAGAATTGTGGCATGTTAGTGATTCTTCATCTTGGGCAGCACAAATTAGTGGATGGGGATGATTCCCCTCTAATTATATGCGGCACTTTGTCTTCTTATTGAAGTTGCCTAGCTGTAGCTATTGAGTTGTTTTTTTGAGTTGTGAAAGGGGGTTTCCAGTTTGTCCCCTTTGAAAAACATGTTGAACATAATAGTTCAGTTGAGTATAGGGTCGTGTTTTAACCCTGTTGGTTGGTTGACAATAGTTGTATGGAGTTGGTAGCTGTTCGATGGTAGCACCGAAGTTGTGGTCAGTATGGCACAGCCTAGTTTTATGTTTTTTTGCACTCAAACAAATAACTGACTCTTGTTTTATTTATCTTCAATTCTTGTATTAATAATAGCAGTAAAGCTTTGGCCATCCCTCCTTTACAATCTCTCAAACCCTTCACATGTATGGAAAAAAAAGAAGCAGGTGGAAACTTAATTCATTCATATACAAAATAAAATGGAGATTACAGTACATATACACTGACAACTCAAAAAACACAACTCATGGCTTGGACATGGAACTGCGGACACAAGCTTGCCAGAGGAATGCATTGCTGAGGTATTCTCTATTGGTCACCTTCTAATTTGCTTCATCAGCTTCCCATTTCTGCACCACCTCGTCAAGTGCCACCGTGGCAGCTCCGCCTTCACGGAGGCCCTCTAAGGCAGCCTTCTGCAGCTTGGTCACCTTCATCCGCACCATGGCACCTTTCCCTTCCCATGCCATCAGCTCCCTCACAACGGCTGAGAGGGTCTCCTTGTCCTTTGTCTCGGGCAACCGTATGGCTGCTCCTGCACCCTCAGCCAGCATCACAGCATTTTGCCTCTGCTCAGCAAACAACGGCCAGGCCACCATTGGCACGCCGTGCACAGGCTCTCGAGTGTGGAGTTCCACCCACAATGCGTGAGGAACCCTCCGGTGGCTTTGTGGGCAAGCACCTGCGTCTGCGGTGCCCACGAGGGCACCAGGAAACTCATGTCCTTTGTCCTGTCGAGGATACCCTTCAGGGAGGTACATGATGGGGTCCTTCTTGCTCTCTGCATCGTAGTAGTTGTCGCTGAGCGTTCCCTCGTCGCTGGGGCTGCGCACCACCCAGAGGAAACGCTGCCCACTGAGCTCCAAACCAAGTGCGAGCTCCCGCATCTGGTCCTTCGGTATTGCGCCGCCGGAGCCGAATGAGACGAAGACGACCGACGTGGTTGGTTGCTGATCGAGCCACTCCAGGCAGGCCGAGCTGTTGCCATTGGTGTTAGTGCCATTGGACTGCACTGTTAGAGGACCGATAGGGTACACACGTGGCCGGCCGGGCTCTGGCTGGCGCAGCACCTTGGAAACCTCAGGCTCGATAGCATCAAAGGAGTTTACGAGGATGACATCAGCCTCATGGCGGCGCGTGGCGAGGTGCACCATCGCCATGTAGGGGGGGCTGGACCTCTCCTGGAGGGGTGATAGGATGTCCGACCCCGGAATAGGCACACAGCCAGGCAGCCGCACCGACTCAGTGAGGTCCCAGACTCGCCGGTGACAGACGCCGCAAGCTCAGGGAGGTGGAGAAGGAGCGACTGCGCGTGAAGGTTGCTGGGCGCGAAGAGGCACCTCCTCACGTCGGCATCACGAGCGGTGTCAAAGGAGTCGATTCTGAAAGGGTCTGTGATGAACGCGACAAGGCGGGTGGTATCCTTGAGGCCAGAGAGGATGCCCGTAAGCGCTGGAATTGAGCGTGCGCACTCCTCGAACATGAGCTTCTCAATGGCGGCATCGTGGGGCAGGTCGGACAAGTCCACCGGCGGGAGCGGGAGCGAGTGGATGGATGGCGGCAGGGACGCGAGGAACGCGCGCTGTGTGGTGGATGCCGTGGACGCGAAGGTGATGAGGGTGGTCGTGGCGCCGTGCCGCGCGGCGAGGCGCTTGGCCAGCTCCGCGAGCGGGATCAGGTGGCCCATGCCAGGAGTGGCCAGCATGGCGACGTGTGGAGGCCCAGTCTTCATGCTTGCTTTCGGTGTCTTGGGGCTTTTAGTTTCAAAAAAAGGCTGTGGAGCTTGTTCTTGCGCTTGCGCCTAAAGAGGAGTTTCTGTGATGGGTTGGTTCTTCCGGTGTCTTGGGGGTGCGTTTTTATACTCAGAGGCCATCAACGCTTTATGTTTAGTTTCGGTTTCAGTAGTACGAGGAGGGACCTACGGCGGCGGCCGCCGGTTGGTTGTCGTCGTCTGCACATGGCCGCGGCGGCGGTTTACGCCGAAGCTGCTTCGATGGTGACATCGTACCTGGCATATGCAAGCATCCTGTGCAGGTTGATGTATTGATGACTCTGAACAGCCGTACTCAATCAAAGGTCAATAAGAGAAGACTAATGTCCATCCATAATGCATGTGATTAAAATACTCACTTCAATCATGATGGACATAGTGTTGTTGTTTACAACTTTTACAGCACATGTTAATCTTACTATTATTAATTAAAGGCTCCAACAGAGACAGCACGTTGATTCTCACAAGACACGCTAGAAAAATACATAAATTTAAGAAATTCTCACAATTAATCAGAAACATCTGATCATTCATTTAATAAGTTATGATCATCACTAGAGATAATAACCGTTGGATCAATGAATTTGATTTTTTAAAAAATTACCCACCATTGTCATTACGTAAGTTAAATTAAACAACCTATATCGTTTACTATAACTAACCTATTTTATGTTTCTTTTCGAGAAGCAATCTAACCTAACCGAGGACATCGTTTGTCAACAAGCTTCTCCCGTTCCTCTTGGTGGCGTTACAATTCTCCTTCCAGCGTCCGGCGGCACAAACTATTGCGGAACGTGAAATTTTTCTGGGATGCCAGGATCAGATTCTATGGGGGCAAGTTAAGTGCGAGAATCAGCCGACCTGGCATGTTCTGTCGTCTGTCTGAGGCAATATGGACCACAACTCTGCACTGCATTGCAGTTGACATGCGCAAATTAAGATACGATATGCCCTGTGCCTGCGCTGAGGCTACACACCGGCGTGCCTCAGATTAATCCTCTAGACGAAATATCATGGGTGGTGCCGTACGTGGTGGCAAGATCGGCAACTGCAAGATGCAGGAGAGAAGATGCGGGAGATATATATCTACATCCATATATGCATCCTGTGTGCCCCCAGCCCTGCATGAACCGTTTTATATATATGCATTGCCTCCCCGCGGTTGATCATTACACCCGAAACAGAGATGTTTGGCCTGATGACGAGCTCCAAGATGGGCAACATGCACCAATGGCGAATTGCAACCATGGTAACGCCCAGTCATCAAGATACATATATGCATCTCTATGTATACAATGTAAGTATTTTGTTTCCTATTATTTACTTTTTGATAAAAAAAGATGGCATACCTATGAGTTAGGGTCTGTCAAGATTACAACCGGATTATTATAACCTGGATTACTATAATAATTAGTATTATTGGATTGTCATTGATTATGGTTGGTTAAAATGCGAAATTCATATGTTATTTCTTTATAGTTTGGCAAGTTGGACAATCTGTTGGAGGACAATTAGTACAGTCGGTTGGGCGGCAAGTAACATTTTCGGTACCAATAATCCTGTATAACCTGATTTCACCTAGATTTTGCAATTATTATAATCATGGGTTTTGATGACTATAATAATTCATTATATAAACAGCCATGTTTGGATCAAAATTATTGCAATATAATCTAATTATTACAATCGAAGGGGTATCCAAATATGTTCTTATTTGTAGGTTAATGCAATAACTCTTATAATTTGATAACCTAGGACGAAAGTCCTATCTGATTCACCACCCGACCAACAGTCTAAGGAAATCTTGAAACCTAGAGAGAAGGTAGGATATATTGAAGAGTTTCCTGTCCAGCCTATTAAATTCAAAATTAAGGTGTATGTGATAAAAAAAAAACACCATGGCTGGTTCCAACAGGTCCTTTATCCAGCATCCTATATTTAGTTGTAAACTAATGCTCCCTGTCCCCTAATTTTAGGGTGACATATTGTCCACATATATGTTATCTCAGATAGCAGGGGAGAACTTTTAAAGGATAGGAGTATTTGAGGAGAACTTTTGTTAGGAAGCATCCATAAGATGAGGATACGGAGGATTAAAGTTTGGAGCTAATAAGGGCTCTTGAATATAAGGAGATATATAGGGTCAGGTTGACCATGATTTGTTCGATTGAAATTATGGTTTTTTGGCATGTCAAATCAAAGAAAGTCTACCTTATAAATTATTTTACCATAGAGGTATGGTATATGCACAAAAACTGATTTGTTATCTAACAGGTAATGAAGAGCAAAAAAAACAAGTCTAAACAATTACTAAACAGTGTTGTATAGTGTTCCATACAATTGCCAGCGACGTGGGCACATGAGGGAGTAGAAATGGTATACAAAAAGAAGGTATAATATGGTGGATACATATTATGTTATTGTACATATTATGGAATATAGTAATAAAAGAGTCTGTGTCCCTAGATTATTGTCGTCGATTATTGTTGTTTAAAGTGACAAATACACATAACCTCCAAAGAGTCAGTCTCCCATAGATTGTTGGATTATTGAAATTATGGTGTTTTTATCATAAGAATCCATCCATAATCTCATTTGGATCATCATCAGATTATTTTGGTCTACATCAATACATGAAATTCCACAAAACATATATATCCTCCATTCCAAATTGTAAGTGGCTGTGACTTTTCTAGGTACATAATATATACTATGAATACATATAAAATGTATATCTAGGTACGTACGAAAAGCTTGACTTTTGAAATGTTATTATTGTGTTATTCTGTCTCCGGGATTATGAAAGTGCATGGTATGGTATGGGCCACTAGATGTTTTTTGAGCAATGTCAAAAATAATACGTTACAAAATTATAGTTAAAAAAATCAGAACAAGTCCAGTACTACCATATGCATATGATGAACCGTCCAATTAGTTTGTCGTATACTGTAGTCAAAGTTATAAAGGTTTAGTTGCCCACCTTTAGACTCTTGAGCATGCTTATACTGCTAGAACAAAAAACTGGCCACCTGAAGCATGATTAAAAATGTTTCTACAGTGGATGTTAATGCTTGAGCAAATTCATTGAGATGTGAGTCAACATTTAAGCCTTTCATGCATTTGGATCGATATATATATCCCTTGCTTCCTGTGGTTTTATTGAATGCGAATTTGCATCCCTTTATTATCATTAATAATATAATAAACCTAATAAATTGATTTCCTGAACTCCCTACGGGAATATATTTACATGTGTGTTGCACTTAACCTTTAATAGAGGGGTCTTATTACTGACTGCATGGCACATTTTATATTATTCAACACATTCTACATTATAGCCTATACGTAAATTGTTATGGAAACTTTATTTGTCCTGACATGTAATTGAGTAAGGGATCTATTTTCTTTACATAAAAATTTAACAAATATATATAATATGTAGCACTAGCCTTTGTGCACGGGTTGATGGACTAGTAACTACTAATTAAATACAACAAACCCACGAAGCATATAGGTGGTTGATATACCTCTATGTCCTCGCCCAAAAAGAAAGCTACACCTGAAAGTATATTTATAGCTAAGCCCTACCAACGGCATCAAAATACGTTCAACTATAACCCGGTCACGGCTTCCCCGTGGCTGGACTGGTGTCGACTGGGCGCTTCATGAGCCGAGCTGAAGGACTAGTAGTACGAATTATCTTGATTTCAACTATATAACCCGGTCATAATTTATTTACTATATAAAACAATTATCTGAATTTCAATTGAATACGCTAATTAGGACCTGTAGTACGAACTAGGACCAGTAGTACGTTATGATATCTTAGAGCCACTCGAGCAAGCTTGTTATTGCCTTAGACGAACCTCGATATTACCATACTGGGCGGTTATCATTTATCAATACTAATTTAGGTCACACAGCCCCAAGGAACCAAATTCAATCTAGCCAACATTTAGGTCCGGTGCTCGTCTTAGAGTGTCACACATACAGACATCACCAAGTGCTTCTAATTAATGATGGGCGCAAGTACCTGAAATATGTTGTTGGAGGAATCTGATGGGGAGCGCAAGACACCCATGAAACATCTTCAAACCATAAACGAAACCACATGCTCGGGACATACCTGTGTTGGGGTATCTGCCAGCTATGTGCTACCCTAGCCGGCTTAGACTGTTCTAGAGCTTCACCGTACTTGGACGACTAGCTAGCCATGCATCAACAACGAAGAACAAGTAGTACGCAGTAGATAGGGAGAACCAGAAAAAAAGAATAATAGAACTTTTTTAATGATTGGTACATGGATCTTTCAAACTCACTTATCCGATCATATTGATAGAGGTAGATTGTAGCTTGACGGAGGTTGATGATTAGTAGGCTCCATGCAGATCATGAAAAGTGAGACAAAGCAAAGATACACAGTCTATGGATACTTTTATATTGTTAGAGAGAACATCACAATAATGACGTATAGTTTTTTGACTTCAAAATATAGCTTGTACATGTTTGGGTCGACAAAACGATTTTGAAAGCCATTTATAACCCTCATGCTCCTCTACATGACCAAGGAGGGTTCTAGGAGCCTATGAGGAAGAGTTGATGCTAGAGCCCCACTGCTAACACCAATTCCTGAAATGTCATTCTCAATTTTTTTGGGATAGAAGAAGAATATAATTACATCTTACTAATACTAATTATAGGGTCCAATAAAGACACCACATTTTTTTGATAAATAATGAAGACGCCACGTTAATCCTCATCAGACGCGCTAAGAAAAAAAGATAAATTCTAGAAATTCTCACGATAATCAGAAAAATCTGACCTTTGATTCGGTAGACATTAATTATCATCAAAGATAATAGCCGTCAGATCTATTGTAATTTATATAAAAATTACCCACCACTGTCATTATAAAAAATATATAAAGTAACCCCCTAATTTTACATTTAAATTACCCACCACTACCATTAGCAAAGATAATTTCAAATAATCCATATATTATCCATAAATAATTACGAATATCTTCAATGTTAGCTATGAGGTCATAAAGTCATGTACGTCTTTGTCTCATCCCGAGACAAAGAGCCTGCCCGGCGTTGCTATTAATATTCTATGATGATATTGACGAAGCCACCTTAGCATGATCCAACAAGAAACATGAGTAATCCTAACGTAGGTTTATGAATGAATATGTCACCTAGGATGACATGAAATGATTGCATGATAAGAGATGGTAATAAGCAGCCAATCATCCATTACCATTGTATCTATTACATTAAAAAACAGATTCATATCTCATTATTCTAGGAAAGATTATCCAATTAGTTACTACTGGAATATTGTACCACATCCATGTCTATTAGTTATTAATCCTATAATACTTTGGAGGAAAACTTTCACAATTAGTTTAAAAAACAGATTCATATCTCATTATCCTAGGAAAGATCGTCCAGTTAGTTACTACTGGAATATTGTACCACCAAGTCTATTAGTTATTAATCCTATAATCGTTCGGAGGAAAACTTTCACAATTAGTTTAATCCAGTAATCCTAAAATATTATAACAGTCCATGTTGGTAGTTTAATCTATATATTAATAACTTTTGGAGCCAATCTTTTGAATGTTAACAAATTAAAAAATTGCCTGATCTCCGAGAATGAAGGCTAAGGTTTCTTTTTTTAAAGCATGAGCTCACCGCCATAGGGTATGTGAAAGATAATAAGTCATTTTGTATTTACATTCTTTACTATATGGTGAACACAAATTCTCAAATAACAAAATGCATCTCTTTTTGCCCAACCAGGTCAACCTACAATTAATTAGGTCATGCTTATACATATATATGTGGCCCATTAAACAAATACAATGATTCCTTACAATATTATCAACAAAATATTAAGCTTAATTTGCTCAAAAGAAAAATAGAAATATTTATCCATACATGTGGAGAACTCTAACCATATTTGTGAATAATACATATGTAATATATTATATTTATAAGAAAAAGCATGAATATGTGCCATCATAAAAATACAAAAATGAAAAATGACTTGAAATTAACATCAAAACTATATACATGTGCCATTATGAATTATAATTCAAAGTAACTGAAAAATTTGTATCTAAATTACCCACATTTGTCCTTATGATAAATAATGCAAAAGACCCCTAAATTTGCATTCAATTACCCACATATGTCATTAACAAAGTAACAAAAAGTAAAACATAAGATTTATGTCTAAAATATCCATCTTCGCTATTATAAACAAAAATAAAATATCTCTAAACCTACATGTAAACACTAATATGAGTTATTATGACAAATAAATTATTGAACACTATTATTTGAAATAATTTTGCTATAGTTTAATTATGGTGTATCAATGATGGTTTATTTCCAATAAATAAACAAACAAACACAAAAATTCGTATAAACACTAATATATGTTAAATGAATAACCATTTGTATTTAAGTTCGTTTGCTATATATTAAATAGAATATTATGTTATGTCAATACCGGTAATCTATATTTTTGATATTACAAAATAACAGTATTACATGACAATTAAATTATTTCATAGAGTAGTTCTAACATTTTAATTGCTGCAGTGCAATTGTAATGACTTTTTATAAATTTGACATCTTAATAATTGCAAAACAATTATAATGACTTTTATGTCAAAGTAGATAAAAACTTACCCTAGAATCTACACTTTTTTAAAATAAATAAAGTAAAAAATATATGTCAGGGTAACAAATCAACCTAAGGCCAAAAAACCAAAGTTTCTATCTAGGACATGCAATTAATAAATCCAACTCCAGTGCCACTGTCAAACAAAAAATGTCCAACCTATATCTATAACTAACTATTCTATGTTACAATTTTGATCAAACAAATTTAGACGATGTTAGAATCAAACGCAATAAGATCCTATTTGGAACTTTGGAACCTACGGTCTAATATTTTGCCACCAAGTTTAAACCTTTATATAGCTCTTAAGGGCCCAAATAGGAGGTCTGAAGTGTTGTCTATAGTTCAGCCGATCTCACAAAAACGTTAAACTACACAAGTCGACTAAGTGGTCTATATCGACAAGATAATTCTAAAAGAAATGGCACAACCTGTGACCATATAATCATGTTTCCACATCATCCTTTTCAATGGTGTAATTAATACATATTAAATAATTTGAAACAAGTGTCATATGTCAAAGTTAGAGCGATGACTTAATTACATTGATGATAGCCACACAAAATTAAAATATGAAAAACCAACAAATGAAAAAACCAGACATCTATGATATGGACTTTCACATTAACCTTAAAAATTTCGTCATAAAAATCATAGAAAGACTACAACTTATGAAAACAATTGAAGGTACAGATCTCAATATTAAAGAAATTTTTAGTAGTTAATATGAAGAGATTTTAATTAGTCCAACTCTATAAACACGTGTAACTCCCAATTAGTTATATGAAAAAACTTTTGATTGTTATTATACATTAAATAAGGTTTTCTATTGCTTATCTAAAGTTAACCCGTACGAGAGCACGGATTGGTGGACTAGTTAGATAAAAGCTGGGTGGATCATCAGTAAAATACAAGCACCATGGATTACACTATATATAGATATCAAGAAGTTGATTTTCATCTAAATTGAACCCACACTGTGAACACCTCAAGATCTCAAAACCAAACCCGCACGACGCTGTGTGTAGTGTGCACTACTACAAATTAGACTATCACTGCCGCCCTTCAGTATCAATTCTTGACTTTAAAATAAGAAAATGATTGAAGAGTGGCCAAGAACCAACAGTCAAGCTAAACATCACTGCTGGTTGATATAAAAACCTGGAAGTTTCTAACAATGTCGTTGAATTTGAAAACCCGACAGTGATATATACACCCTAAACCGAAATTTTTACTCAAACTGGTTAACTCCTGGATCGCCTGCGTCACCACCTCTCTCTTTCTCTCCGCCCTCCTCCCCCAAATCTCATCATTACACCTCGTCCTCCCCAACTCACCGGTCACCTTCTCCCAAGATCTCATCCCTGCGCTATGCTGTGACCCTACTATACGCCGCCCGCCAAGTCGTGGAGGCAGGTGCAATGGTGCCTAGGTCCTAGGTGCTGCAGCATTGGCGACTCCCAGGTCCCAGGTGCAGCGGCGATGGGAATGGAGACTGTTGTGGCGGCGGCCGCGGAGGTAGTGGCGGCGGCGCTTGTAGAGGAGGGGGCGATGATGTTTGTGGCCGTGCTCCTCTCTACTGCACGCGCTGCAAGCGGTAGAATGGAGACCGAATCAATAGACCACTGTGGTATGTGCACCTGATTTGTTTTGATTTGTGTGATGTTTAATTTCTTTTATTCATTCTTGATCTTAATTTTTCTGAAGAAATATCTGTACACTAAGAAGAATTAATTGGCAATAGTCCCTATTTCAGCAGCCGCAGCCACCTGATGTGGTCTCCATCTAGTTCGGCCTCATCACTCACATTCGCATCTGATTTGTTTGATCCATCACTCCATGATGTCTATAAAGTTCTCTAACTCTCATATCCACAGGAGTGCAGCTAAATCATTCACGAATGCAACCTGCGATGCTCGTTGGATACATACTGGACACAGCCAGATTTCTTGGCACACTGGGTGTAGTCCAGCAACATCTCCACTCTCAATCTCCCTCTCATGGTTGTGCTAGCATCCCTCTCAGATCTATGGCTGTTGCGGCAACACCAGCAACACTTGATTTTTTGTTTTTTCTAAAGGGTATCACCGGCGAATGAAAAGAACCGGTGATAAGCCCTTCTCATCACAGTCCGATTTTGAACTGGCAGTGATGAAGTTTTGGAACCAGAGGTGATGGGCTTGAGAATTGATGCCAATTAAACGACGACCAACATTCATGTATGTGAAGTTGAGAAAACTTCTTTCTAGTTGCCTTCGTTTTCTTTCGGGCACAATGAGAAAGACTGATATGAAACTTATTCTTCCTATCCCTTCATTCTGGCCATAGCTAACTATAATAAAATGGAGAAGAAACTAGAGAAAATTATTCCATGATGGCGACACCATCTCCGCAATAATGTCATTGTGCAGAAATACAAACCTCTATGTCATCATATCGGTGAAGATGTTAATATTGTTGTTGTCGACCTCATCTTCAATAGAGTAGCCATGAAGAACACGATTCCACTTTGGCCCCTCACACCATCGCTAGAGAAGAGGAGGAGAGGATCAATTACCGATAACAAAAAACTTGGCATGGATCTGTGGCCTCTGGCAATATGCGAGAGCGTGGGGGCAGGGGGAACAACGGTGGTGGAAGCGGCAAGCACCGAAAGTACTGGTGCTATGCGAATTGCGAGGTCAAAGGTGAGTCACGAGAACAAGTGAATTTCCATGTTGGAGGAGAGAGTTTGTAACATTGAAATAGAAATGCTGTGCTAATAATGATAAACATGTAGCAGTTTTCTTCATTTCTTAAAGAACCACACTACAAAGAAATACTTATATATAACATATAGTACATGCACGTGTAATATTATTTATGATATTTTTTTCCAAATGCATGGATCATTTACGCCACTACTATATGTTCTCATTTTGTATGTGGCTTGCACCTTTCTATAAGTTATAGAAAGGAGTTTGAGCTTACCCATGTTTTCATGATCGTTTGTGATTTGCCCTTGTTTTTTTAACTTTGTGAGTTTACCCCTGTTATTTTAAAATAAAGGAACACTTTACCCCAGGTCAGTTAACACCCTATAACGGTGTCAACTTTTGGGTAATCAGACAACACTGCTATGCATTTTTGTCCCTATTTTATTATATTCCGTGTGTTTCTACCCCTATTTTGGGAGAGCAAGATGGCACTTTTCCATAGAATTTTTAGAAAAAAACAATAGAATTTTGACCAACAATCTACATAACACAATTTGAGATAACTCAAATAATATATATGATCTAGATACATGCAACTTGTCATCAAAGCACAATAATAAAAGCCAACATAGAGGTCAAAATGACATGCCAAACACTAACATGTAGGTCTACATGACATGTCAAAGAAAAGTGAGAGCTATTAGTGAGCTATCTAGGCATCTAGCAGTGAGCTACATATCAAGCATAGAAGCCTTACAAAGTGGCAATCCTGCCAGTAGTTGCGCATCTTCCACTACTTCCTCTACCCCTTCCTGTAGCACTTGCACTTTATATGTAAAAAAGAGAGGAATTATGTTAGTAAAGTTACTAAAATTTATAGCAGATAGAAGTAATGTTGGCTCATCTTACTTTGTCTCATTGTTGCCATCCCCTTACCACTCTAACATATTTTCATCATATTTATTTGCACAAATTTAGACTCCAAATCTCGCCACAAGGTAATGTACTGCTTAGAACCCCACAAGCAGTGCACAGTAATGAAATCAATTAACTGTCCCAGCCCGTAGCTTCTTGCGTCGAAACCTTGGTCGGCAAAGTTCTATGATGCTGATAAGTTTTTGGGCCATTGTCTGGTAAGCTAAAAAACGAGTGCACTCTAACAACAAGTTCCAACTTACAGTGATTTTCCTACCAGTCACATCAGGAAATAAATGAGTTAACAAATCTACTAATCACAGCTATCTCTATTGAGTTAAATCACACATCTAAGAAATTAAACAAAATACCTTAGCTCTTGAAAGTTGCTTGACTCTTCCATTGTGCTTGCTGTTTTCATGGAAGAGCTTGACCCATTCAGCGAGGGCGCAAGCCCCTCTGCATGCTCCTCTAGTGAAGGTGCAAGCCCCCTACAGCTACAGTTGCCACCACAGGAAGCCGCCACGAAACCCTAGCACGATTGCACTTTAAAGTAGCGGCAGAGACACTAAAACCCCAATAAAAAAATATATAGATAGGGGACTCCCCAACATGCAAATAAAAAAAATGATTACGGCAGTCCCTAGAAACCAACATCCAAGGTCTCCATCACTGTTAGTGGCACAACATAGTTTTGCTCAGGGAGGTGGTGCGGTGGAGGCTGTTATCACGATAGAGATGGGAGAGGGGATGGAAGCAAATCAAAGAGTAAAAATGGGTGGGTATCAGTGGGCGCGTAGGAAAATTACATCGAGGGAGCTGTGGGACCCCAGAAATTGCAGAGAAAGATGAGATGTCCGAATTACTAGCGCTAGAGATGCCGGGTAGGCAGGCAGGAGGGAACACAAATCAGAGCATCAAGGAGAAAAATATATGCGTAAAAATTAAAGAGTTTTTCAGCTGGGTCCGTTTGTTTGATCACGCTGGGTGCTTAAAATGCGCTCGCTCCGATTTTAAATTTATTGATAAAAATTAAATTTCGTACAAAACATCAGGGCGAGAGGCTATTTTCAATTATTGTGCTTTTATATATAGTATACATAGTATAGATAGATAGATAAATAGGTAGGTAGATAGATAGATAAATTACATACAGATAGATAAACAAGCATAGATAAAGCAAAGCATGGAAACCAAAGGTTTACAAGACACGACACAGATTTACACATGGGCGAAATGAACGGAGCGTGGGAGGACTGGATTCGATGAGTATCGCTAGGCAGACGGCATTATGACGTAACAATCTAGTCCTCTGCTTCGCCTGTCGTCATCCACCCCTCGACCACCTCGGCCAGCGCGGTGGCAGCAGCCCCACCGTGGTGGAGGCCCTCGGCGGCAGCCTTGTGCAGCTCGGCCACCTTGGCCCTGACCGCAGCGCCCTTCCCTTCCCCCTGCATAATCTCTCGTACCGTGGCCGCGATCTTGTGCCTCCCTTTGGACTCGGGCACCCTTAGCGCGGCGCCGACACCGTCGGAGAGCATCACGGCGTTCTGCCTCTGCTCCGCGTAGAGCGGCCACGCCACCATGGGAACGCCGTAGACGAGGCTCTCGAGCACGGAGTTCCAGCCGCAGTGGGTGAGGAACCCACCGGTGGACGCGTGCGCCAGGACCTTAGTCTGCGGCGCCCAAGACGGCACTAGGAGCCCCATGCCGCTGGTGCGCTCCACGAATCCCTCTGGGAGGTAGGCGAAGGGTTCCTTCTTGCTCTCCGCATCGTAGTAGTTGTCATTGACGGCACCCTCGTCGCTGGGGCTCCGGACCACCCACAGGAAGCGCTGCCCGCTGAGCTCCAGCCCCAGCGCCAGCTCCCGCATCTGCTCGGTCGGTAGCGCGCCGCCGGACCCGAACGAGACGAAGATCACTGACCTGGGCGGCTGCCGGTCCAGCCACTCCATGCACGGTGGCAGCGGCGTGCCATCGCTGCTGTCCTTGCCGCCGTCAGCATGGATGAGTGGGCCAATCGGGTACACCGCGGGCCAGCTGCCCGTGGCGTCCGGCTGTCGGAGGATACTTGCGGGGCCTAGCTCGACAGCGTCGAAGGAGTTGACGAGGATCGCGTCGGCCTCCCGGTACTTGGCGCCGTGGTGCACCATCCAGCGGTAGCTGGGGTCAGACTTGTCCTGCAGCGGCATCAGGACGTCGGGCCCTGGGATGGGCACGCACCCGGGCAGGCACAGCGGCTCTTGGAGGTCCCGGAACTCGCCCGGAACGGAGACGTCCAGCTCCGGGAGGTGGAGGAGCAGCGTGAGCACGTGAAGGTTGGTGGGGAAGAAGACGCACGTCAGCGGGACGCCGGCGGCGCGCGCGGCATCGAAGGCGTCCGCGCCGAAGAGGTCAGCCACGAACGCCGCCAGGCGGCCTCCCGTGCTGCGCCTGAGCTCCAGGAGGACGTTCGTGAGCGCTGGTACGGAGCGCACGCACTCCTCGGACATGAGCGTCTCGATGGCGGCGTCGCGGGGTAGGTCCGAGACGTCGACGGGCGGGAGGGCGAGCGACGACACCGCGGGCGGCAGCGACGCCAGGAACGCGCGCTGCGTGGCCGACGCAGTGGACGCGAAGGTGATGAGGGTGGCCGTCGCCCCGTGCCGCGACGCCAGGAGCTTGGCCAGCTCCGCCAGCGGGATCAGGTGCCCCATCCCTGGAGTCGCCAGTATGGCCACGTGCGGCCGGAAGGAGCCATTGCTACTGCCGCTCTCCATTCTTAGCGGCCGGGGCAGGGTTGTCGGGTGGTGTGGGTTTCACTCGCCGCACTGCAGGTCTGGTGTTCTGGGTGATGGAGCGAGAAGATGTCCGCACGACTGATGGTGGTGGACTTGCCGGGACGATTGATGATGCCCTGCCTGCGGCTGGCTGGGGTTTTATAAGGGAGCCGAGCGGCAGCGGTGGTGGGTTGGCCATGGCCTGGTGTGTGAGATCAGGGAGATGTCATGCATGATCGCTGAGAAATGGAGAGAAACCTGTGTGTTGTTGCCTACTGTAGTTGCCTGTTGGCTGTTGGTGACCGGTGGCGGCTACAGGCGCACGCGTGTGGTGTGTCTGTCTGTCTGTGTGGCGAGCTAGGCAGCTGCCGAGGCGTCCCGCGTTTGGTACGGCGAGACAGCTGCGAAACAGCGACTACCACTGCTAATTATTTGACGGTTTTGTTTATTGCCTTTAACAATGATAGAGGTGAACATTTAAAAAAACGAAAAAGGTACCATGTTTATTAACTTTTGTGCATGACGAATAATGGTCTACGAAATTGATGGTAGCTAGGACGTTTCTTTAGAATTTTAAGGATTAATATGGAGGGGGTATTCCAATTACTAATGGCGAAAAAAATGGTTGTTGGGCTTGGAGAGAAAATAATAAAAATGTGATAGATACATATAGGTATAGGTAGGAAATGGAAAATGAGTCTAATGTAAACATATCTAATAATTGCTTAATGTACTTACTCTTATCGTAAATGTATGTCTGACTATTGTTCTCCACATGAAACTTTGTAACCATTCAGAATAATTATCATAATTTTAGTATAGGTTCAAAACAAAACATTGATAGTTTAAAATTTTATATACTTACAGTGTCATCCAAAATATCGCATTTTAATTTTTAATTTATATACTTTGCTAGTGAATGTTGAAAAATTTCGCCTACGTACAAACCATATGAACTTGTATTCAGAGCAGTATATCAATCTTGTTAGGGATGCAAGTTAGAGGCGCGTGGCAGCAGACAATGTTGCTACGAGACTATCTCGAGCCAGTGCACGGAATGAAGCAAGATCCAGTGGGCAGCCAACATTTGACACTCAGGTGTACCACCTGGGATGGGTTCCACCAACATATCCACAGGACGTTGGACCTTAGGTGGGAGCAATTGCAGCCGGCCCCATCACAAGCTGACAATGCAGGATCGGCAGAAGCAGATTTCGAGGAGTATGGACAGCGTGGACAGGTAAACGACTCAGACTCTGAGGGTTTCCCACTGCCTGTCCAACCACATCACAACCCGGCATTGGAAGCCATAAACACGCTCATTGAACAGTTGCAGATCCAAACAGCAGAGGTACAGACCTCCTTCAACGCATTCGCACAAGGAATGAACCAATGCCAAGCGCAGCAAGACCAATGGTGGAGCGCACTAAATGCACATATTCGACACCAGCAGGAGCAGCAGGAGGCATACTGAAAATACCACGGTTTTTATCCTGGACCATGAGCTGCAAGCTACCTTGGGGTAGGACCCTCGCTCAGGTATTTGCATTGTATATTTGTTTTTTAACATTTTATTTCCCTTTTAGCATGTTTGAATTCAAGCAATCATGCATTAACAAAAAATCTAAAAATGTAAAAAAGACCAAAAATATTTATTCCACTCCATATATATGTGTTGTGAAAATATTTAGTTCTATCCTTATTGAGATGATGAATAGTTGTTTTGTCTTATGTTTCGCTTGTACCCATTTTATAATTGAGCTTTCTCTAAGATTTAGGTTTATAAGCTTAAAATGTCTCATTGTAAAAACTTAAACTAGTGGGTTGCATAGGCCTGATTTTGTCTATGTTATTGCCGAATGATATATTACCACAGACTACGCTATGACTTTATTCTGAGTGAAACTTGACATCCAGAGTTTTATTTTCAAAAATGCTTAAAATAAAAGTTCCTCAATGATTATGAAATACCTACCAAGGCCATATGACATGTTTCAACTTTGTAAAATTCTTTGTCATATGCTGCTTGTTGGATCATTGAGTTAGGTCATATTTAGTTATATTATGATCATACATCCATGATTGAGATTCTCGTGCACCCACAAAAAAATGCCAACTCTCAACTTGAGAGTTACACACAACATGCACCTCTTCCGCCCACCGAAAACATGCCAACTCTTACCCTGAGAGTTATGCATAATTTTCACCAAATAAAAATGCCAACTCTCACCTCGAGAGCCGCACATGCCTTATATACCAGAAAAATGTATTCCATGTTTTTCGTATGCCAATAAAAGATATAGGCTATGCAAAAAAAGAGAGAGATCCATATCCAATAAACAATGGGAAAGAAAATTAAGAGACCCATTCAAGAAAAAAACTCTCTCTCTAGAATCTTTTATGGCCCATATTCTTCCAAGTACCATCCATCCACCAATAAAGAGAGTCGTGATGCATGGAGTGCCAAAAAATACTTAGAATTAGGAACCATATTTCATATTTCACACACTTGCACATCTCAATCAAGTATATGACCTGTATCTCCTTGTGGTTCGGGTTTTGACTTTTCACACCTACCCAAAGCTCCACTCAAAAGCCTTAGTAGTAGGTTATGAAAGAAAGGCAACACTACAATGCCTTTGGTAAGGTAATCATATACATCGAGCGATTGAGAGAATCATTTGAGGAACCTGGCTTTATTTTGCAAATCTTTCAAAACCTCTAGAAAGATGGTTGGCCTTGGGATGAACGATAAGCAATGTTTGTGAATCTATTCTATCCTGTAATTGCCCAAGACTTGAGATAGCTAGAAAGCCCCATTTGTTTCAAAGATATGCAGGGTGGATAACATGCTGATTTACTCGAATTGTGGTAGAAAACTTTTTTATGAACATGGTACATTTGAAATATAATTGTCATTGTAGCAACTCCTGATCACCAACCAAAGCCCAACTTTGCTCAAGGACGAGCAAATGGTAAGCTTGGAAGATCTTGTTGGTGGTACTTAATGATGATTTTATACCGCCAGCTTAAGTCCAAAGGGTAGAATTATATATTTCTACACAGATATACCTTTGCTACAAACCCAATTCCACTTATGCTTGGAGAACTATAACTCTATAGGAATATAAACCAATTACAAGGCATTATACATGGAAAATACGCTTTTTGGAAAGCATCAAATCAAGTAGAAGGGAGAAAGGCCACTCCAGGACCAAACTGGGCCGAGTCCACAACTCCACCGAGGTCCAGGCCCATCCAAAACCCGATTGACCAAAGTCGGTCAGGGGACGATAGCACTCAGGCGCGGGCACGCCTAGGGAGCGCGTGTACACCATCCTAAAAGGCGGGCCCAACCAACTCGAGGTGATACATTCAATCCTCAGGAGTGTGATGCGCTGCGGGTTTGGACATTTCTTCCCCTGAACCACCTTCAGGCTGCTATAAGAAGAGGGGGAGGCTCACACACGCACGAGCCATTTGGGGTCACTCTATCTCAGTGTCTACACTTGTTCTTTAGGATAGACACTGAGAATATTTTGGAGCAAGTTTGAGTTAGCAAGGAGGGCTTGTCTCCTACGAAGAAGTGCTACTCTCTTGGTATTATACAGTGAAGAGTTCTTCCTTATTCAAGTTCCCTATTCTTATTTTGTCTTGCATATGAACTAGAGTATAGTCTTTGGCATGATATATTCAATGAGTATGTACTAGACCATAGTCCATATCAGAATTATTCATCAATGTTCATCCTTGTTCTTTATTGTTCATTTGATTTAAAAAACTAGAGATGATGATAGGAATAGATTAATGTTTCGATGTACCTTGGGGTTTGCCTATGTTCTAGCTCATCCATCCGTAGGTTGGGAGTCTTAGGGGGACATAGGTAGTTCCTTAGTATGCGGATGTGGTGTCTGGATATGAGGGAGCCTTCAGATATGACGGCATGACATGGTTGAGGGGTAGGTGACTGGGAGTGACCTTGTCATGTCTGTCCTTTGTAATCCCCCAAGTATGCATGTTGTGTAGGAGTTCATAAATGTCCCCATTGGCTAACAGATTAGTGGTCGGGATCTCCCTATTACTTTTGACCTTGACTTGTATCCTAATCTGCATATCATATGACACTAAATTTTTCTATGCAACAATGTATCAGATGTACCTGGTCCGCTTAGATTATTCTTTTATTCTTTATTTACCTTTTATCCTTGAGGTTGACCCAAATGTGTGTCCACTGTCTACAATCCATACTGTTTTACCCCTGCATAGTCCTTGGGCTTATTTCAATGATATGAAGTCATAACTATATCTATGCTAGAGGTATTTGTACCATGCCTTCCTACAGGAAAATATAAATAACGATTCCTTGATAATACTTCCGGATGAAATGCTACAACGATAGATCCGTGTGCTTGTGGATATTATCTCTAAATGGTTACGATCTATCACCACAGCACTTCTTGCATGGTTTCTAGAGATACAATTCTAGTAATGTTGCTAAGAAATGCCAACAAGCATATCTAGTGTCTTTGCCAGGATAGGCTCCCTGCCTATTTTTGGTCCTTATGTTAAGAAATGCCAACATCCATTTTGTTACACTAACCGCGCATGCCTACCATTTTCTTCAATGTACTAGACATGTGCATGTGTGAATTATTTGTGTGATTGACAGGTGGGTCCATCTTAACAACATGACCATAGTGTTTGGCTGTGGCCCCACATGACAGAGAGAGAGGGGAGAGTCGAAACGGCGGGCATAACAGTATTGTCGTTGGCACCACTTGGTGAATGGGATTGGAGGATGGGGAAGAGGATGATGGCAATGGTGACAGAGCTATTTGAAAGCTGGAAATAGGGGAGGTTGCTCCCCAGCTTATTGGAGTTGAGCTTGCCAGCGGCTCTGAGACTCAAGAGAAGGGGAAAAGGTGGACGTGAATAGGAGGGCCAACCCGCGACCCCTGGAAGGGTAGGAGGGGCTGTGGAGCCCACATGTCGGCTGGTGTCACATGCCAGAACGAGCACGGCGGTGAAGCTATGCAAACTCGACCCTAAGGGCCCTAAATATGTATCGAATCTACTTCTACGTGTTCACAAGGGCACGATGAACCTAACCGAACATCTACCAGGGCTAATAAGCCCCAGCTGGTGACTATTCTATGGCAGTGGTGGCTCACCAAAGCAATGCTCCAAGCACGGTGCCCTATGACTATGCTTAGAGGCTAACTAGTAGAGAAAATCAAGGAGGATAGGAGATGGTGTACCTACTTAATCGATTTGACTAACAGCACAGTAGAGAGAGAAAGAGACAAGTTCCGGCGGCTTGCAATGGCGATAGGATGAGAAGAATCAAGTAGAGCCTGGAGAATAGGAGGAGAGGATAGGAGAAAAGAAGGGGGAGATGTGTTGTTCCGGGTCCAAGTCGAGCTAAGAGGAGAGGGGTGAACTAGGAGCATTGATCGCTGGACGTATTTATAAGTCTTCCTCTTCCCCTTCCCCTGCCCCTTCCTCCTCCCCTTCCAGTTTGAATTGCACTTGTACTTGCACTAGCACTAGCACTTTCACTTGCACTAAATGTTGGAAGCAAAATGTTAGTACAAGTAAATACAAGATAACTAGAAGAATTAAATGAAATTGGAAAACAATGCATGTATGACTCACATTGGGTCATTGCTTCCTTGACCTGATCCATCTTGTGGTGTTGATTGCATCCTCTTTTGACTTGCTGTAGGACCTTCTTGGCAAGTCTTTGCCTATGTCCTAGTTCTCCACACTCAGAACAAATCTTTATTTTCTTACTAGTTTCAACTTCATCGTGTCCCTTACTAATTTCAACTACATCCTTGCAGGAAGCCTTCTATGCATGGCTTAAGAGCAACAAAGAACCTCAAAAAGCACACATCACCTTTGTGCTCTTCGGTCTCTAACTCCACAACACTCCCAGGTATTGATCTCAAAAGTTTAGCTTGATAAGTAGGCAACATCTCGTAGCTTCTTCCCATTTGCCATAAATGATATCCATTGCTCTCGCCTTTCCCCTCAAAATCATTTATTTGAGCATTGATACAAACTAATCCACTCTCCACATTGCTTAGACACCACTCTAACAGTTTTTTATCAGATTTTATTTGCACACATTCAGACTCCAAATCACGCCGCAAGGTAATGTACTGCTTAGAACCCCACACCGTATTAGGGTTAGATGTCTGTCCCTAAAAATAATATTTACATATGGATGATCTGACGGTAAAGATTAATAACAGACCATCTGACGGTAAATCAAAATGTACCGATTTACGGTCTGTCGCTATAGGTATCTGTTGAACGATCTGACGCTAAAACTATGTATGGGGTCACTCCATCTGTCGGTAAAGATAAATGAGCTCCACCCAGTACCGATTTACGGTCTGTTGCTATAGGTATCTGTTGAACGATCTGACGCTAAAACTGTGTACGGGGTCACTCCATCTGTCGGTAAAGATAAATGAGCTCCACCCAGCTCGATGGCGCCAGTTACATTGGCCCTCCGCCCATCTTACATTGAGCGCCGGCGCAAATTTTGGGCTGGCCCATCAATAAAACCCTAGACCTTTCCCCTAAATCCCAAATCCAGTGAACCTATTCCTGCTTCCCCTCAGAAAAAAAGAAAAGAAAAAACCTGCCGCCCCTCCCTCCCTATCTCGCCCGCCGCCACCCTCTCCTTCTCAAATGGGTGGCCGCCCAACCCTAGCTCCCTCCCCAGCACGTGCATGCCGCAACCCCGCCGGCCTCCGCGGCTCCCATCCCCACCACCCTCTCCTTCGTCGCCACCACCGCCTCCCCGCCGGCCGCCGCAGCTCCCATCCTCGCGTGGCCATCGGGAGCCTGGCCAGCGTCTCTCGCATGGTGCCTTGCCGGCGTCTCTCCTCTCCCCGCGGCTCCCATCCCTCCGCCGAAAACTCGGAGCTCCTACGCCTGAGGAAGCCCCGCCCACCGCCTACTCCCGCCTGGCTGCCTCCGTCCTCCAGCAGTCCGGCGTGGCGCCGCCTCTCCGAGCCGGCAAGCCGAGCGAGGACCCCGACTTCTCGGTGGGTGGCGGCCACAGCCAGTGCAAGGGGCAGCATGGCCCTCCAATCACCGACCATGCGGCCGTGCCTAGCGCTCGGCTGGCAGCCGCCCCGGCCGGCCGGCCCCACCACTGCTCCTGTAGCCACCTGCAGCCAGCAGATCTGCCTCTTGCGACGGCCCTGCCTGCCCCTTGTGGCTTCTTCGGTTCTGCCTGCTAGGCACCAACCAGCACTTGGTGCCTGGGTACTACATACAACGCCAAGAACTGCAGCCGCGTGGAGCCCACCGTGAACGACGAAGTGTTAAACCAACTGCAGCAAGGGTGCTGCTCTGTTCCGACTGTTCTATGACTGCTGGGTCTATTGTAAGTAAACATTGGTAATGCAAGATGGATATATATTACTTGCTTGCTTCCGCCAAATACAAGTTGTTATGTTTCAGACAGAGAGTCTTCATAACACAAATTAGGTGGTATTTGTAAGCTAGATCTTTTCAATTGGTTGATAGGCAATTGGTAAACTTTCGGCAACTAAACTTCTAGTGATACGATAAGTTTTAGTCACTGTTCTAGCATCCTTATCAACTACCCTGCAGGTCGGCCACTTCTAATTTGGACCGTCGGTTATTCAACTGCCTGCATTGTTGGCTTGTTGCTTTCTTTATAAGTTGAACCAGGAAGGATAGCTACTGCTTTATCGCTCAAACCATGGAAGGAATGGCATGTATTATATCCCATTGGTTCTATTCATTAGGTTACCCATGCTTTTAGTTTATGCGTCAGCTAGTAAAATATGTTTTCTTTGTGTATATGCAGATTGGGCAGTGGAGTTGTGCATAGTTTTTTTAGAAGGTTGGTGCAAATAAAGTGCATTAGTAAGCTGTTTTGGGATGTATTTAGGCTAAAAATGGTACATCAGTTGGATAGATTTGTGTGTTCTTGTGTGCATATCAGACTCAATTCATTTTAATTTTGTTGTATAGGTGACCCATATCCAGGTCTGCGACTTCCTTTATGATTTTGAAGTGCAGGTATATGTCTTTGCGTGCCATGATGGAATGAAAAGCAAAAATAAAGGTGGATGTACAGCACCTGTTTTACAGAATGTTGGTTCTTGCCGATCCATCTCTGAACTGCCAACATTAAAGGTATTTCTGATATGCACTAGTGCAAGATTTGGTCAGCTGACTCTAGATGATATTAACTGTTTTATTAAATTGGTTAGCTGACTCTTGATTTCATTCACATGACCTTTTGAGTATAGAGGACATATATTTGAGAGTGGCTTCTGTATGCTCTGAACTAGAATATAGAGGACATATATTCAGGAGTGGCTTCTGTATGCTCTGCACTAGAAAATATAGGACATATATTGAGGAGCGGCTTCTGTATGTGACCTAGTATTTTTTTACATATCTCATTATTTAATACAGTATCATCTATGGTACAGAGTTTATATATGCGAGCATAGCATGGAGTGAAGTTTCATTTCCAAATTGTTCACGGTATGTTTATCCAGAGCTGAAATCCTCAATAAGCTATAATTCTTGCCTACAAATAATAATTTTTCATATTTTCGAAATTGCAAATTTTTATATCTGAATGTTTGTTGCTTGCTCATCTTATGCAGTTAATACAGGCTGGACGTGTATTGCATTGTCCAATAGTGATGATTCAGTAAGTTCTGAAGCTTGGGAGAAGGATGTCGTTTCATGTCATTTTGATATAGACTTGACTGTGAGGTTCTAGCTTGATGAAGTGTGTCATTCGTTATTAACATGAGCTTTTGGTATGATTTTACTTATCTCTTATAACCTGAACCGATCTCAGGATGTGAGACATTTTCATAACTGAATATTAGGAATAGGTCATAGTGTTGATCTGAATCTGTTGTTGCAAAGATGTTAAAATAGTACATATTTTATATGTTCAGATATTTTAGTTCAAAAATTGATCTTCAAATTAAATTTTCTAAATGTTGATTACCTCATTGGCTTGCTTATTTTTGAAGCCTGATACTTAGCGTATAGCACTTTTCCGTTTTGATCCCTTGCTAGCAGTTCCCATAGAGCACAATCTGCTCCTCTCTGATCTATAATACTTTCTTGGGAGCACATATCAAAGTGTAGAAGCCTATTTAGTAAACTGTTGGATTGTGTCAGATGGATCAAGTCAGCAATGCATCATGGTTTGAGCTATTGCACATAATCTGCTGCCACCCCACTCTCTCCACGGAATGGCCAGGAGCAGGTGGTCGGTCAACTGCTCGAGGGTCAGAACGTGTGGCAGGGCATGGCGATAGGTCATTCCCAGTTACTGTAGAACCTCATCAGCAGGTAGTGGGCTGATGTAGGCATAGTACTAGGAATAGTTGATGGCTGTAGACATCCATACCTCTTTGTACCATGGAGTAGGTAGAGACTTGTATATAAATGTATGCAATGCAATGGAAAAGGTAGCTCTTGCCGTCAGATCTCAGTTCACAAAGTATGCTGCGTGTGTGCGGGAAGAGAGCTCGGCTCGTCTTCTTCTCAGCTTCAGAGAAGGGGTCGAGGGGGGTCGAGCAGGTGTTGCTCGCCTCGAACCTGGTCGGCAGCCAACGTTGCTGGTCAGCGCCACTGGTCGGCACCTTCTCGGGTGGTCGGCAATGATCGTTGCTAGGTCCTAGCGCCAACAAGTGGTATTGGAGCCGTACAACGTCGTTAGGCTTCACCGCCGGTGATGTCGGACTCTGGTACGGGTCAGTTGGGCACAGGGACGAGCGCTGGGGGACAGGTGCTCGTTCCGCAGCCGGCTGCACAGCGGTAGAGGTGCGTGTGGTGAGGGAGTACGGTGGGAGCAACTCTTGGCCAATGCTCACCCGCACCAACTATGGCGAGTGGGCTGTCCAGATGAAGTGGAAGTTCCACGCCCAAAAGTGGTGGGAAGCTGTGGAGACTGGCAACGCCGGAGAGGATGCGGAGGTGGGCGTCATGGAGGCGCTCATAGCGTCCACTCCGAATGAGTTCCACGAGGCGCTCGGGGCCAAGAAGACGGCGAAGGAGGCGTGTGAGATGCTGGAGTTGCTTCATGTAGGCTCGGATCGAGCCAAGTGGGACATGGTTCAGCAGCTGTGCCGGGAGCTCAACGACATCTGGTTCAAGTCCGGGGAGTCGATGGAGGACTTCGTGCTTCGTCTTTAGTCGCTGGCGAGCCAGCTGGCCACCTATGGCAAGCCAGTGGAGGACGAGGACCTCGTCAGCAAGTTGCTCTGCGTGGTGCCTCCCAAGTATTCGCAGCTTTCCATGTCCATCAAGACAATGCTGGACATCTCCACTTTGTCCCTCGAAGATGTGGCAGGGCGGCTGCGGGTGGTGGAGAGCCACGGTCTTGCGACGCCGGAGAAGGAGAAGCCCAAGCTGATGCTGACCGAGGAGGAGTGGACGACGCAGATGAAGGAGAAGTGTCGGTCCTGGAAGGCTCCAGCCGTGGCGGTGGTGACCGCTACGGCAACGCATGGCAGGAAGCAGGGGAAGGCTTCAGCAGACAAGAAGAAGGGCAAGAAGAAGACCGTGGCCCCCAACGGTTGCCAAAAGTGTGGCAAGGTGGGGCACTGGGAACACGAGTGCCCGGAGAGGAAGGAGAAGGAGGAGGTGCACCAGGCTCAGGACGACAGCAATGACGAGCAGGTGCTCTTGATGGGTGAGTATTGCACTCTGCAGGAAGACGAAGCAGGGGAGATAGAGGTGGAGCAGAGGACTACCCCGCAGGCTGTCGAACTTGACGAGCCACAGGCGCACGCACATCTGGGAGCAGTCAGCGACGAGAAGGAGCAGCGGTGGTACCTCGAATTCGGCGCGAGCAACCATATGACTAGGTGCCGCGCCGCCTTCACCAACCTCGACGCGAACAAGACCCACATGGTCAAGTTCGGGGATGGCTCATGGGAGGATATCCGAGGGCAAGGCACGGTCGTCTTCTGGTGCCGGAATGTGGAGAAACATGCGCTGACGGACATGTACTTCATCTCCCAGCTCCGCTCAAGCATCGTCAATCTGGGCCAGCTTGACGAGCGTGGGGCGGAGGTGCTGATCTGCGATGGTGTTCTGCAGATCAGGGACAAGGAGCGGCATCTTCTCGCTAAGGTAATGCACTCCAAGAATTGTCTCTATCTTCTTGATTTGAAGGTGGAGCATCCTATGTGCTTGGCGGCGGTGTGCACGCAGGAGCCATGGCTGTGGCATGGCTGGTTTGGCCACCTGAGCTTCGATGCCCTGGGCCGGCTCGGGAAGATGGTGACTGGGCTGCCACGAATCAAGCATGCCAGGGAGCTGTGCGACAGCTGTCTAGTGGGGAAGTAGAGGCGGCTGCCGTTCCCAAAGACGGCGAGGTACCACGCAGCGAATCCCCTTGAGTTCGTCCATGGGGACCTCTGTGGGCCAATCACGCCAGTGACTCACAGCGGACGGAGGTATTTCCTCCTGCTCATGGATGACTACGGCCGCTACATGTGGCTGCAGCTCCTGACGAGCAAGAGTGATGCGACGGATGCCATCAAGCACATTAAGGCGCGAGTGGAGGCGGAGTGCGGCAAGCGGCTGTGGGTGCATCGAACCGACCACGGCGGGGAGTTCACGGCGCACCAGTTCACTGAGTACTATGTCAAGGAGGGGCTGGGTCGACATCTCACCGCACCCTACTCATCGCAATGGAACGGCGTCGTGGAGCGCTGGAATTAGACCATCATCGGCATGGCGCGTTCGATGATGAAGGCCAAGGCGATGCCGGCGCCATTCTAGGGAGAGGCGGTCACCACCGCTGTGCATATCATCAACCGGTCGCCGACCAAAGCCCTCGAGTGGAAGATGTCGTACGAGGCATGGCACGGGTGCAAGCCTAATGTCTCGTACTTGCGTACCTACAACTGCATCAGCCACGTGCAGGCCACCAAGCCAGGCCTCGGCAAGCTGGAGGACAGGAGCACGTGCATGGTGTTCCTTGGCTACGAGGAGGGGTCAAAGGCCTATCGGCTGTACTACCCCCTTGACGGCAAGGTGGTTATCCCGGGATGTGGTCTTCGACGAGGCAGCGTTGTGGACCTGGGACAGGTCGGAAGCAGGAGGCCTCGAGCAAGTCGCCAGCGAACTCAGCGACTCGTTTGTCATGGAGCGAATGGTGATCCATGGCCACGATGAGGCTGTGGAAGCATCAGGGACCGGGGAAGCCGGAGCGGTGGAGTCGGCGACGGGAGAGGTAGAAGAACCGACAGTAGCTGGGGCTGCGGAGCCACCCAGTCCGCCCGGTGCAGGGTTTCCAGCTCGTGATTTCACTCCAAGCCAAGGGGCCTCAATCCCGACCACGAGACGGGAGGCCTCAAGCGGAGCTCGAGGGGCCTCGTTCCCGAACACGAAATGGGAGGCCTTGAGTGGTGCTCAGGGGGCCTCGATCCTGAACATGAGACGAGAGGCCTTGAGCGCGGCACCAGGAGCCTCGACCCCAACAACGGGCCAGGCGGTCTCAACCCTAGTCCAAGTGATCCTAACCGCGGAGGGGGCCTCGACTGACGGAAGTTCTTTGCTGCAAACGACCCAGGATCGAGAGCCCGTGACCCCCAGAGGGGCCTCGATCGTGGTTCGGGAGGCCTCAACTGACGGAGATTCTCCGGTACAGACGAGGATCACACTCTGCTTCTGGTGAGTGCAGAGGAACCGACCACATTCGCAGTTGTGGAGCGCAACGCGACGTGGCGAAAGGCGATGCTGGAGGAGATGAAGGCCATCGAGGAGAACAAGACCTGGGAGCTGGTCAATCCACCGGCGGGTTGCCAGCCGATTGGACTAAAGTGGTTCTTCAAGGTGAAAAGGGACGAGCGCGGGGCAGTGGTGAAGCACAAGGCACGCCTCATTGCTCAAGGGTTCGTGCAGCATGAAGGGGTCGACTTCGAGGAGGTATTTTCCCCCGTTTGCCCTCGTCGCTGCCAAGGAGTGGCAGGTTCACCACCTCGTCGTCAGGTCAGCGTTCCTCAATGGGGACCTTTCTGAGACGGTCTACGTCAAGCAGGCACCAGGATTCGTCAAGGGTGCGGAAAAGGTGCTGCGGCTGTGCAAGGCCCTCTACGGCCTGCGCCAGGCACCACAGGCATGGAATGCCAAGCTCGACGCCACCATGGCTAAGCTCGGGTTTGGGAGGTGCGCCACGGAGCGCGCACTATACACCCATCGACGGGGAAAGGAGTATCTCATCGTTAGGGTGTACGTGGACGATCTTATCATCACCGGCGTGCGGGCTCAGGACATCGCCAACTTCAAGGAAGAGATGGCTGCGCGGTTTCAGATGAGCGATTTGGGTGTCCTGTCTTACTACCTCGGCATCGAAGTGAGGCAGGGGGAGGATGCCATCAGGCTGGGGCAGTGCGCCTATGCACAGAAGCTACTCGAGCGGGCAGGCATGGCGGGATACAAGGTTGTGGCCACGCCGATGGAGGAGCGTATCAAGCTCTTGATGCAGAGCACCGCGGCGAAGGTGGATGCTACGTGCTACCGGAGCATCGTCGGGGGGCTACGCTAGCTGACTCACACACGGCTAGACATCACGTTCGCGGTGGGCTATGTGAGCAGGTTCATGGAGGATCCATGGGAGGACCACTGGATGGCGGTCAAGTGCTTGTTGCGCTACGTCTAGGGCACGGCGGAGGGGGGAATCATCTTCCCCAAGCGCGGCAGGCTTCAACTGTCCATTTTCAGCAAAGCATCACCGGAGACCAAGGAGAGTGCACCGGGGCTCATGGCGTTCAGCGACGCGGACATGGCAGGTGATGTGGATGGATGGCGGAGCACCTCGGGCGTGTTCGTCTTCCTCAGCAGAGCGCCAATCGCCAAGCAGTCACTAAAATAGAAGATGGTGGCAGAGTACGTGGCGGCGGCCACGGTGGCGTGCCAAGTGGTCTAGCTATGACAGTTGCTGAGCGAGCTCACTGGTGTCGAGGCTCGGCTGCCGGCGCTCAAGGTGAACAACCAGCCAGCGATTGCGCTGGCAAAGAATCCCGTCCTCCATGACAGAAGCAAGCACATCGGCGTGAAGTTTCACTTCCTTCGTGATTACGTCGATGGAGGGTAGCTGGTCATCGAGTTCGTCGACACCGGTCGGCAGCTCGCTGACATCCTCACCAAGTCACTCGGACGTTTTCAGTTCCAGGAGCTGAGGAAGATGATTGGCATGGTGGAAGTCAAGGGTTAGCAGTAGGATTAAGGGAAGATTGTTACACATAATCTGCTGTCACCCCACTCTCTCCACAGAATGGCCAGGAGCAGCTGGTCGGTCAACTGCTCAAGGGTCAGAATGTGTGGCAGGGCATGGCGATAGGTCATTCCCAGTCACTGTAGAACCTCATCAGCAGGCAGTGGGCTGATATAGGCATAGTACTAGGAATAGTTGATAGCTGTAGACAGCCATACCCCCTTTACCATGGAGTAGGTAGAGACTTGTATATAAATATATGCAATGCAATAGAAAAGGTAGCTCTTGCCACCAGATCTGAGTTCACAAAGTGTGCTGTGTGTGCGCGGGAAGAGAGCTCGGCTCGTCTTCTTCTCAGCTTCAGAGGAGGGGTCGAGCAGGTGCTGCTTGCCTCGAACCTGGTCGGCAGCCAACGTTGCTGGTCGGCGCCACTGGCGGCACCTTCTCGGGTGGTCGGCAGTGGTCGGTGCTAGGTCCTAGTGCCAACATGAGCAATGTGCTATAGATTGTAGACAAGTCTGTAGTGCAGGGCATTGCACTTGTATTTATCTGCTAGAAAGAAGAATAACCATTCTAGTTTTTTTTAATCCCTGATGTCAATAATTGAGATAGCCAAGATGGATGAGCTTCTACTTTTTAACGTGTATTAATTCTCTGCAATAGTATTCATAAACTCATCAAACTGCATCACACCATCAGAACCCATAAATGCTTGACTTTCTGTATTGGCAGGTAGTACAAAGCTCGATAGATGGCTAAAAACCAGCACCTACTACTAGCTACTATCAGGTATTTCGTCATTTCATGTTTTCACTGCTACCATCAGACATTATGCATAATTCATCTATTCAATTGCAGCATTGATATCATTGATTTACTTAATAATTATTGGCTGATTTTGGTTAAAATCTATACATGTACTTTCTCCCAATGTTGCTATGTGGTAAGTTAAACTTGGGGTGGCAGCAGCACCGGCTACTTGCATTGGTTATGAGTTAGCTCCATGTTTAAAATTTTTCAAGTATTAGTTAAAATCTTCTTTTAAGAATAATAAGATTAGTTTCCCTATCATCATGTTACTTAAATTCATTCTTTCATTTATTAAAAGTAGTCCAAAGCTTATTATTTTTTCTCTAACAAAATGCACACATTTCTATGTTTGTGGTTATCTACAAATGTCTTGTGCAAGTACAAAAATGTTTATGCAGTACAGAAATGTGAACCTTTTCAGGATGACACTACAGTCATAATAAACTTTTAGTTCCTGCCTTGTGTGTTCCATTTGTTACTACAGTACATCCTAGGTACAGTTTTGATCAGTTTAACAGACTAAACGTTTCTCAGTAGATTTAGCTCACTGAATACTTTGGAGGCTGCCATTTATTTATGAGTGTTTCAGTTACATCCAGAGTTGAGTGAGTTAAATATGGATGTTGCCATGTTACTGATTCATGTTAGGTTTTGGTTTCAGGCAGGGCCGTGCCGGCGAAATTTGAGGCCCTGTTCTAAATTCTGAAATAGGTCTTGTATAGAATGGTAATAATATATATACATGTTAATTAAAATGTAGAGTATTACAGCTACATGTTACAGGTCACATATCCTCATAATCAGCAAACTTGAGATTCCATTGCATGGCTGCCTAGCAGAGATAGCAAGTCACTGAATTTATGTGGGCCTCCGCCATGGAGGCGGATGAACAGAACGAGTGGAGGTAGCTAAACTACAGAACAGGAAGTAATGCAGAAGCAATGGCACTGACAACGCGGACTCGAGGAGACATGCATGCGCTCGTTTATACTCGGCACAGGAATGACGACGTCAATAGCCCAAAGACTTGTATTGGACGCTGATATTTTGGGGCCCTTAAAAATCAGAGGCCCTGTTCCATCGCACGGATTGCACACCCTCGTGCATGGCCCTGGTTTCAGGGTCTGCTACGGTGCTTATTAGCAAGTGTGTGGATGATTTGCCACTCAAAGCTGATTTATTTAGGTGCTAGTCTATCTCTTAGGGATACAGGTAGCTGATACCATGGACTAAGGAATCAATGTTCATTTTTGTAATGGTTCGTCGTATATTTATGTCTCCATGAGTTTGGACAACTGGACTTGGCTATGAATGGATCTTTTTGCATGAGAAATGTGCACAATGATGTAACTTTTGTATTAAATTGCAACCAAATGGCCTTTTATTTTTTTAAATGCATTTAAATAGTTTTGTCAAACCATCAGTCGCTAAAAGCATCTAAATGTCGAATTGTCTGTCGCTATAGAGTACTTGCAGGCAATCTGTCGCTATAGAATACTGGCAGACTATCTGTTGCTATAGATTTTTAGAGTAACAGACTAAGTACTGTCTGTCGCTAAAAACTTTTACTGGCAGGACTTACACCGGCAGCAGAAGTATGTCGCTATATGTTTTTAGCGTCAGATCATCTGTCGCTGTATCCACCTTTACCGACAGCTTGTCCATCCCTAATCTTGGTGTTGTGGTGTAGTGCATGCGATGCTCACCAATGTAATCAATTAGCTATTCCAGCCTAAAGGTACTGTGTCATCAACAACCTTGGTTGGCAAAGTTCTACGATGCCAAGTCTATGGGCCATTGTCTGGTAAGCTAAAAGAACGAGCGCACACTAACAATATCCTACACAAATCACAGAAACATGGGATAAACGAGTTAACAAATCACTTCTATTTCGACACGAATCACAGAAGCAAGCAGGAAATAAATCGAAGAAAATACCTTGGCTCTTCCATGGCGCTTGCAACCGCTGTGGACGAGCTTGGGGCCGTGGGGAGTGGCTCATCTAGCGAGGGCATGAGCCCCCTTGTAGGCTCCTCCATCGAAACCTGCAGTGGCTGCCGGAACCCCTTGCGCCGCCAAAACCATAGCCCATCGGGAGGCTGAGCAACTGGTGTCGGGCTTTTGGTGGGGCGGCCGGAGGAGAGAGCGGGGTGGAGGAGGAAGGGGCCGGGGATGGAGCAGAATGGGCCGTCAGACGCTGTCGTCGGAGGAGGACGCCAGAGAACTCGTGCTGCCAGGCACCGCGTCGCGGCCTCTCGTCAAGTCGCGGAAAAGAAGTCGCGACTTCTTCTGTGCGGACGGAGGTGAAGGGGAAGGGAGGGAGGGTATCCAAGTCTTTTTGCACTGCTGTCTTTTTTCTTTTTTTAGCCACTTATTCCATGTACTTCAAACGGTGTAGTAAAAGAGGGGTAAACAACAGCTTCATGTAAAAAAGTGAGGGCAAAATCACAAAGTTGAAAAAGAACGGTTAAATCACCATTGCATCTTACTTGCCCCTAATCATATAGTTAAAATAATGAGGGAAAAATCACAAACACGTTTCAAACACAGGGGTAGAATTGCTCAAGCCCCAAAGAAAAACATTCCAAAACTTTTTCTGTGTGTGCAACGAACTATTGACTGTTGTAATAGAATAATAAATGGAAAACCATCTATAATTTGTGAATGATGGGATCAGGATGCGGTTTAATTCCAGCAACCACAAGTAAATAAACATATTTGAACATTGTTTCTATCAGACATAGTTTCTCCAAATAATCATGATCTTATTGCGGTTAAAAAATAAATAAATATACAAAGCATGTATGTATATTGAATTTTCACAGGATAAAGAATGTACTGTAACATACTTTTTAATTACACTTTCAGATTGAGCTAGGTACAAACTACGAATACAACAAATATATTTTTCAGTTCCACCATATCAGGAAAACAAATAACATAAACGATATATAATAAATGAATTTTCTTTCGAAGAAACCGCACAGCAGGATTGTCTTGCAAGCAAAGCGCATGCATGCCTGAGGCCCTTATTAGCACTTGGGCATGTTAGGGGGACGTGGCACCATTTGAGCGTCTCGGTTTTGCCATTTTTCACAATGAACACAGTGTTCATGCCCAACACCGTGTGACGATCGAAGTGGCAATGCATAAACCACACACCTAATAAACAAGAAGAAAACAGCACAACACATATAAGGACAAAAATCCATATCACAACACATATAAGGAAAAAAATCATAATGGACATAGTGGCAGTTCATCGTTGGAATGTTGCCTAAAGTCAGTTTAGCAAATACAATACTTACCAGGATTTGCGGCGCGGAAGCGTATCGCAGCCCAGCCGCCTGGGGGCACGGAGACTGTGTTCTGGTATGGCGGGTCCTCCAAGTTGTATGTGGCTGGGTCCTTATGCTTGTCGAAGTTACTGAACCCTCGGCCCACCACGTAGAAGCTGAAGCCGTGCAGGTGCATGGGGTGGCTCTCGGAAGTGATGTCCTGGAACACCACCTCCACCACAGCACCGTACTCCACCACCTTCACCTTTGTGCCCTGCATCGTGAGCTGAAGCTCCTGTGGCTATTTGGTGGCGGTGAAGTTGAAGTTCAGGGGTGGCTTGTCGGGGAAGTCAGAATCGTACGCGCCACTGATGGAGTCATAATATGCGTCCAGGATGTGAACCGCCGGTGCCACGAAGCTGACGTTATTCAGGCTCGCCGCAAGGCGATCACCCCTGGGCCCATTACACATCTTGTTAGCCCCACACGGGAGAGTGTTGACGGAGATCATCATGAGCATGTGCTCGTCGACCTCCATTGGCACATCGATCTGGTGCTCCTTGGTTACCAGGGACCGGAGCTGTGCCGAGTACACCGTCGCCGCAGCAACATCTTTGAAAGCCGGAAGGTCGGGGAAATCCGGTGGCCCTGCAGAGGGTGGCACGTCCATGTACTCCAAAATGGCAGTGGTGTTTTTATCGTCGAACGGGACTAATCCTGCGTTGGTGAAGAATGGGCTCGCAGCCATGTAGTAGCGGTTGTTGTCCCCTGAAGCGTTGATGGCGCGGTTGGCCTCGAGGAGCACGTTCGTGGTCTGCCCGCAGGAGATCATGACGTTGTCGACGGTGAATGGCTTGAGGTAGCGGCCGTCGGTGCCGACCATTAGGAGGCGGTGCCCAGCGACGGCAAAGAACATGTCGTTGATGATACGGAGCAGATATGTCTTGCCGTGCTCCACTAGCATCCTGAAGGTATCGTTCTTGGAGCACAGGGCATAGTCACCAGGTTGGCCGTTGATGGTGTTGGCGTCGGAGATGTCAACGTCACCGCCTGTCCTCCTAGCCTCCAGGAGAAGCTCCTCCACATCAGCGTTCCACCACTCGCCGAGGATGATGGGCACCTCCTTATGCGTCCTGGGGAAGGGGTAGACGGAGCCGCGCTTGGGGTGGATGACGATAGCACCGTCTCCTCGGAGAAGATGACACGGTAGGTGAAGTTGGCGCCGGGCTGAATGGGGCACTGCGTGATATACTCCGGTCCATCGGACCATGGGTTCCGCGGCTGGTCCACGCCATGCCAGTGGAGGGTGATGTTCTTGCTGCCCTGGTTGTACACGTTAACCACCACCACGTCGCCCTTGCGCGCGTAGATAGTCGGCCCGGGGAACTGCCCGTTCACGGCCAGGATGGTCTTGTCGTGGCAGAGCAGGGTGACCTTAGTCTCTTTTATCTGCAAAAGAGTTTATATTATTAAAACGTGCATGCAAATAATAATACATACTATTCTGGCAACTGCCTGCAACTCTGAATGAAATGTATGGATCACTAACTTACAACGAAGTCGTAGTGAGTATTCTTGGAGGCCTGCGCCCTGCGCCGGGCCAGCAGCAACTCCAAAGGCTAACACCACGCCTGCTAGCAGTAACCAGCATAGATCTGCAGCCGGCATCTTACCCACACCGCCCATCGTCGATCGGGTGTTTGGCTGCACAAGGGGCATGTTTTCGCATGCAATGCAAAAGAGCTAGCTCACCAAGCTCTCTGATCTTTGGTGTATGAAAAAAATGATGTGTGTGTGCTCACTGTTAGGTTTGAGCAAATTGGAACGTGTTTAGGAGCGAGCGAGCGATCGAGAATGCAATGCAATGCAAAGGCTTGCTAGCTTGAATTCTGCAATGTGCGCTCGGCTCCGTGCGTTGCTGCGATGCTTATCTGCGCCGGGTACCCTAAGTACTTTATAGAGCGCGAGAGAGCTGCCGCCAGTGCAACCACGTGGGATGCATATTAAATTTTCTCCACAGATCGTGATGCCGCCACCATCATATCCTGTCTTGGCCGCCTAGCTTAGCAACTCGTCCACGTTAGTTCTAGTGCTTGTATATTTCCGCCGTCGGGCAATGCACGTACCCTGAAATGCTCTCTTTGGATCCGTGAGCGTGAGTTGATTGGCGTCCATGGCCAAGCTATAGAGGCGTCTGTCCCAGCCGTCTCCGCTGGAGTTTTTCCATCTCTGCAAATCAACGGTTCGTAGAGGTGGCTCCATTTTTAGCCTCCTCAACAAAGGGTTGCCCAGAAATAACAAGTCTAGGTAGAAAAATTAGCATTTTACTTAAAATCATGTGTTTCTTCTCTAAGCACTTCACACATAGGACACTTGTGTTCACTTGGATATTCGTCTTGCACACTTTATAATTTTTTGAGATACAACTTTAATTTTAGTTATTTTTCCATCTGAGGCTATTTTTAAAAAAATAATTCAAAATGTAAATTTCCATGGATAGATGAATTGAAATGAAAAATATTCAACTACAAGGTTCCATAACTTTCGAGATCTAGAACTTTTGTTTTTGTTGTTTCTCTATCCGAGTTTATCTCAAAGACTTGAATTTCAAATATAATTAATTCAAACAATATTCTACATGCATAGATGAATTTGAATGAATAAGTTATTAGCCTAGCTTCTAAGCCTTGCTATAATATTTTTGAACTTATCATCCTAGCTTATTAGCCATGCTATAGTATTTTTATCTCACAATAAAATAGCATCAGTCTGCATAAACCGCAACTTCTTTTATTCATTTCTTGATCTGAGGAAGTTTGGAGAGAAGTCAAATTCTGCTATAAAACTCCTATTTTTAGAGACGATAGCAGATAAAACCATCTATAAATATTAATTCTAGAGATGGCTGGAAATAGAGGCGCCTCTAAAAATTGGGGAATCTTTCTAGAGACGGTTGGGAACAACAGCTGCGACTCAATTCTTTGAAGATGCTTATAGGGGTACAATGTGTGTATATATGTTTATAGGGGAAAGTGTACATACGTATTATAAACGTCTTTATTATACTGTGTAATTTAAAAAAAATACTCAGGCGGCTCATGAATTCGAAGCCCTCAAACGGGAACATTTGACCGGCCGGGTTATAGGAGTATATGTTTCATGGAATAGAATATACTTCCATGTGTAGCTTTTTTTCTTTGCGAGGACATTGAGGTGTACCTACTCCCTCGTGATGGAAGTGAGTATGCGTACGAGACAATTGTTAAGAGTCATCAATACATCAACCTGCATCATCAGATGCGTGCATGTGACGTGTGATGGTCACGATTGAAGCAGCTTTGGCGGAGAACCGCCGCCGCGGTCATGTTGCTCACACGAGGACAACAACCCGGCGGCCGCCGCCGCGGTAGGTCCCTCGTACTATTGAAATCGAAACTAAACATAAAGTGCTGATGGCCTCAGCGTATAAAATACACCACGCCAATATGCTCAGTCTACAGTCACATGTACTACCGGATTCTCGTCCTCAACAAAATCTACATTACACTCGGCAAAAACTTACCAACGCCACACTCGACAAAAGACACTCAGCAAAAGAGTTATCGGCAAAGAGGTTTCTTCAGAGAGCCTGACATTCGGCAAAATTATAAATGAGAAAAACCCAAAAATAATAGTAACAAAATATTTTCTCAAGAGGAGGACCACACCTACCAGAGGTGCATTTTTCACGAAAAATTTGCACGGAGCCTGCTCTCCTTTTGCACTACACACTCACATATGACTATACTTTGTTTCGATTCCCCACATATTATACTAAACCGAATATTTATTTGTTTTAAGACCCTAAACGATTTGAAATAAAAAACTTGTCAACTAAAAAGTTTCATAACTTTTAATATCTACACCTTTTATTTATGGAGTTTCTCTATCAAAAGTTTGAAATTCAAGTTTTAAATTTACAAAATTCAAATATAGTTTTGCATGACAAGATAACTTCAAACTAAAAATTTATCAACTATAAAGTTTCATAACTTTTCAACACCACTTGAAAAATTCAAATTTTGAAATTTTCAAATGCAGACACAGTTTTGCATGACAAAATGAAGTCAAATGAAACTGTTGCCTACTACAAAATTCTATAACCTTTCAAGATCTATAAAGTTATTTTTTTTGCTTGGTCATATGTTCATCTAACATGACGGTTCTAACATTGTGAACAAATTTACTTTGACTTTATCATATGAAAAAAATCAAAACAAATATTGTACATCTTGATGACTTATACAAGTCTGTAGTTTAAAAATTTTTCAGTTGAATTAGTTTTGTGCTTTAAATGTGATTTGAAAATTTTCGTTGCCTAGTGTTACAAAACACTCATCAAAAAGCTTGATTGCTGAGTGTAAAAAAAACAATCAACAAAAAAGCTTTTTGCTAAGTATTTTTTTATTTTTGATAATCGATAAAGAGGCTTCTTTGCTGACTGTTTTGATTTGGCACTTGACAAACCACTTAGCACAGAGCAAAGAAGTCGATTCCGGTATCTACGTAAACTCCACTGTGAGCGCAAGAACCACCCCGCGCCGCCTTTGAAACTAAAACCAGTCAGAAATGGCCCCAAAGACACGGGGACCCAATATGCAGACCGGGCCTCCCGCCTCTGCATGTGGCCATACTGGCCGCGCTTTGGGTCGACTACCTGATCCCGCTTGTGGAGGTAGCCAAAGCGCCTCACCCTCGTCGTGTGTCACGGACACGCAGCACCACGGCCACCGCCATAACTGTAATAACCCGAAAATTCAAACTATAAAATTTTTTCGACAAAACCCTGAGTGATGTGATGCGACATGTCATCATCTACCCCTTACATATGCATCAACCCTAGCATGTCATGCATGGCATTCATATGTTGCAAATTAATTAACATCTCATAACAATGCGCTATGTTCACATGTTACATTTTAACGTTTCAATAGTTCAATCATCATGTTGCATTAAAAGAGTGAGTGGGATTCTTATTTGGTTTATGTGATGATTATTAAAAATGGCATTATAATGTTTATTTTGATAAATAAATATTAAGGGAGTAATACCCTAGCATTATTGGGCCATGTATGCTCCCTAATTTGTTGCACAAATTTAGCACACCACATATATATGTATATATATAAGTACATATAAAAATGTATTTGAAAATAAAAAAGGAAAAGGAAAAGGAAAAAGAAAAAGAAAAGGAAACCGGCCCGAGCAGCCCAGCCAGCCCGGCCCGGATGCGCGCCTGCGCTCGCCCGCGCGACCGCGCGCTGCGCGGCCCAACCAGGCCGACGGCCCAGCAAGAGCCGCGCGCGTCCGCGAGCCGCACCGAGCCGCCACAGCCGCTGACGATGGGGTCCCGCAGCGGGACCCACATGTCATCGCGCCCGCTGAGGTCACCCGACCGGCCGCGCGCGCTCGCGTCAGCACTGTTCCCTCGCATCGCCTCGAAGCAACCTGCCTCGACCGCTCGATCCCGTGTCGCCCCGCATCGACGCGCGCACGCAAGCCACCTGGACCAACCAGCCCGCGCAAAGTGCCCACAGCCGCAGGCAAGATTCTCCGCGCGCGCGCACCGCGCTGTCGTCGCAGTAGAACGCTACCGCCGTGAAGAGCTTTCACACCCAGCACTACCTAGCCCCCTCTCGCTACTCTCTGGACCCAGACCGAGCCCCAGCTGCTGACCTAGAACCCCCTTGGCCGCTAGATCGAGCCAGAGCCATGATCGACCATCCGCCGGCCACCTACCTCCGCGTCCGCCCTATAAAGCAAGCACCCTCGGCATCCTAGAGTTCCCAGGCCGCCGCCACCGCTCTGGTGGAGCCCAATTCTATCTTGCCAGCCTCAATTGGAGGAGAGGTGGAGGTAGGGGGAAGAAAGGAGCTGGGGAAGGAGACCGCCGCCGCCAACTTGGAGCCGCCGCTGCTGCGTCGGGAGCAAGAAGGAAGAGCAGTACCTCGAGCCGGGGCCACATGGACTTGTATCGCGCCTTCATCCCCGTCCGCATCGGTGAGCACCTCCGCCATGCCATCTTCTCGACCCCCGCCGTGCTGCTGGCCATGGCGCTCCGTCGTGAGCGCGTAGGCCCAGGTCGCTACCGACCTCACTGGACACACCCTCACACACACGAGACTAGCCGAGCCTCCTTGGACCACGGCATCAGGAGGATGCCAGAACGGAAGCCGCCTAATTCATCGCCGTGCGCCAAGCGCCGCCGTGGCGAGATCACCCAGCCGCCTTCCGTTGAGCCTCGACCTCCATTGTTTTCGGATCCGCGCTCGCCTTGATGAGACAGACCCCGTGCGCACCCTAGCTCCGCGTTTGCCTCGCCAGAGCACCAACCCGAACCACCTTGTCATCGATGTGTCAGTGCGTTGCCGCTCCAGAACGCCGCCGTTCACCGTCATTTCCTGCCACCTCCGACCACCCCGAGGAGCAAGAAGAAGCCGGGAAGCTCCGCCGTGACGAGCTGCATCGATTGGGCACGGAGATGGAGACCGTGGACCCTCTCGGAGTGCCGTTGCCATGCAACGAGGACCTGTCGGTGCTCCGCCGTGGGAGTTACTGCCCGCGCGGACTCCGCCGTGTGTTTTGGTCACCGCTGGCACCTCGGGCAGGTGCTGCGTGACTCCAATCGCCCATCTACGCCACCAATTGGAGCTGGAGTGACTTGGTGTGAAGTGTACATCGAGCGCCGTCGCCATCGAGCCGCCGTCCACCGTAGAGCTCGTCACTGGAAGCAAAGCTGCCACCCTGAAGCCCATCAACATGACCGTCATGAAGTCTCGAAACCGATGGGCGGATTAATGGCGCCAGAGATCCATTGTGGCACCAGGAAGTGAGGGTTTCCCCGCCGCCGATCGCCGAGGAGGAACCCCGCGCTTGAGCCGATCTCATCCGAGATGGATCACGCGCTCGAACCGACCCTCGAGTTTGACCCTTCGACAAACCGACCCTCGAGCACTGAGCACCACCGTTCCGCTGAAGAACCGCTGTGGACTTGGCCTTCGCGTGGACTCCGCCGCGTGAATTGGTCGCTGCAGGTGCAGCGTAGGAGTGCAAGGCAACCCTAATTGCACTCCCGAGCCCAGCCAAGACTTGGTTTCGAGCAGAGACGGGCTACCGTCGAGCACCGTCATCCTCGAGACCGTATCCTCGAGACCGTACCCCTCGAAAGCATACCCTCGAGAGCATACCCTAGAGACCATATCCTCGAGACCATACCCCTCGAGACCGTATCCTCGAGAGCATACCCTCGAGACCATATCCTCACGACCGTATCCTCGAGACCATACCCCTCGAGAGTGTATCCTTGCGACCGTATCCTCGAGACCGTACCCCACGAGAGCATACCCTCGAGACCATACCCCTCGAGACCATACCCCTCGAGACCATACCCCTCAAGACCGTATCCTCGAGACCTAACCCTCGAGACCGTATCCTCAAGACCTGACCCTCGAGACAGTACCCTCGAGCCCTTTTTCTTTTCAGAAAATGGTTAAATCTTTGAAAACTCATAACTAATTCATACGAGCTCAGAAAATTATGATCTACATATCCAAATTTTCTATAAATCAAGCCCTATCTATCTAGGCTATGTTTGAGTGCATTTGGATCTTCTATTTTTACAAGTTGTTCCTTGTGCTAATCTATAGGGGTCGCTTTCGCGACCGTTAAATCTCGTTACAGGCTCGAGCGAGGACAAGCCTGACGACAGTGACTACCAGGAGAAGTCCGACAGCTACGTCAGTGAAGGTGCTACACACCATCCAACCTCGTAGATCCCATTACGCATGGCAATTATAGTATGGCTAGTGCTTTAAATTCATGTTGCTATAATGATATGCCTATGCTAGGACTGCATGATAGAGTATTTATTTGATGAGCCCTACCTTGTTGTAAACTATCACCTGCTTACCCGCTGTTATGATAGCCACCTGCTTATCTGCTATACTTATATTTCTATACTTCACTCGCTTACATTTTGATGTGACGTGATGAACCGGGGAAGGCCTGGAGGGTGCCAGGCTGGATGTGTGAGTTGATGTTTCAGATGGGCATGTGAGCTGATGATGTTGTATCTGGGTTTGGGGTGGAGCTTACGGCAGGGAGTAGGGTGAGGGTTGAGTCGATCGAGCCAGGATCTACGACGAGCTTTTGGAGCAAGTCTTGCCAGGGAATGGTTCTGGACATTCCCACGAGAGGAGCCTGTGGTGGGCTAACAGAGATGTGATGGTGGTCCTTGGGTGTGATCCTCTGAGAGGTGGAGCCCGGGATGAAGGTGCCGTGGTAGCACGTTAAAGATAAACCCTGATGAAGATATCCCAGTTTGGTCAAATCTAGGAACTGTTGCGCTAGTATCCGGACCTAGGAATCTCTTGCTTTCCACTCGCTCTCCATGGGGGGAGACGGCCGAACCGCTGGATAGGTCGATGCCACTACTGCTAGGCGAGAAGTGATAGGACGGTATATGCATGGGATGGAGCTAACACCCTACCGAGACGATCATGGCACCCCCTTCGGGAGTGGGTACATGGCATGGCATCCTCTACGGGAGCAGATACATGCTCTCTTCATAGTTCCAGTGATCCAGTGCTGGATGGTAGAGTGGCATCGCCTATGGCAGTAGGTGCCCAGAATCTGCCTAGGTGCGCGCGTGCATCGATGATGGTTATCTGGTGGATTAGTGAAACCTCTGCAGAGTGTATGGTTGATTGATCGATACATATGCCGAATCTTCGGCTATGGACCTTTCCTATGTTTCGCATGCACTGGACTAGTGAGTGGAGTGTTCTACCTTCCTCTGAGTGTGATTTCCAGCCGTGAGCCAGTTTGAGGGCTGCGGGCCGCTGAGGCAAGCCAAGAGGGAGTTGGCTTGTCGACCAGAGTCTGAGAGGGTGTTGGGGGAGATGAGATGATGTTACAGATATGGATGGAGATAGATGAAGGGAATGGGTTTGTGTTTAAAACTTGTTTATTATACTATTGTTTTATATACTGGATCAATTCATAGAAAAACCCCAGCCTTATAGGTTACTTTTGAGATATCCTTATTTTTGCATCCACTTCCACAAAGCAATGCATAGGATGGGAGTGTGGCCAATACAAATCGTACTGAAAATTTGGTTTCAGGTTCAAGGAGTGAGTACTCATATGGAGAGTACAGCGATTGAGGCTTTCGTGTCTACGCTCAAGTTGGAGAGAAGAAGATAGCTTCCGCACTTCAAGCTTTTACTGTTATGCTGCATGAACTCTAATTCCGCCCTGTGGCGATGTAATAAGTTATTGTAACTCCCTCTATTTGCTCTGTTTTGTTCGATGTATGGATTTTGGATTCAACTGTTATTGGGTAATGTGATTTAAATGGTCATATTATACTCCGACACTGTGGATTTTCCTTCACGGAAATCAAGGTCATTTCAGTTGGTATCGAAGCCATACTTGACCTTAGGACGAAACCCTAGAAATGGATGTTAGTACAAGACAAACCAGTTTTTCTTTCAGTTATATACCGACCCTGCATTTCTTCTTATGCAAGGCTTCTCTATTGTTACTGACTTGCTGACCCTTCTTCCCTTTGAAACATGCAGATGACAAGCTTTGGACCCCCGCTTGGACCGTTGAGCAGCATGCCCAAGGCGGAGTTCACCTACGAGGGACAGGAGTTCCCAGGCTTTCTGTACACTCTGCGTCATGTTTTGGGAGTACTCGGAGTGCCTGTCGAGGAGATCAAGTACACCTGCACTGGAGCACTGGACTCAGAAGGAGGAATCAAGGCTTACGTGGTCACTCACCTAGAGATCCCTGCAAGTCAGACTCTGCCCTTAGTACCAGCTCTCCTGGAGATGACAATTGAGGACTCAATCGAGGAAGGAATCCAGGCTGTGTCACTCAAGGCCCTGCGTGAAGTGATGAAGATTGCTTACGAGCACCTTCACAACATAGAGTTTCGTCTACTTCCTCAGGCCCTGAACTCTCTCCTCACACCAGAGCAGTAGGATGATCTAGTCAGGCCAATCATCCTAGCTGAGACCAGTCTTTGCAACCGTGCCTCCGCCGCTCACCTCTTTGAGCAGAACCGCTACATAGAGCATCTGGAGAAGAAGAGACGCCTCGACCGCAACACTCTGATGGAGTACCAGGAGTTCTGCAAGCAGGAAGCTAAGGAGAAAGAAGGGCTTGAGGCTACAGTCGCCCAGCTAAAGGACAAGCTTGCACGTCAGGCAAGGCCTCATAGAGCCGAGGTCGCTGACCTGCGAGACAAGGTTGAGGACATTGGGCTCTGAAACTACTAACTCGATGCAAGAGTTCTCCAGTTGGAGGGAGAGAAGATGGACAAGGATATGGAGATCAAAGAACTACAGAAGAGAAGACGGGAAGATGGCAAGAGCAACTTCACCGTGCAGTGTGAGAAGTCAATGCTCGTAAAAGCCCTGAAGAAAGCAGAAGCAAAAGCATAGTGCAACCAAGGCCATCTGATTGCCCTGATGATTCAGAATGAGACCTTGGTGGACAGGTACAAGAGACTCAAGACAGCTTGGAAGAATGCCGACGAGAGACGCTGCCAGGAGTACGCTGAGTTGTGTGACAGACTTCCTTTGTCAGCCAGACGCAAGGACCCCTTTAAGGAAACTTTCCAGATTGGCCACTCTCTCTTGAGGCACGACCACTGTCCAGCTCCCACCAACCTGCCACTTACCAAGGAGTTCAGAGAAGCTCAAGCTTATGTGAAGTGCCTTCACATGTCACAGGAGGAGTTGACAGTTCTTAGCAACCGTTTTCACCCAGGAGTATACAACGCGCCGATGTATGAGTCAGAGTAGTGTGGACCCTGCGTGGCCACATCATGAGTTAGCTTGTATCCATGAGTTACCTTCTCATAGTGTAAGTCTCGCATGTCATCTAGCGTAGCTGCTAGAGATGATGCCATGCAATGCACCCATGTAATGAATGATCAATCTTATCACATTTTATGGCTCTTATTGCTTCTTTGTATGAGTGTTGGATAGATTAAATATTTTTCCTTAAATCGTTGAAATCATTTAATTATATTTAACCAATAAGTACTAAACAGTTGTCGACCCATGTCGCAGATGTCTGCACGTCGCTCCGCACGTCTGGGCAACCGTCCGCCTCCACCCGAACTCGAGCTTGGGCGTGGAAGATGCTATGGACGAAGGGGAGGTCATCTTCCACCCATCGACCTCAACCAGGGTGGGAACGATCGAGAGCGGACCCCGCCAGCAGGAAGTGCCGCTGGAGGAGGTGATGCCCATGGCAATGGACCTCCACCTCAGCCGAACCCTCTGCCACAGCCGATTCCACCACCATCGCCAAACCTGGCGGAAGTGATGGCGCAACAGACACAGCTGCTTGCCGCTTTGGTCAATGGAGCCAATCACCGCTTTGGAGGAAATCCGAATGACTTCCAGAGGAAACTTGAGGGTTTTCTAAAGCTCAGGCCACCCACTTTCGATGGCACCTACAAGGAACCACTGGAAGCTGATGATTGGCTTCGCGAGATCGAGAAGAAGCTGGAGCTTACCACTTGTACCCCAGAGGAGCGAGTCAGGATCGTTGCTCACCACCTCACTGGAGCTACGTGTTCCTGGTGGGACAGCTACCGCCAAGCTCATGAGGACCCCGATCACATCACCTGGGATGAGTTCGCAGATGAGTTCATCGAGTACCATGTTCCTGAGGGAGTCATGGAGCAGAAAGAGGAGGAATTCTGTAACCTCACCCAGAAGGGATGTGACATCTGCGAGTACACCAACACCTTCACCAGTTTGTTGCGCTATGCACCTCTGCATGTCGCGACTTCTGAGAAGGAGAAGATCACGCAGTACAGAAAGGGTCTGAACCCCAAGATCAAGGTAGCCCTGGGAGGCACCAAGAGTCACACACTTCATGACATGATCGATCGTTGTATCCAAAACGAGAAGGACCAGAAGGAGGCAGGAGAAATGTCCAGAAGGGAGAAGTAGAAGTCCGAGGGCTTCTACCGTGACCATGAGCGTAAGAGGTTCCGTCGGGACAAGACATCTAGCCGTCCTCATTACGGCAAGGACTCTACCTATGGCTCGGGTAGGAGTGGTGGTATCTACTTGGCTAACCACTTACGCTTATCCCGTTACCATCGCTCCCGCGACCGTTACTCTCGTGACCACTGCTCTCGTGACCGTGCTGGGAAGGATCGCTACCCCTATGAGCACTCATCGCAGCCACGTCACAGGACTGATCACTTTGCGCCTGTTCGTGCTATGCCAAACTCAGGCAGCTGGAAGGCCTCTGCACCAACCCTCACAGGTAGTGTGCCGTTCACTTGCTTTGGTTGTGGCAAACCTGGCCACAAGGTGTTTGGCTGTCCTGAGAAGACACCCGCACCTGCTGCACCCAAGTCTCAGTACCATGGATCTGCAAGCCGTGGTCGTCTCACGCACATGAACGCAGAAGAGGCTCAAGCTGCCCCAGATGTTGTGTACGATATGTTTCTTGTTAATGGCATTAAAGCATCCGTTCTGTTTGATTCTAGAGCTACATGTTGATACATCTCATCTAAGTTTGCACGAGAGAGTAAGATACCTATCACTCCATGTTTGGAGCCTATAGTCACCAGTTCTCCTCTTGGTGAGATGAGAAGCACCCATATCTGCAAGGGAGTGAAGCTTTCTATCGAGGGTCTAACCTTTCAAGCTAACCTTACCCTTCTACCATCAAATGGTTTGGATGTCATCCTAGGCATGGATTGGCTTACCGAGCACAAGGGTTTGATTTCTTGTTCACCCAGATATGTTCAGATAACTCATCCTTTTGGCCAAGCAGTCAGATGTGCACCTCAGAAGGATAAATCAGTATCTGTTCTATGTGCCCTGAATGCACTCAAGTCACAGGAAGAATCTCAGAAAAGGGAGAAGACTCCCGCGGATGTCCCCGTTGTCAGGGAATATGAGGATGTGTTTCCTGAAGATTTTCCCGGCATGCCACTGGATCGTGACGTTGAGTTCATCATTGATCTTGTGCCCGGAACCGGTCCCATCTCTAAGCAACCGTACCGTATGTCAGTGGATGAGCTAGAAGAGCTCAAGAAGTAGTTGAAAGAACTTTCCGATAAGGGCTTTATTAGGCCTAGTGCTTCGCCCTGGGGATCACCTGTTCTGTTTGTGAAAAAGAAAGATGGTTCGATGAGGATGTGCGTTGATTACCGCAACCTCAATGCCATAACCATCAAGAACAAGTATCCTCTGCCAAGGATCGATGACTTGCTTGATCAGCTTCATGGTGTTAAGTACTTCTCGAAGATTGATCTCAGATCTGGTTATCATCAAATGAAGATTTGGGAAGAAGACATTCCTAAGACAGCTTTTGTCACACGCTATGGGCAGTATGAATTCACCGTTGTATCCTTCGGTCTCACGAATGCCCCAGCCTATTTCGTGAACATGATGAACAAGATGTTTATGGATGATCTTGATCAGTTTGTTGTGGTTTTCATTGATGACATTCTGATTTATTCACCTTCTGCCAAAGAACATGAAGCACATTTGAGGATAGTGCTCGAGAAGTTGTCCCAACACCAGCTCTATGCTAAGTTCAGCAAATGTGAGGTCTGGCTTGAAGAAGTTGCTTTTCTTGGTCATGTACTCTCAGCAGATGGAGTTGCTGTAGACCCTACAAAGATAGAGGCTGTAAAAGAATGGGAACAACCTCGCAATGTGTCCGAAATCAGGAGTTTCTTGGGATTGGCAGGTTACTACCGCCGATTCATTGAGAACTTCTCCAAGATAGCTCGTCCTATGACAAATCTCTTGAAGAAGATCAACGAGTTCGGATGGACACTGGAGTGTGAACATAGTTTCCAAACTCTAAAGGAGAAGCTAACCACCACACCTATCCTAGTCTTACCTGATATCACTAGCGACTTTGTCGTCTACTGCGATGCCTCTCACCAAGGGCTAGGCTGTGTGCTGATGCAGAATGGGAAGGTTATTGCTTATGCTTCCCGACAGCTAAAGGAGCACGAGCAACGATACCCCACGCATGATCTTGAGCTAGCAGCTGTTGTGCATGCTCTGAAGATCTGGAGACATTATCTTATTAGTAACAAGTGTGATATATACACCGATCATAAGAGCTTGAACTATTTCTTCACTCAAGAAGATCTGAATATGAGACAACGCAGATGGCTAGAGCTAATCAAGGACTATGACATCGAGATTCACTACCATCCCGGAAAAGCGAATGTAGTCGCTGATGCTCTTAGTCGCAAGACCTATTGTCATGCCCTGTCCTTATCGACCCTGCCACCTGAATTGAAGAAAGAGATTGAAGATCTTCATCTTGAGATAGTACCCCATGGGTTGTTGCACGAACTTCGTATCGAGTATAATCTCACCGAGCGAATTCGTGAAGCTCAAAAGAGTTGTGAAGAAATGGAGTACATTCGTGGGTTGATGAAGCTAGTCTATAGCCCCGAATTCAGAGAAGATGAGCATGGAACCATCTGGTTCAAGGATAGAATCTGTGTGCCCAGCAACCCTGCTTTGCGTAAGGAAATCCTGTCAGAGGCACATGACTCTAAGTATTGCATCCATCCCGGTGGTGCAAAGATGTATCAAGATGTGAAGAAGCATTTTTGGTGGAAAGGCATGAAGTCAGACATTGCAAGACATGTGGCCGAATGCGATGTCTGTAACAAAGTCAAGGCCGAACACAGAAGGCCCGCTGGATTACTCAAACCACTCGATGTTCCTGAATGGAAGTGGGAAAGCATATCCATGGACTTTATCGTGGGATTACCTAGATCTCAACAAGGTCATGACTCTATATGGGTAATAATCGATCGTCTGACGAAGGTAGCACATTTTATACCAGTCAGAACTTCGATACGTGCAGAGCAGTTGGCAGATTTGTACATCAAGGAGATTTTGAGGCTTTATGGAGCTCCTAAGAGTATTTTGTCGGATCATGGACCCCAATTCATGTCCCGATTCTGGCAAGCTCTTCACGAGTCCATTGGGACTGACCTTGATTACAGCACTGCTTATCACCCACAAACAGATGGTCAGACAGAAAGGTTGAATCAGATTATAGAAGATATGCTTCGTGCCAGTGTTCTCAAATATGGAACAGATTGGGAGAAGTGTCTGTCGTTTGCTGAGTTCTCTTACAACAACAGCTACCAGGCAAGTATCAAGATGTCACCCTTCCAGGCCGTTTATGGCAAACCATGTAGAACCCCGTTGATGTGGAACCACCTAGGCGAAAGAGCAGTCTTTGGCCCCACCAAGATCAAGGAAGCCAAAGAAGGAGTAGCTCAAGTCAGAGAGAACCTGAGGATCGCCCAAAGCCGACAGAAGAGCTATGCCGACAAAAGGCGTCGAGACCTTGAGTTCGAAGTTGGGGATTTTGTCTACGTCAAAGTGTCTCCACTTCGTGGTACCGTCAGATTCCACGTAAAAGGGAAGTTGGCCCCAAGATATGTTGGACCGTATCGTATCTGTCAGAGAGTTGGGAAGCTTGCATACAAGCTTGAACTACCTCCCGAGTTAACAGGAGTACACCCCGTTTTTCATGTCTCATAGTTACGCAAGTGCTTAAGGGTACCAGAAGAGGAAGCAGTCACCACTGATGTGCTGGATATCTAGGATACTCTTGAGTACAAGGAGCACCCAATCAAGATCTTGGGTTATGACACCAAAGAGACCCGAAGCAAGTCTATCCCTATGTGCAAGGTTCAATGGAGCAATCACTCTGAACGTGAAGCAACGTGGGAAGATGAGAATCAACTTCTGCTACAGTATCCTTACCTCTTTGAAAGGTATGACACCTCTTAAATCTCGAGGACGAGATTCCAATGAGGGAGAAGGAGTGTAACAACCCGAAAATTCGAACTACAAAATTTTTTTGACAAAACCCTGAGTGATGTGGTGCGACATGTCATCATCTACCCCTTACATATGCATCAACCCTAGCATGTCATGCATGGCATTCATATGTTGCAAATTAATTAACATCTCATAACAATGCGCTATGTTCACATGTTACATTTTAACATTTCAATAGTTCAATCATCATGTTGCATTAAAAGAGTGAGTGGGATTCTTATTTGGTTTATGTGATGATTATTAAAAATGGCAACATAATGTTTATTTTGATAAATAAATATTAAGGGAGTAATACCCTAGCATTATTGGGCCATGTATGCTCACTAATTTGTTGCACAAATTTAGCACACCACATATATATGTATATATGTAAGTATATATAAAAATGTATTTAAAAATGAAAAAGGAAAAGGAAAAAGAAAAAGAAAAGGAAACCGGCCCGAGCAGCCCAGCCAGCTCGGCCCAGACGCGAGCCTGCGCTCGCCCGCGCGACCGCGCGCTGCGCGGCCCAACGAGGCCGATGGCCCAGCAAGAGCCGCGCGCGTCCGCGCGCCGCACCGAGCCGCCGCAGCCGCTGACGATGGGGTCCCGCAGCGGGACCCACATGTCATCGCGCCCGCTGAGGTCACCCGACCGGCCGCGCGCGCTCGCGTCAGCACTGTTCCCTCGCGTCGCCTCGAAGCAACCTGCCTCGATTGCTCAATCCCGTGTCGCCCCACATCGACGCGCACCCGCAAGCCACTGGACCGACCAGCCCGCCCAAAGTGCCCATGGCCGCAGGCAAGATTCTCCGCGCGCGCACCTGCGCTGTCGCCGCAGTAGAACGCTGCCGCCGTGAAGAGCTTTGACACCCAGCACTACCTAGCCCCCTCTCGCTGCTCTCTGGACCTAGACCAAGCCCCAGCTGCTGACCTGGAACCCCCTTGGCTGCTAGATCAAGCCAGAGCCATGATCAACCGTCCGCCGGCCACCTACCTCCACGTCCGCCCTATAAAGCAAGCACCCTCGGCATCCTAGGGTTCCCAGGCCGCCGCCACCGCTCTGGTGGAGCCCAATTCCATCTTGCCAGCCTCAATTGGAGGAGAGGTGGAGGAAGGAGGAAGAAAGGAGTTGGGGAAGGAGACCGCCGCCGCCAACTCGGAGCCGGCGCTGCTACGTCGGGAGCAAGAAGGAAGAGCAGTACCTCGAGCCGAAGCCGCTTGGACTTGTACCGCGCCTTCATCCTCGTCCGCATCAGTGAGCACCTCCGCCATGCCATCTTCTCGACCCCCGCCGTGCTGCTGGCCATGGTGCTCCGCCGTGAGCGCGTAGGCCCAGGTCGCTACCGACCTCACTGGACACACCCGCACACACACACGAGACTAGCCGAGCCTCCTTGGACCATGGCATCGGGAGGATGCCGGAACGGAAGCTGCCCAGTTCATCGCCGCACGCCAAGCGCCGCCGTGGCGAGATCACCCAGCCGCCTTTCTGTTGAGCCTCGACCTCCATTGTTTCCGGATCCACGCTCGCCTTGATGAGATGGACCCCGTGCGCACCCTAGCTCCGTGTTTGCCTCGCCAGAGCACTGACCCAAACCACCTTGTCATCGACATGTCAGTGCGTTGCCGCTCCAGAACGCCACCGTTCACCGTCGTTTCTTGCCACCTCCGACCACCCCGAGGAGCAAGAAGAAGCCGGGAAGCTCCGCCGTCAGGAGCTGCATCGATTGGGCAAGGAGATGGAGACTGTGGACCCTCTCGGAGTGCCGTTGCCGTGCACCGAGGACCTGTCGGAGCTCCACCGTGGGAGTTACTGCCCGCGTGGACTCCGCTGTGTGTTTTGGTCACCACTGGCACCTCGGGCAGGTGCCGCATGACTCCAATCGCCCATCTACGCCACCAATTGGAGCAGGAGTGACTTGGTGTGAAGTGTACATTGAGCGCCATCGCCATCGAGCCGCCGTCCGCCGTAGAGCTCGTCACGGGAAGCAAAGCTGCCGCCCTGAAGCCCATCAACGTGACCGTAGTGAAGTCCCGAAATCGATGGGCGGATTAATGGCGCCAGAGATCCATTGTGGCACCAGGAATCGAGGGTTTCCCAGCCGCCGATCGCCGAGGAGGAACCCCGCGCTCGAGCCGATCTCGTCCGAGATGGATCACGCGCTCGAACCGACCCTCGAGTTTGACCCTTCAACAAACTGACCCTCGAGCACCGAGCACCACCGTTCCGCCGAAGAACCGCTGTGTTCTTGGCCTTTGCGCGGACTCCGCCGCGTGAATTGGTCGCTGTAGGTGCAGCGTAGGAGTGCAAGGAAACCCTAATTGCACTCCCGAGCCCAGCCAAGACTTGGTTTCGAGCAGAGACGGGCTGCCGTCGAGCACCATCATCCTCGAGACCGTATCCTCGAGACCGTACCCCTCTAGAGCATACCATCGAGAGCATACCCTCGAGACCATACCCCTCGAGACCGTATCCTCGAGACCATACCCCTCGAGACCATACCCCTTGAGACCATACCCCTCGAGACCATACCCCTTGAGACCGTATCCTCGAGAGCAAACCCTCGAGACTGTATCCTCGTGACCGTATCCTCGAGACCATACCCCTCGAGAGCGTATCCTCGTGACCGTATCCTCGACACCATAACCCTCGAGAGCATACCCTCGAGACCATACCCCTCGAGACCATACCCCTCGAGACCATACCCCTCGAGACCGTATCCTCGAGACCTAACCCTCGAGACCGTATCCTCGAGACCTGACCTCGAGACAGTACCCTCGAGCCCTTTTTTTCAGAAAATTGTTAAATCTTCGAAAACTCATAACTAATTCATACGAGCTCAGAAAATTATGATCCACATATCCAAATTTTCTATAAATCGAGCCCTATCTATCTAGGCTATGTTTGAGTGCATTTGGATCTTCTATTTTGCAAGTTGTTCCTTGTGCTAATCTATAGGGGTCGCTTCCGTGATCGTTAAATCTCATTACAGGCTCGAGCGAGGACAAGCCTGACGACAGTGACTACCAGGAGAAGTTCGACAGCTACGTCAGTGAAGGTGCCACACACCATCTAACCTCATAGATCCCATTACGCATGGCAATTATAGTATGGCTAGTGCTTTAAATTCATGTTGCTATAATGATGTGCCTGTGCTAGGACTGCATGATAGAGTATTTATTTGATGAGCCCTACCTTGTTGTAAACTATCACCTGCTTACCCGCTGTTATGATAGCCACCTGCTTATCTGCTATACTTATATTTCTATACTTCACTCGCTTACATTTTGATGCGACGTGATGAACCCGGGGAAGGCCTGGAGGGTGCCGGGCTGGATGTGTGAGTTGATGTTTCAGATGGGCATGTGAGCTGATGATGTTGTATCTGGGTTTGGGGTGGAGCTTACGGCAGGGAGTAGGGTGAGGGTTCAGTCGATCGAGCCGGGATCTACGACGAGCTTTTGGAGCAAGTCTTGCCAGGGAATGGTTCTGGACATTCCCATGAGAGGAGCCTGTGGCGGGCTAACAGAGATGTGATGGTGGTCCTTGGGTGTGATCCTCTGAGAGGTGGAGCCCGGGATAAAGGTGCCGTGGTAGCACGTTAAAGATAAACCCTGCTGAAGATATCCCGGTTTGGTCAAATGTAGGAACTGTTGCGCTGGTATCCAGACCTAGGAATCTCTTGCTTTCCACTCGCTCTCCATGGGGGGGAGACGGCCAAACCGCTGGATAGGTCGATGCCACTACTGCTAGGCGAGAAGTGATAGGAAGGTATATGCATGGGATGGAGCTAACACCCTACCGAGACGATCATGGCACCCCCTTCGGGAGTGGGTACATGGCATGGCATCCTCTACGAGAGAGGATACATGCTCTCTTCACAGTTCCAGTGATCCAGTGCTGGATGGTAGAGTGGCATCGCCTATGGCAGTAGGCGCCTGGAATTTGCCTAGGTGCGCGCGTGCATCGATGATGGTTATCTGGTGGATTAGTGAAACCTCTATAGAGTGTATGGTTGATCGATCGATACATACGCCGAATCTTTGGCTATGGACCTTTCCTATGTTTCGCATGCACCGGACTAGTGAGTGGAGTGTTCTACCTTCCTCTGAGTGTGATTTCCGGCTGTGAGCCAGTTTGAGGGCTGCGGGCCGCTGAGGCAAGCCAAGAGGGAGTTGGCTTGTCGACCAGAGTCTAAGAGGGTGTTGGGGGAGATGAGATGATGTTACAGATATGGATGGAGATAGATGAAGGGAATGGGTTTGTGTTTAAAACTTGTTTATTATACTCTTGTTTTATATACTGGATCAATTCATAGGAAAACCCCAGTCTTATAGGTTCCTTTTGAGATATCCTTATTTTTGCATCCAATTCCACAAAGCAATGCATAGGATGGGAGTGTGGCCAGTACAAATTGTACTAAAAATTTGGTTTCAGGTTCAAGGAGTGAGTACTCATCTGGAGAGTACAGCGATTGAGGGTTTCATGTCTATGCTCAAGTTGGAGAGAAGAAGATAGCTTCCGCACCTCAAGCTTTTACTGTTATGCTGCGTGAACTCTGATTCCGCCCTGTGGCGATGTAATAAGTTATTGTAACTCCCTCTATTTGCTCTCTTTTGTTCGAGATGTATGGATTATGGATTCAACTGTTATCGGGTAATGTGATTTAAATGGTCATATTACACTCCGACACTGTGGATTTTCTTTCGCGGAAATCAAGGTCGTTTCTATAACCTTCGCTTCAGGCCACATTCCTCGCACCTCTGTCGCCCTCCACCGCCTCGGGTCTACTCCTGCCCGTGGACCTCTGCGTCCTTCCTCCTTGCCTGCGCTCACGGCCATCCTCTCCGGGCTTAGGCACACCACCCGCCTGGCGTAGCTTTTGTCATGGACCAGTTTGGGTGCCACTCCCAAGTGGATTACGTGGCCTCTTTGCGGCTGCCCGGCAGTCATCCCAAGGTCGGACACCATTTCTTCTCTGTAAGACTCTTAAGACCGTTCCTATGAACTGATAGTGCGCCTCACCCTGTGCTACGGAGAAGCTGATGATATATATATCCTCGATTACATTACACTAACACGTCCCTGAGCTGCCATATTGGTATCGATATACGTATTGGATACGCCAATATGCTACTAATACGGTATCAGTAAAGCTTGAAAATACAGCAAGAAAAATAAATAAATAAAACTTCGACGCTTAGTCAATAATTTGCAGCCCATACCCCGTCAAATTGAAGTCATCATCTCAGTTCCCAGCAACCTATTTCGGTGGCCCATTCACCGTCAAACTCTAATTAATAGTCAGACATTCAGAGCCATCAGATCGAGCCAGGAGAGATGGCATGCGGGTGCACCGCGTGTCGATGGTGGCATCGGGCTAACAACTGGACAAAGCTGGGGCACAACGAGAGAGACAACTGGACAAAGCTGGGGCACAACGAGAGAGACAGTCTATTTGTCAAGTGCTTCGGTCATTGCCGAGGGTCAAAAGTCGGGCACTTGGCAAAGAGGTTGTTTGTCGAGTGCCGGCACTTGGCAAACTACTTCTTTACTGAGTGTCCGGCCCTCAGCAAAGAGTGTCACTTGGCAAGCCTCATGTTTGCCGAGTGTCAGACACACGGTCCATCTTTGCCGAGTGACCCTCGGCAAAGGTGGTTTCAGGTGACGGCCCTAGCCCCCCATCGTTCTTTGCCAAGTGTTGGCCGTTAGCACTCAGCAATCACTGTCGAGTGTCGTCCCCTGGCACTCTGCAAAGGCTAAAGGTTTCCATTTTAGTTAAGAACATCCAATTCCTAGGCTTATCCAGCTTTGCCATGTGTCTTAGGCATGAGACTTGGCAAGCGAGTGGTAAAATTATTTTTTTATTTGTTTTCCACATTTCATCCAATGAAACAGAAGATATATATAATAGACATTGCCAACACCACATATATATCACCACAAGCATGCATATCACAACCATTCATTAGAAATATATCACAAGGTCTCAACCACAAGTTCAAATACATCATAAGTTAACAAGATTCAAATCCGAAGTTCACAACCATAAGTTCACAACCAAGCTACTTGCAGCAAGTTCACAAACATAGTTCACGACAAAGTTCATAGAGGATGGGCAAGAGTCATGGCATCAGGCACAGCTTTCTTGAGTGCTTGCCGCTTCCAAAGTCTCCTCATCTTTGGATTTCGTATTCGTCGTAGCTATGAAGGAGTTGTTAGCAAAGAGATGTCTTATCAAGTTCTATTGTTTTAGTTGGAAAGTTGTATACATAAGGATTGAAGTTCAACTAAATGTACCCTTGTCTATGAACTATTTGGGTGGAACTTTTGTGGTAGCAGGAATTAACATGGTAGCCATTTGGTGTGGAAAGTACTTGGGTGGCACCTCGTGCTTGCCCTGTGGTGTCTCCAATGCTAGGGCAAAACCTATTCCTAGGTTGTCTTGAGGCGAATCTCCTTCTGATGAATTGAGGGGTGATTCAATAAAGGGACCTGCATGAGGTAGTGTAGTTTTTGGATTGTCTTGGTTCTCAATTATGTAGTTAGGGGTGATGTATAGACTGGTTGTACCATACATATTTGCCAATGACCTGCTCCATGTGCACCTACTTGTCTAGAAGGACCCGCACCCTAGCCACCTTCGGGTTGCTAGTATAGTGTGTACGTATTCGACTCAAAAGTTGTTGTGGTCTACAGTAAGAGTGATAATCATTAGGGGGAACAGTGTAACATTAACAAAGCAAGGTTCTGTTGTAACTGCAGTTACCATTCATGTTGCGCTGGATTGCCTGTTAATCACCTGGTGGATGTGGTTCTATATGAATCCAAAGTGGCCATATGTGCAGGAGGAAATCACTGGATTCCATTTGTCAGCGGATGCCTATATGTGCAAGCCTAGGTATAGCTAATCTCGGTGCATATGTGTTCATGGTGATTGTGAGATCATTTCTACTCAACTGGACGTCGCAAACCTGACATATGTTCACAAAGATTCTATGTATTATTATGGGCTACATGCAAAGATGCAGTGGCATTTCAAATATGACAAGCCCAAGTGTTTGTTATTTTCGGTGGTCATGGGCGTTTAGCTGGTGTCTGGAAGTTGGGTATGTTGCCACCAAAGGGTACTGTAGTGGAACCATTCTCGGGCATCTACGGATAAGTCGCAAGGATATGGTTCTCAATTTGTAGGAATGGTGTTGTTATGATGTGAGTGGCATCAGTGGTTGATTGGGCTAGGACTCGGTAATCAAAAACATGGTGTGAGATATTGTATAGCGGAACCAAGATCTGAGACTGCTGTTGTGTTGCTTCCTCTATCGCTATGCGATTGATCTCATAAGGGGCATCTGGAGGGTGCTCTAGGCATGCTGATACAGGGAACCCGAAAAGTACTAAGAGGCATACAAAAGGTGGATTAATGAAGTTGGCCTCATGGTCGTCAAAGATTCTGAGGTTTGGATGGTTGAAATGAGCAATTAGTTGGTCGACGGGTACTCCGGTTCTAATACAATGAAGGATTGAAAAAATATAACCTGAACAAGTAGTTCATATGCCAAGGTCAGGATGTGAAGAAATACCCAAACTGTATAGGTTATGAATGTCTCAAGCAAAAGTATTTTTTTAGAGAGCACGCTTTTAGCGTGTATTTCATTAAGAAGAAGATAGTTTGTTACAGCTTCGGTAATTCAAGGATTACCCTCACCACCAAAGAACACGTGGTTGTGATTACATATATATGAATCCACTAAAGCACATCACCGAAACACACTACTGACGTGCTTCCAGCTCCGCCAGGCGCCTGAAACCGGCCACCACCCACAACGATGCATCAGCGATGATCTCCTCCACAAGCTGTTCCGCTGACTTCATCCCGCCACCAAAGGTTCCAGAGTTCCTCTCCTTCCAAAGGCTCCACCCGATGAGGAACAAGGATGAGTCAAAGGCACATCGTATGGCCCTGTGCATCGTCTTCCTCAACTCAATCCACCATTCCATGAACGGCCTCTTAGCCACCGGAGCCTAATCCTGCAGATGGTAGAACCGAAGGCAACTGTGCCACACTTCCCTAGAATAGACGCATCCAATGAGGATGTGATCAATGGTCTCATCCTGCTGGTCATAGAGAATGCATGTGGTATCATCTTGAAGAACATGCCTCCATCTCCTATGCATTGTCCAGCACTTGCCATGCATGGACAGCCACATGAAGAACTTCACTCTTGGCAGCGCCGAGGTCTTCCATTGCTGTCTTGCACCCAAAGGCGAGGTGCATCCCACGGACATTGAACCATAGGCCGAGGATGCTGAGTATATACTGTCCGCCGAGAGCCTCTAGGAGAATGTGTCTGGCGTTCCTGCCAGGAGCACCACCTGCTGCAGGTGCTCGGACAAGGCGACGATCTTCGCGATCATCCTCTACAAGTGTGCTCCCAAAATGTGATGTACCCAGGCCGATCCAGGGAGAGCCTCGACAATTGTAGCTTGGTGCCATCTCTTTGGCACCGCCTCGAAGACTGTTGGAGCATTCAGCCTGATGCTCATCCCATCTAACCATGAATCGATCCAGAAGAAGGTGAACTCGCCACTCCCAAATGTGGACACAGTCGCCGCTCGAAAGAATGCCTGGGATACCCTGTCATCCTAGTCGGGGAGCCCCTGCCAGGCTCTTGTGGGATCAGTCCGCCACAGCCACAGCCATCTCAACATCGAAGCCATTCCCATCCTTCATAGATCAATGACTCCAAGGCCCCCAGGTGTTTGGGCAAGCACACGATCTTTCATGCCAGCTTACACCGGCCGCCACCGATTCCCCACACCAAATGAAACCTCTTTGGACTGTTGCACTGCCCATGCAGACAGCCCCAATGCCGTTGCCATATGCACCGGGATGGCCGCCAAGGTGGACTGGGCAAGAACTGTACGTCTGGCCACATTGAGCATGCCACCCTTCCAACTCGGGATGTGAGCTGCGACGGAGTCAATCAACGGTTGCACCTCGCTTCTTTTGAGCTTGAAGATGGACAGTGGTATCCCTAGATAGCGACAGGGAAAGGTCTCGACACGGCAGGCCAAGATCGTTTGCACCAGCACCAACTCCTCTTTCCCACAATGCATAGGCGTGACAATGCTCTTGTTCATATTTGCAAAAAGTCCAGAGGCTTGCCCAAACATTTCCAAGGCCACTCTGACCAAGTGCAAGTCGGCCGCTATTGGAGCCACAAATAGTACCATGTCATCTGACTCACCCTTTGAATGTTTCTAACTGGCCTTAGTCCTGACAGGTACCCACTTTCTTCCATCCACTTCATGGTGTGGTTGATGGATTCCATAACCAAGATGAACAGCATAGGCAACAGTGGGTCACCCTGGTGCAGCCCCCTTGCATGACAAATTCTTTGGCTGGTGGAACCATTGAGAAGGATCTTGGTACTTGCAGTCAATAAAATAGCTGAGATCCAATCCCTCCATCATTCACCAAAGCCATGTGCTAAAGTACATCAAGGAGGAATTGCTAAGAGACAGAGTCGAAGGCTTTTGCAATGTCAATCTTTAGAAGAAGGCTTGGCATCTTGGTCTTGTGAAGTTCTTTGCATGATAGACAAACAGCCCTGAAATTATCCTGGATGCACCTCCCTTTTATGAATGCACCCTGGTTGGCATGAACTAGCCCATGTAGCATTGGCGCAAGCTTGTTTGCCAAGAATTTGGAAATTAGCTTGCTGACACTATGGATTAGGCTGATTGGTCGGTAATCAGAAACCTCCATCGGTTGTTCCTTCTTCCTGAGGAGTATCATCATCGCATCATTGACGTGGTGCAAGCTGTGCATGTCCAGTGCTTAGAACGCCTTGAACGCCCGCATGAGATCATCCTTGATTATGTCCCATGCAGGCTTATAAAATAATCCAGTGAGACCATCCAGTCCCGACGCCTTCTTGTTCGGTAACTGCATGACCACCAAACGTACCTCGTCCTCCGTGAACAGGTCTTTAAGGCCCTGCAAGGCCAAGGACAATAGGCTAATTCCTTGAAGGTTGATAGCCCGCAAATGCTCGAAGTCCATGCCCATGAGTGAATCAAAATGCTGGAAGACTACCTACGCCATCATGCTTGGCTCGGCGAACACCTGTCTCTCAGAAGCAATGGCCTGTATCCTGCTCTTGCATTTGCGGTGGCAAGCTTGGAGATGGAAGAAACGAGTGTTGGTGTCCCCCTCAACCAAGAAATTGAACCTGGAACATTGGCGGGCGATCGTCCGTTCCAGGGACGCCAAGCCAAGCACGTGCAGCTTGAAGGCATTTCAGAGCTGCACCTCTCTTGGTTCGAGCAGCCTAGCCTCTTGTGCCTTGTCGAACCTCAACACCACTGTTGGCGCTTCTTAGCGTTAGCAAAAAAGTCTGCAAGTGCATAGAAGTACCGTTGTAGCCTTCACCTGGAAGTATTCAGGGTATCATATTTCCACAGGGAACAGAAGTGTAAGAAGCCTCTAAACTAGTTCTCCCTAGAATGACAAGACGAAGAGTAGCTTGGGTAAAGAGGTTTGTCAAAGCCAAGAAACCCTAAGTAATGATAACTTTCCCACTACTTGCTTGCTTCAGGCACTGACGCACTTAGTCAGCCAAGTGATATTAGTATCAGCTCTACTCCACAACCGAACATGGGGGAATGCAGATATCAGTGGACAGGGCTATCACCACCTGCCACCTACCCCTCTGCCCGTGGGCGCACGTAGCATATGAAGGTAGACCCCAACCAGGGCACCACATCTACGAAGGAGACCACTACTCTAGCGTCGTACAGGAACATCTGTCTCTATTAGTAGTCCTCTACTGGAGCACCCGTCCGAAGGACAAGCGACAATCCCACAAAAAAGTAGCTTTATGAAAGAGACATGCTTAATGAATCAAACTAAAGTTGAAAATGAACTTGTTACTTCAAGTAGCAAGATGATCGTAGAGGTACAAGTTGGAGTGAGAGCCAACAAGTTTGTCACTTCGTCCACCCAGAGGTAAAACTGCTTTGACTCCGCTCTTTCTCCAGCTCTTTCCCTCTCTCACTCCCTATATTAAATTAGCTAGAGGTTAATGGAATGGAGCTTGCTCTTCCTCTCTACATTGTGACCTCTTTGTGTTGATGAATGAATGGTGTGTGAACAAAGGAGGCCTCCTTTTATAGCTTGAGAGGAGGGGGCTCTATGCAAAGGGGCCATTCCCACATGGAAGGACCCAAACCAACCTCCAAAGGGCGGTTTCCACCTTCCATCTGCACCAATCGTAGGTGGGACCATTGTTGTAGAACCGCCTACGAACCGCTAGAGAAAGCTGGGCCCGAGAGGCCCTACTTGGGGGGCGGTCGACCCCGGTGGCAGCCGGTCCCCTGGTGGGCCTGTCTCGCCACCGTCTTCGCATGGTTGGTTCACCTCTGGGCCTGGACCTCCCCTGTGGTTACGATCGGGCCCAGGTATGCACTGAAGGTGGGCTCCTTTGTCAATCTTGGTTGTTCATTTTCTAAATTTGTCTTTTGCTTTCGCGCTTTCCAATTGGTGTTGTGCACTTCCACTTGTTTCACCATAAAACCTGCAAAATCATGAAAACTAGGGGTACAAGTGGAATTCCATTAATAGCATATGTCTATGTGTTAAAGCATGATTGTTTCTCTCCCTTTAGAAATAAGTTGGCGGTTAAAAATGATCCATAAGGACCGCCAACAACCACTTCCCTGGCGATAGCCAACTGCAGCTTAACACTGCCTATCTGACTTGCAGTCCAGCTCTGTAATGCCCGAGTGACATTTTTTATTTTCTGGTCCAATACTCGGAATGCATCAGTGCCCATTGGTGTATGTTGCCATGCCCAAGCCACCGTGTCTAGGAACCCAGGTAACTTCGGCCAGAATGACTCGAACCTGAATCATCGCTTGTCCCTTGGCGACGTGTCCAGCATCAGGAGAAGCGGGGAGTGGTCCAAAGCATCTGATGACAAAGCCTTCAGTAAATGGAATGGGTAAGAGTCAAACCATTCAGCCGAGGCTAACGCCCGATCCAGCCTTTCCAACATTGGCGGATCCTGACCACTGGACCATGTAAATCCTCTATCCATCAACATGAGTTCCTAAAGAAGCATGGATTCGATGAAGGCATGGAACCATGTCATGACATGACGGTTGAATCTGCCGTTATTCTTGTCAGCCACCATATAAATCATGTTGAAGTCACCACAGATGAACCATGGTCCATGGCGAGTGCTCCTAATGTGGCATAGTTCATCCAGGAACTCACGCTTTTGTGTGTCGTGTTGTGGACCACAGATAGTCATAATCCACCAGGCAAGCTGGGATCCAACGCACTAAATATGGGCCATCAGTGCACATCTTCCCCTGGCAACATTAGACGTAGCCCAGAACTCCCTGTGCCATGCCAGCAAGACACCTCAGCCGCACCAACAGAAGGAACAAAATCATAGTCAAACATGGGACCTATAATCTCCATTGCACATGAAGCTGTGCCAACTTCCAGCTTCGTCACCTACAGACACACCAGGGACACGCAATTGTTCACCAGAGGCTTCTAACCACAGCTTGTCATGTGTTGACAGTTGTTAACCATCAATTTTATATGACAACTAAAGAGAGAAAAGGGGGCATAAAATGAACATCACCATAGACTTAGGGCTTTCACTGAAAATTTTCATGAGTTTTGGTGAATGTCTATTTCTGCAGGGGGTTATGAGGAAATAACCAATGAGACCCACATGTTAGATTTATATAGAGAGAAACAACCCTACGTGTAAAAAGAACTATCTAGAAGACTCTGGAAGGCAGCACCTCGAAGGGGAGGGCCCACCTGCTCGGTGGCTAGGCGGTCACCCACCCCCTTGGGCGCTCGCCCCTGCACCTCCACCAATGAGGTGCAGGCTCATAGATCCTACCTCCACCAACCTTGAGGAGCAATCTTAGCCATCAATTTAGGTCGGTTTGATCCAAGGGCAGTGAGGATTCCTAGGGGGCTATATAATTAGGTCCCCTGGCCCTGGGAGGGAGGGAATTCATTCTCTAATTCATTTGAGAATTGAGAAGTAGAGGTAGCCATCAGTATGGCCAGGGTTTAGAGATCTCTCCACCAGAGAATTAGAATAGCTACTCTAATTCTTCAAGTTCTACATAGGTTTAGACTAGATAGAGGAAGAGTCGGGCACTTGTGCTCAGAATTTCGGATCTCCATTATCAAGGATTGGTATTATCTTGTATCTTTTCTTGAGACTTTATTCTAATATCATTATGTTTCTATTTATTATATTCCAAGTTTATTGTAGTTCTACATTTGATAGGGTTATGGTTGATAATGAGCTTATGTATATGTTTGCATAGCGCTTAGCTCTCTTCATGGGAGGGTTAGGTGGTAGATTTCATGTAAGCATGGTGCTTAGATGCCGTTTACCTGCAAATGCACCCTATTGGCTAGGTCGTGTGGTAGATCTTGGAAGTGACAATTCCGTTGAGTCCTTTGTATTCCATCCCCCGTTGATAGGACTAGCAGAACCAAAGTTGCATAGGAAGTCCTGTTATGTCTTGGCTTTTTATAGCAATGTTCCTTATACATAGATGAAGTGTCTTTTATGCTATATATGATAGTGTAGTGTTAGAGTAGATGAACGACTTAGTAGATTAGAACCTACCTAGAAATTCTATCTCTTGAACTAATCAGATCTCGACCTACTTATTTGATGAGTAGTTTATTTCTAATCTCTACGTGATTTATTCCCTGAGTTTTATACTTCATATTATTTATCTATCATGGTTAAACCCCTCTGCCAAAGTAGGTGACTGTGCAATCAATCACTCATAAGTAGTCATGTTTTGTAAGTTTATCTCATTGTTTAAGTCCTTAGTTCTTTCCCTTGAGCTAAATATAAATAACGATACCTGAAATACTTCCTGTGAAGTGCTGCAATGGTATTTAATCTGTACGCTTGCGGATCCTATACTTATTTTATTAGAGGAGCAGTTTTTATACCAATGCTTCTGGCGCCATGCTGGGGACGATAACTTAGCTTAAGCGATGTTAGAAGTGTCAACAAGCATTTCTAGCGCTGTTGCCGGGGAAGGAATAAAGTTTTCGAGAAAAATTGCCTAAACAGATACTTAGAAAATAGTGATTGTCACTAGTCACCTCTACTTTGGCAGGGTCACCCCTGTTTGTTTTTCTATGTGTATAATTTATACATGGTATTAGCATGATTGAATCTGATTCACTCAACTCTACATCATCAGAATCGGACCAATCAAGACGAAAGCTCGTCACCAATGCCTGAAGCTATGGCTGAAAAGACCTTGTTGGAGTTCTCTGCTCCAATAGTGGAGAACATCCGCACTGGTCTAGTGCTAGAAACAATCTTGAGTTTGAGCTCAAGCCAAGCCTCACCAACATGGTGCAAGCTGTCCAATTTAGTGGAAAGGTACATGAAGATGCAAGTGCACATCTACAGGACTTCATGGAGATTGGAAGCACTATAGCCATATAAGGAGTTAATCAAGATACTATACTACTTTGCCTCTTTCCATTCTCACTATTGGGAAGAGCGAAGCAATGGTTCTATGCTAATAAAGAAGACATCAACACATGGGCGAAGTGTTCCAAGGCCTTTCTAGCAAAATTCTTCCCAATAGGCAAGACAAATGCCTTAAGAGGAAAGATTACCAATTTCCAACAGCAGAAGACAGAAACCATTTTAGAAGCATCGGAGCGTTTGCAAGGATACATTCAAGATTGTCCTCATCATGGAATGGAAGAATGGTTACTCATGCAAGGCTTTTATCATGGATTAACCCAGAAGGCGTGTGAGACCTAGAAGCAACTGCTGAAGGATCATTCTTATCACTCACTCTTGAGAAAGCTAAGAAGCTTATGGAGAAGATAGGAGATAATCAAAGCTGGTCCGAAGAGAACATCCAATATTGTCATCAAAGTGAAGAAGCAACTGAAGAAGTGAAGGCACTGTCTACCAAGATGGATGACTTGCTCGACTGGCTTGACCAGAGGGCCAAGTACAAGGAAGACCAGAGGGCGATTGAAGCAACATATAAGCAAAACTCAAGCCCCGCTGTCAGGAAGATTCCACATTAGTCAAATTGGAGACAGGAGCAAAATAGCCAAGGTATAAATTCAGGTAATTTTATAAAGCAAACTACTTTAAGAGAATTAGTTATGCAGCAATCTAGAATAAATCTAGACATTAAAGCTAAGCTTGCTGTTAATGATAAAACCTTGGAAGATATAAATGTTAAAATGGATAGTTTCTCATCTGCCATTAATAATCAACTTGAGTATAATAAAAAGATCAACGCAAAGATAGCACAGTTAGTTGCTGCGTTGCCTGTTGCCACTAACCCTGAGCAGGTAAGATCCATTACTACAAGAGGAGGGAGATCCACCAAGGATCCTCCCTATCCAAAAGGTGCAAGAAGACCAGTAGTAGTACCACCAGTGGTACAAGAAGAGAACAACATTCCCAAAGAAGTATTACTAGAACCAGTACAAGATCAGGAGATGAGACAGAATTTTCAAGACACAAACTACCTACCATTTCCTCATAGAAATAGAAGACCACAACAATTAGATGAGCAGTTTGGTAAGTTCATGGAGGTAATTCAAAAATTATATGTCAATATACCTCTATTGGATGCCATATAGGTCCCTACATATGTCAAGTACATCAGAGATATTCTCAACAAGAAGAGACTACTGCCATCCACTGAAGTGATCAATCTAACGGAATAGTGCAGTGCGGCCATCCTCAACAAATTACCAGAAGAGAAGAAAGATCCAGGATGTCCGACCATTGACTGTACAATTGGAGATCAATATTTCAACAATGCACTTTGTGACCTTGGAGTAAGTGTCAGTGTGATGCCCGTTGCTATCTATTACAAGCTCAATCACACTACACTTGAGCCAACATCAATGTGCTTACAACTGGCCGATCAATCAGTTCGATATCCACTAGGCATTGCCGAGAATATTCTAGTCAAGATAAGAGAGTTCTTCGTGCCAGTAGACTTTGTGGTACTGGATATGCATCTAAACTCAAGGTGTCACTCATCCTTGGGAGACCCTTTTTGAGCACCACCAATGCACATATTGATGTCGGGAAAGGACAAATCAAGTTCACCATAAATGGACAAGAAGAGCAATTTGCATTCAAGTCAAAACAAGAACTCAACTCCTCCGCAAAGATGGTAGATCAAGACAAGACAGAAGAATCACCAAAGTCACTGACTCTGGGAACATCAGCAGACTAAATAATTTGGAAGATCCAGTTCGGAGGACTTTAAAAATTCGTACCCTCGCCGGAAGGTAACTCGGTATTTACCTGGATTTAATTTCTCAATCCATTTAACTTTTCTTAAGCATATTTACTTTACAGCATTGCATTATAAAAATTCTATGCCCCATATAAATAATTTTTTGGATGTATAACAACCCATTAAAAATATTTATTGAGGTGGCACAAAAATATTTTAGTACGTATATTTACATATATTTATATATATATTAGTTCATTATATTTATATATAAATATTTGATGCATGGTGGGCCCACCACCATGGGTCCCACATGTCATAGACTTCACCTCACTTACATCACATCACATTATTTCATCCACTTCCACTCACCTCCACCATCTTCTCTTTTCCACCGTCCAAATCCTCTTTTCTTAACCAGGAAGCAAGGTGGGTAGGGAAAAATCTCAGCCAAGGAGGAGCCAGGAGGTGAGCGGCTGCCCCCACCACTTGGGCGCCTGCCCATGCACCTCCTCCCCTATAAAAACCCTTCCTCCCTTCACTTCTAGGCAGCACAAGCATTTAGAATTTGTAGCCAGCAAGGGTGCTCTTGACTTCGAGTTTTCCTGGGAGAGTTTGAGAGAGAAGGAGAGAGTAGGAAGAGTAGAGAAGAGAGTGATAAGCAAGGAGTGTAGAGGAGGGGTGGTGCTACAACAATCTCATATAAAATTAGTAAGATGTTGTCCAAATAGGGATTAAGATTTTTAAAATTTGGGGGAGATTCTGTCAAAATCCAACTAGAAACTAGAATTAATCTTGGAAGAACGACTAACCTCTAGACCGCTGACTCTGGATGGTTAACCACTAACTCTTAACTAACCCCTTGCACTAGTATTGTTTGTAAGAATTTTTGTAGGATGAAGAAGTGGGCCAAGGGAGTTGTTGGAACGGTCAAGAACATTGGGACAAGGAGCACATCCCGTCAAGCTTCATCAAGGGCCGGCTCCACCATGAGTACCGATCCTCTAGCCATCCCCGAGCCGACATCTTCTTCTGCACCTCAGAGGATCCTCCTCAGGGCATCTCATCTTGGCCTGAGAGACTCTCGAGAGAAAGCCATCTACAAGAAGCTCAAGGACAGGAGCTATGCACACACGTCGGTCCTCGATGAAACACTTCTATACGAGGTAGGTATGGCTGACGAACTTGACACCATTTTTCAGTTTGTTGGTTGAACTTCTTTTGCAAACATCACTAAGTTAGGGTCAAAGCTCTTGACCATAGAATTTCTTTGCACCCTCGAACTCATAGACTCGTGAGTCTATTTTAGGCTCTTCACCCAAGATTTCAACCTCACCTGGAGAAACCTTAGTGATCTCCTAGGTTTCCCCTCAGATGCACCCATAGACATAGAAGGAACATTTCTAGAATTACGACACACATAGGTTTTGGATTAACATTTCTAGAGAGCAGTTCTTTCATGCACACCGTACAGGGGACATAGAACACCCCACGCTTAGGTTCCTACACAAATGGTTGGGTACGACCTTCTTTCCCCGTGATGACACAAGCAAGGTTAGAATAGTGGACTGATAGCTAATGTATGCAGCTGTGAAGAAAGTTAAGGTATCACCTGTTCGTGCTTTAGTCGATCACTGGTTGAGTGTCCCTAGCTACAAGGTAGGGGACGTATCCATTTGCCCTATTGTCACCCGCTTAGCCATGAATCTTACCATGTTAGTCGGTGCCTCTCTTGAGTTCATAGAAGAGCATAGAGATATTTATGGTTATGCACAATTTAATCATGCTCACTTACTGAAGAGGATAAGAGGTGATTTGTTCATGATGTATGGTGAGGCCACACTCTGGTTGCCTAACCCAGAGATGGCTTTGTATTCTGTCCAATCTTTCCATGTTGAGTTGCAGGCAAGGCCAGTCAATGCAAGGGTGCCTCAGAGGACAACCTCTGAGAGATTCACATGTCAGCACGAGCCAGTTTGGCACGGAGCTGATCCCACTAAAGAGGAGCAGGCACATGGTAGTTATGATGACTGGCAGGCACGCCATCACCACATGCTGAACCCAGGGGTGCACCCTCAGTACTATCCAAACCAGCCACCCTATGGTACTACCGGCCACCGCCATTCGTCCCCACAGGAGAGGGAACTTTAGGCGGAGGACCAAAGCATTCATTTGATGCCTTTGGTATGAGGACAGAAGAAGAAGAACCACACCAGGACTTTGAGCGAGGATGCAGGTCTGATGCCGCTGGGTTTCACTATACCCAGCAGCATTATGATGAACAAGTGGCGTTCCAGCAATGCACCGACACCTCCCTTGCTCTCAACGAGCAGCAGTGGCCTGATCAGCGTCGGTGGAACCAAGACACGACGTGGACCTTAGACACCATCTGGGAGGGACAAGACCAAACCAACAACACACTGCAGAACATCTTCACTTTCCTGCAGACCCCGAAATGACCGATCGTACCAAGAACTAGATTGGGGGAGGAACCCCGTTATCGAGATAAGTTTTCCTTTCCTCTATTTTAGTTTGTTTCCTTTCTTTATTTTCATATTTAAAAAATCAGAAAAACCAGAAAACTAAATAAATATTTGCTGTTTAATTTATCGAGTTTGCTATTTAAGTTTCTGCTTATTTTGCTGTATGCTGTTTAGTTTACTGTTTAAGTTTGAGTTTGCCTAAAAATGAAAACCAAAAAAAAAGAGTGTGTAATATAAGTATGCTTTAATTTCCAGTTAAGTTTGCTATAAATAAAATATGTAGACTTGAAGAATGCATGATGAAAATGATGAATAGTTGCTCTGCTGTAATTCTTTTTAAGTACCTAGTTTTAAACTTGAGTTCTCCTAAGAATTAGATACACTGTTTGACAACTAAATTTGCTCTACACTTTAAACCTGTGGGAGTATATGCTTAAGCTAAGTCTAGGTGGTTGACTGACATGATATGATATAGCCTGAGCTGCTATTTATTATGTTCCTAGTGCCACTAAATTCTAGAGATTTGTTTGTGAAAGTTTAAAATGTTTTATGATGAGTTCCTTATATGACAGAGAGTATAAATTCCTACCACAGCTATAATTGAAAATTTATTAGAATAGGAAGCCTCCATATTTTGTAGGGCTTGTGTTTGCTCGAGCTGTATTGACCCCTAGGGACTCATCATATGAGTAAATCCTAGTATCACACACTCATGTTCACCCCTTGCTGCTTCTACTCTGAAAGTACGCACCATATATATATATATATATTCCATTTTTACCTATCCAAAAATATTCCATTCTTACACTGAGAGTGAACAACAAAAATATTTCCCTTAGTTCACTTGCTAGCCAATTACCTCAAGTTCAATGCTCCAAGTTTCCTCCTTCATTCCTCTACAAAGTTTCATTTGCAAAGAATTTTTGGGCTGCAAGAATTGGACAAAAGTCCTATGGAAAAAAAAGAAGAAAAAGAAGAAAAGAAAGATTTTATGAGCCCTAGTTTTTCATTTGTTCTCCAAATTCAGAATTAGAGGAATCTTTTTCCAAATGAAGGAGCATTAGAATTACTTTGCACCTTCTCCTTCCACAAAAGTCTTTCTATTCCATCATCCACATATAAAACCACACATGCACAATCGATTGGTTATATGATATTCCTCTGGATCCATAGTTCGATCGGGCCCAATGCATTAGATACCTCCACACCTATGAGCTCCACATAAGCCTTACAAGATATAGGGTGAGAGAGTGAAGGCACATGTACAAATGCCTTATGCTACAAATACCACATACTCTAAGTGCACGAGAGAAGGCATCACTCCTTTCAACGCCTTAGAGAGGATCCAAAAATACCACATATTGAGAGACTTGAAAGGGTCATACTACGGACCTCTGAGTTTTATCTTGAAAATCTTATAAAAACTCCAAAACAGAGGTGGAACAACAGAGCATGAGACAACAGTGCTTGACTTAATTGTTCTATCTTGCAACTGCTCAAGACCCAAGTACAGGTAAAAGCCCCATGGTTGGAAGAAACATGAGTAAGTTTGGGAGTTATGATAGTCCACTCTAGTATAGGGATGAACTCCTGTTTAAGGCATGTGTACTTGTAAAGCGTGAAAACATTGTAGCAACTCCTGATTCATCTCGTGTAGCTGTTTGCTCTGGGACGAGCAAAAGCTAAGCTTAGGAGAGTTTGTTGACGGTTGTTAACCATCAATTTATATGACAACTAAAGAGAGAAAAGGGGGCACAAAATGAACATCACCATAGACTTAAGGCTTTCACTGACAATTTCAATGAGTTTTGCTGAATGTCCATTTCTGCAAGGGTTATCAGGAAATACCCAAGGAGACCCACATGTCAGATTTACATAGAGAGAAACAACCCTACGTGTAAAAAAGAACTATCTAGAAGACTCTAGAAGGCAACACCCCAAAGGGGAGGGCCCACCTGCCGGGTAGCTGGGAGGCTGTCCACCCCCTTGGGCGCCCGCCCCTACACCACCACCAATGAGGTGCAGGCTCACAGATTCTGCCTCCACCGACCTTGAGGAGTAATCTTAGCCATCATTTAGGTCGGTTTGATCCAAGGGCTGTGAGGCATCCTGGCCCTAGGAGAGAGGGAATTTATTCTCTAATTCATTTGAGAATTGAGAAGTAGAGGTAGCCATCAGCAGAGCCAGGGTTTAGAGATCTCTCCACTGGAGAATTAGAATAGCTACTTCAATTCTTCAAGTTCTACATAGGTTTAGACTAGATAGAGGAAGAGTCGGGCGCTTGTGCTCAGAATTCTGGATCTCCATTATCAAGGATTGGTATTATCTTATATCTTTTCTTGAGACTTTATTCTAATATCATTACATTTCTATTTATTATGTTCCTAGTTTATTCTAGTTCTACATTTGATATGGTTATGATTGATAATGAGTTTATGTATATGTTTGCAAAGCGCTTAGCTCTCTTCGTGGGAGGGTTAGGTGGTAGATTTCATGTAAGCATGGTGCTTAGATGCCATTTACCAGCAAATGCACCCTATTGGGCGGGTCGTGTGGTAGATCACGGAAGTGACAGTTCCGTTGAGTCCTTTGTATTCCACCACCCGTTGATAGGACTAGCAGAACCAAAGTTGCATAGGAAGTCCTGCTATGTCTTGGCTTTTTATAGCAATGATCCTTATACATAGATGAAGAGTCTTTTATGCTATATATGATAGTGTAGTGTTAGAGTTGATGAACGACTTAGTAGATTAGGACCTACCTAGAAATTCTATCTCTTGAACTAATCTAACATCGACCTACTATTTGATTCGTAGTTTATTTCTAATCTCTACGTGATTTATTCCCTAAGCTTTATGCTTCATACTATTTATCTATCATGGTTTACCCCCTGTGCCAAAGTAGGTGATTGTGCAATCAATCACTCATAAGTAGTCATGTTTTGCAAGTTTATCTCATTGTTTAAGTCCTTAGTTCTTTCCCTTGAGCTAAATATAAATAACGATACCTGGAATACGTCTCGGTGAAGTGCTGCAATAGTATTTAATCTGTACGCTTGCGGATCCTATACTTATTTTATTAGAGGAGCAGTTTTTATACCAACACTTCCGGCGCCATGCTAGGGATGACAACTTAGCTTTAGTGGTGTTAGAAGTGTCAACATCGTGCAGGGTGATTGAGCAACAAAGTTGTATTCATTGATAAACTGAACAACAAAGAACGACCGACAGAATCAGCGGGCCGGCACAGCGCCATCGTCTATCCCTAGCATGTCGAGATTCATGGCGACCGAGTCGAAGCGTCCTCCCAACAGCAGCTACAGGTTGTCATATGTGGTGTCCAAAATTGGCCCATGGAAGGCGGGCTTGCACAGGGCGGTCGTTTCTTCTCCAGGCTGAGGAGCCACCTCATCTTCATCGAGGTTTTGAGTAAGACAGCATGTGCCTGCTTAGTCATGTTGGCTGCCCTCGGCGTCTGCGTGATACGTGCCTGCGCCTGAGCGTCTGTGGCGGTGCCAGAGTCTGAGACTTGCATAGCCTGGGCCTGCCCCGTATCATCGGCGTCGCAAGCTAGACACAAAGGCCTGCCTCCAAGGTCCTGACGAGCGTGGCGGGCGAGGCAGGCACTTCCGGCTAACTTTCAACCTCAGTGGAAGAAGAAGCAGAAGGAGCGTTGGGGAGATCAGCATCATCCTACGCGTGGTCGAGGTTGACAACAGCATCATCCTACGTGTGGTCGAGGTTGAGTGGCTGAGTCGGTGCAACCCACTCGTTGTCGACGTGCTCAGCCCACCAGTCTGATCGACGTGGAGGTGGCGGCGTGTGGGCACATCTTCCATCCTGAAGATGTGGCGCGATGTTCAGGAAGCGGTTGACGAAGCACAGCTGCAGCGAGTATCTGGCCCCGGGCCACATCAATGAGGCCTCCGGAGTCCCTTCCCTGCGGATCTAAGGAGATACTCTCTCTGGAGTACGGGGCGTCGTAAGCATCCGCAGCATCCCAGAGACGTCCTGCCATCCACACGCAGCGGACAGCGCACAACACCCACCATAACCGTCGACTCTACAAGGGGGCAAAGCAAAGCCCCCACCAGAATGCCATCCTCCAATTCCCCAGCTTCATCCAAATAGTTCGGCGGATAATCGCAGTAGGGGATGTGCCTGCCATGACAGGGGTCGAAGTCTGATGAGTCGTCATCGGAGGCGCGGCGTGGCGTCGGACAGTATTCGTAGTCACCATTATCCGGGGGCTGAGGCGGACCCTGATCGTCCCCACTGTCCCCATCATCTGCATCATCACTATCATCATCCGTCGGTGGCCCAAGAGGAGCCCCAGGCTAATGGTAGGCCACATGGCGCACCTGCACCAAATATTGCAGGCCCCTACAGATATCCTCATCCGTCGCCTCAGCCGCGGCGACAATTGGCTCTTTGATGACCACTATCTTCTCGGACTCGATGAAGGAGGGGTGCCAGCACCATGCCTGCACAAAGTACTCATGGTCATCCTCCAGTGGGCGGTCGCAGATGTCTGTGAGCTCGACCACAATGCAGCAGTGCCAGAGGACCGTTTGAGCGGTGGCAGCGTCACGCGCATGTGCCAGAACATGACGCAGGGCGATGATGACACGGTAGGTGAAGGCACCCTCCACGCTCCTAGCCACTCTCGTCTGTGGCTTCCACCTGAGAGGCATCAGCGGTCCCCAGGGAGGTGAGGCGAGCACCCAGTTGCGATGTTCCTGTTTGGTGAACCGGACCAGAATGTCTTATGCTCGTGCATGCGTACCACGACCTCATCGCTTTGAATTTGGAATCTGTTATAGAGCGCCTGGTACACCATCTGCGTGGATACCCATGGTCGTGTGCCACCAATGTTGGCCACCAGAGCAAGACTGGAGAGATCGTCATTAGCCCCCTGCAGCTGCACCGAGCGTGGCACCACGACCAATGGCGCATTGCTCTGTCGAAGTTCAATCGTTGTATCAATGATACCGAACTTGGCAATGCTTCATTCCCCGTCTGGTGCGCCCCCCGCCTAGCCAGCCCGTGCACCGGCAGTGGTGGCGGAGGAGGACGCGGCGGTGGCGGCGGAGGCGGCGGTGGCTGTGGCGGTGCTGATGGTGCCACCCGCTGGGGAGGCGCCGCGCAGAGCTGATCGACATGGAGCATCCCGTGGAGACAAAGTGACCGGAGATGGTATCCATCGATTCGGCTCTGTGATGGCAAGGTGCACACCACAAGGGCAACGGGTTTTTGTGGTGAAAAATTTCATCACAAATGCTTAATTTTTGTCACAAATCAGTCTTTGTGGTGACTTTTTAAATTGTCACAAGTCGCCACCGATACTGGCCTTACAGATAATTTAGTGATGAATTTTTGTTCCCCACCAATGACCATACTCATTAGTGATGAATTGCACTGCCACTAGTAGTGTGGCTATTTGTGGCCCCATTCGTTGCCAAAAAACATATGTATTAGTGTCAAAATAAATTCCACTAATAATATTTTTAGTTGTGATAATAATTGCCACAGCTACATAGAATTTGTGGCAATTTGGTTATCACAGTTACCATTGTAAAAGTGACAAATTGTAGTCACTAAAGACTATGTACCAGTGACCAATGTTTCGCCATTATATAGGTTTACAATGTCAAAATTTGTTCAAACTGTTTCGTTGCATTTGTGTCTAGTTGATCGCCACAATTATCATTATCAACCATGTTGTAGTGACAAAAAATGAATTAGAAAATATGTACCAATACAATTCTCACAAATGTGTACCATATTTATTTCAATAATTTTTTAATAATCATGATAATGTTGCAATCCAGTAATATATGAAAATAATAACACTTAGAACTCTCAAAATAACTCACACACTACTTTCAAATCCCAAATAATTTATTCAACGATAGGTATTAAACTCTATGGTGAAGACTACGAAGCGCCAGACCGAATGCGTGCAAGAAATCAGCCATTTGTTGATCAAGTTGCTCTATCACTAGATGAGCAACTTCTCCACTTTGTATTTGACACAGAACTCAGCTCATCATGTTGGGATTGCTGCTCTTCTTGTAACTGTGCATTTGTTTCGACCACCGTCGAGACTTGGCGAAGGGCGGCCCTGGTGCAAGCGGTAGAGCTTTACCGCCTGTGACCAAGAGGTCCAGGGTTCAAGCCCCAGACTCTGCACATTTGTGTAGGGATGGTTGCTGGCTATTTTCTCTTCCCCAGACCCCGCAGTGCGGGAGCTTACGGCACTGGGTACGCCCTTTACCGTCAAGACTTGGCCTTCCAAAGCTTGTGCTCGTTGCTCAGCAGCATCTGCACATGCTCGAGCTGCAACTTCCCACTGTTCAAAAGCCTCAATTTGCACCTGCAATCTGAGAATAGACTGAATGCAAACTGAAAACTGATCTTGAACTAATCAGACACATAAGTCTCAGGTTCACAGCTAAACATGATTCAAGAACTGCGAATGAGAAAGAAAAACAGCAATTTAAGGGTGATTGTGTAAATTGTAGTAACAGCTTTAAATTGCTAATTAACTTGTATGTGGACATACTGAAAACTGACCAATCAACTAGTTGGTCTACTATGGCCCTACGCACAAGACACTCATGTTGAAAAGAAGAAAACTGAATGGAACTCTTGTTTTCAGTTACCATCACTACAACTTGCAGAGAACCTAGCTGTCTCCTCAACGACAATAGCCCTGTCCCAATTGTTGCTCAGATACTCCTCCCAGCCAACATCTCTCGATCCTGATGATCAATCTGCGAGTAAATAAATAATCCTTAAGTTTCAGAACTGATGGTCAGGCACATAACTGAAAGTATGATTCAGTTCATACTAAATCAGGAAAACTAAACGAAGGTTTGAATCTGAACTGAAACACGAACTGGATGTCAATATTCAGAGCTAGCACTTGGCCAAGACTAACACCTTCGATACACAGTAGCTAACATTGCAATTTCCACTTGGGAAGAACAACAAACAGTTGAGGAGCATGGTGTGACCTCCCTCACCTTGAGCTGGATGCGTCGGCTCTTGAGCGGTTGAGCCACACCACCCACGGCTGTGCGGAGATCGGAAGCTCATCCCCAGGCCCGAGCAGCGCGCACACGAAGTAATCTATGCTCGACCGTTGCGGCCGCCACACCTACATACACGGCCCTGGTTCGCGGACGGCGGGCAGCATTGGAGCGGCGCAAAGGCGAAGAGAGCCTAGCAGCCCCGCGCTCCAACAGCCGGGCCAGCAGTCTATGCCGCCCGGATCGAGGCCGGGAGGCCCCACGACGCTTCCGAGCTGACTGTCGAGGACTGCACCACCGCCCACAGAGACTATGGCCGCGAGGCGAGCGGCGATGTCAGCAATTGATCCAGCTCTTCCTCTGAGGAGCCCACAGGAGCGTGGGGTGTGCGCCGCCGCCACCACATCTGCTGTGTAACAGGGAGAAGGGGAGGATGTGAAAGAGTTAGGGTCAGCTCGCGTGATCTCGACCGTAGATATGGATCTGGTGGTTCTGGCATGATTTTTGAGGTGATTAGTTATTTGCGAAGATTTAGGTGATTTTCTGAGTGATTTTGTAAAAAAGTTATAATATACTCCCT
>CM041633.1:40610348-40784190 GCA_023333625.1 Bothriochloa decipiens | reverse complement strand
ACATAGTTGTTTATAACATTGTGAGAGATGTGTCTGTTTGTGAATAAGATGCAGTAGATGATTTTAAATAAAGATATTGTCAACTAAAAACTTATAGGTATCATCATGATATACAACTTTATTATTGTTCAGTTTTCCTTTCAACATCACGTGAACACTTAAAAAAATTGAATCTCAAAAGATGAGAACTTGAAATCAAATTTTCCCACCAAAAAAAAATTTGACGCAGAATCGATGTCAACCTGCACCACCAATTGATAGATCATGACTTAATAAGAAGATAGAAAAAAGAATCATCTTATTTGGAGTTAGTACGAAAAAGAAATACTCATTACAGAATTTGATAACAGATTAAAGAATAAAAATTACTGTGTCTTTACAGATTGGTGGCCTCATGAACGGACCAGGCTGAGTCGCCACGTGGCCTTGCATTCCAGGCCGCAAGCGTGAATGGTTTGGAAAGTTCCTATACTTTTAATAATAAATATATATGTTTGCGTAGCTCTGATGAACAAAAAGATTTGTAGTTTGGGTGGTGTAGCTTCGTGCTTTTGAGGATGGAGGGCGTGGTTTCAAATCCCATATTTCTTATCTTTTTGAGACCAAAGTTTTGGTTTTTTCCCTGCATCCACATTCCATAAAAAGATAATATAAATACTGGCAAAATATAATTTTACCACGACGTTTTCTCACTAACCTTGAACCATATGGCAATATAATATCTTGTGCGAAAAAATATTGTCACAATAAATGCATAACTAAATCCGCCATCAAAGATGTTTTCTGTGGCAAATTAATATTTTGTCACTAATAATGATCACAACACTGGCGAAAACTAGTTTTTTTCACAAATATTGTTGTAACCAGTGGTAAATTTAAATTTCTCCATAATATTTTCTCACTAATTATGTGTCCTATGACGATAATTTATTTTTCCACTAATAATGATATATTAGTGAGGTAAATATCCTTTTGCCACAAATATCTTGCTAAATAAGTGGCAAAACAATGTTTCGCCACTCCATTCGCCACTAAAAATATTTCCTGTGGCAAATTAGTATTTTGTCACTAATAACCGACATAATAGTGATGAAAAAAAGTGTTGTCACAAATAGTACAAGCACTAGTGGCAAACATAAATTTCGCCACATCATTTTATCACTAATGCTAGGTCTCCTTGTAGTGACATCAAGTGGCAGCGAGCCCGGACATGGCGGTGGCCACGGGGCGAGCACGGGGAACGTGGTCACTTGGCTCCGCCACGACGTGCCGCGGCAGTCGGCCAAAAGGTGGCCCTCTTGCCCGCAGCAATAGCAGCGTGCCGGGTGCCAGTAGTGCGCCGGAACGTGTCCCGGTCGAAGGCAATTGTAGCACACCCCATCGAATTCCGACGGCAGGTCCCGAGGCGACCGCCGGGTTCATGGCGGCGTGCATCTGCCATGTTTCTTTCTTTGAACCTCGTAGAAGCCTTCATGGTCTGGGGCCCCCTTCTCGGGCCGGTTGGCATGGCGAGGGGCACTCGGCGGTCGGGGAATGGCGGTAAGAGCCTAATCCCCCGGAACGAGGCCCAGCGGCCCCGAGGCGACGCTCAGGAGGGGGCGACACGCGGCCGCCATGAACCCCTCCGGGCGACGACGGTGGCAGTGTAGACACTTCCTCCGACGCTTGCCAGAGTTGAGCAGCTTCTGCTTCCCCTTGTCATCTGGCGGCGGTGTGGGGTCCTCTCTTCCTCCGGCTCGAGCTCAGGGTCTGACCCGAGAGATTCCTCCGAGTCACTGAGGTGAACACATTCCCCAGGACCACGGCCGAGGTACTCTCTGAGCAGACCCGCTGATCCGGCAAAGAAGTCTTCCGGCAGCGGCAGACCCTCACCATCCAGATCCACCCAGGCCGGCCTATCGGGCGACCCCACCTCGGCAGCGGTGCCACGGGCCAGGACCTCCAGGAGGCGCCACGGAGAGTCCGCCTCAAGCGTAGCATCAACCTCCGGCGGCCAGACGCAGGACGAGGAGGGGCGGTCCGCCATGGCCTCGAAGTAGATCTGTATAGCCATGATCCATGATATGCTTAAAGTAGAGTGTAGTTTGAAGAGAAAAAAATCCTAGATTCAGATAATCAGACCAAGATGCTTGTCCTCACTTCATGTAGATAGTACGGAGTATTTGGCTTCTTGTAGTACTTTGTATTTCACCTACGAAATATGAATAAACATGTGTGAATAATAAGGAAAACATGCTTCGGTTTTCATATGAAATGCTAAAACGATTAATCAAAAACTTGGTGTGTTGATGACCAGACAGTTTCAATGCACATCTTCCATTGTCCCTTATTGATGGCGAGGATTCAGTTCTGCTCCGACAAAGTACTAACCAAACTACATTCAGGATGAAGAGGCAAAACAACAATTCTACTAACCACATGAATAAGTTCAAACAACAATTACATTTTATCCTAATTTCCCCTACTGACCAATTCTGCTGTCCAAACATCCTATCGGTGCTTCTAACCATGCTGTGCAGTCATGAAGTGTCTTCTGGTGTAGAAAATCCAAATTTGTATGTCTAGTGATATCTGGGCTACTATAGTCCATATGAACAAAATCTGTCAGCCCGTCATTACAGTGACACATTTTCGATAGATTGTGGTATTAATCACAATAAAATAATTAAAGTAAGTACTTCCAAATATTCAATACACATAGCATTTGTTTTCTGCGAGTTATATAACTCCGTAGTGAAGGGGATCTTGACAGCATTTGCATACACTGAATCAAGATAAAATAGATCGAAAACGGACGAGGGGTACCTGTTCTCTGGAAAACTGAGAGATTCTGTCGCAAATCCATGGGAACCTACTGCAACAAGGAAAGTTATTTATGAGGACCTCCTTTGGCAACAGAGAACGGAGGAGGGGGTACCTGTTCTCCGGTAAAAAACACAGGATTTCCGATTTTCTCTTGCTCAACCTCTTAGCTTACCAGATGTATGTATTTCCTTTAAGGGATCACCTAAGAATTCCTTACACGAGAAATAGTGAAACATAGTAAAAAGCATGTAGCTTTACAGAATCTCACGAGAAGTAAAGCGAGGTCTGTACCACTGATTGTCGCTATTCTCCTCTATCTACATTTACTTCTCCAGTCCTCCTTATGACGCCAATAGGCAACAGCCCAACACCCTCACGCCCCGGAGACGCTCTTCTGCTCCAGGCCTCAGCCCCATGCGGCCACACCGCTCTCCGCAGACCTTTCAGCGTTGAGCTCTCGCACACCATCTTCACAGACCGCAGTCGACAGCAAATCCAGGGCCTTTGAAGGTCACGACAGAGTCGTCACCATCGGCATTATTCTGGGCCCTGCCACGGCCAAGTCCCCACCGCCCTCCACGTGTGACTACTTCTAGACCGGGTGCTCCTGAACCCACGCTTGAGCTGGACCACCTCCTGTCCCATCGCTAGCCAAGAGAGGGAGTGCGGCGCGTGGGGCTGGGCGTGCGGGCGGCGCGAGGCATGGGTATGGCGGCACGAGAGCAAGGGCGTGGCGGTGGCGGCGAAGAGAGTGCGGGCGCAAATGCACGACAAGGAAGAATGGAGGGTCCACCACACTCGGGGGAGAGCGGGAAGCGCTGGCCTGGCATTTGAGCGAGGGAGCGATCGCGCGCAGGTAAATGTTTTAGTTCTAGAGATATATGAAACAAAGGGCGAGATAGCAAAAACTTTGACACTATTTTTACGTTCAAAAAGCCTTTACCACTATTCTAGTGTAAACTACCAACTCCCACATCATCCACAAACCGTTCGGAATCAACAATGTCAAGACTTCTGAACCAGGTAATGAAATCAGAGCAAGCCAGCTCATTACAGGCCCATAAACTGCGGTGAGTTTGAGAATACAGCACATCACCCACAAATGCAGCACTATTCCAAATTACTAGGATACCTCCAGAGGTATTAGTAGAAGGGAGGTAATCAAATCTGTCAAATCTGCTTCTTGCGGCAAACATTCTAATGTAGTAAATGTCAAAGTGCTCCCATTTTGTCTCTTGAAGACAAATCATGGAGCAAGAACTCCATTCAATTTTATCTCTTTGCTGCATTCCATTTGTCCGAAGCATTGATTCCACGTATATTCCAACACAGGATATGCCAATTATGTGTATTCATGATTAAACGAATGAAGGAGAAGCATAAGCCCCAATGTTAATAGGATCATTAGGTTGGAGGTAGTCCAACAGGAAGCAAGATAATAAGCACATTGACATTCAAAAGATGATCGACAAAGGATATACCACATTCACGTTCATGGATTAGATTTAAGACTAACGACAGAGAGCGTTCAAGAAAATACTGGTTCACAAACTTAGCAACCTCCACGAGGTGGGATGGGAGTATCAACACACGATAAATAAAGGTACTAATAAAGTCAATAGAACAAAAGACATGCAGCGCCCTAGGCGTTGCGTGGATGGGTTCATCCAGCAAATTTCTCATTGGGAACATTTGGAGGTGGCGCCTAGCAGGGCCGTGCCGTCAGATTTATAGGTCCAGTACGACGCTCTAAGTGAGGCCTAAATCGAAATACCAAATATAGTAAAAAAATGTATATACTGCAGAGCAAATGCGATATATGAAGAAAAGTACCTTTTGAACTCTTTGTTTTCATAGTCATTACTCGAATAACATCATTCTCTTAGTGTTCTTTGAAATGAAATCTTCAATAACATCCTTATAATTAATCTTCTCCAGTAATCCACTCTCAAGTGCTATCGTAGCCAAACTATTAAGTCTTTCTTATGTCACAGTACAACGCAAATATGACTTTAATAGTTTCAACTTAGAAAAGCTCCGCTCCGCTGATGCAACGATCACAGGAATGGTCAATAAAATTCTATATGCAATAGCAACATTGGGAAAACAATCATGCCGCTTTAGAAATTTAAGTATTTCAAGAGGACCCATATTTTCTTTTGGAATGAAATCCTGAAGAAATCTCAACTCTGTATATAGTTCATCGGCATCAATATCAGATTTTCCATCTCTTTTAAGGGCTGCTTCAAGATTGTCACAAGAAGATTTCAAGTTGTCTCTGGGCAGTTTTGTCAATAGCTTGATCACTCTGCAACCTACTACGTAACACATACCAAGTGGTCATATTCAAAACATGATCTGGACTTTTCTCATGCTCTTTAAGTCGAGTACCAAGATGTATCCAATCATTATACCCCTCATTTGCCAATTGACCCTTTTGTGTCCTTTTGTAAATAATTTACAGCTAAAGCAAAATACTCTATCGAGTTCCTTAGAATAGACAAGCCAATCTCTATCGCAATGCTCTCCATTTGATAGAATTCTAGTATAGAATCATGAAGAAAACCTTCTAGAATATCTATCCTTGGGACCTTTCTAAATTAATAAGTCTCTTCTAGGGCCCTTCATTGCTAAAATATCTATCTATTTAGGATTAAGTGAATCCTAGTATCTTGGATCAAATATATCAGGCTAAAAAGAATCACCATCATTACCTGTTTCATCATTTGTGTTATTACTAGGAACCTCATGAACCGCCTCAACATTATTTTCTGTCCCTGTCTGACCATCGGCATCTCTAAGATCATTCTCAATTTCAATATTACTATCAAGTATAGGACCTTGATCGACTGCCACATCATCAGAAATCACATTTGATTCTCTTATAACAAATCTATCCATTGATCCTTTTTGAGATTCAGTTAACTGCTCTATTCTTTGTTTTCTCTTACGCTTGTTGGAACCAGATTCATATTTTCTAATTCGATTTGAAGAAGACATGGCTTCAAAAAAAACAAAAGGAATAAAATTAAAATTATACAAGAAGTTCCAGACTTTTATACATCACAGATTCACACCATGCGTATAGGGCTATATGAAATTAAAAAATATGTACCTACACTCCTGCAGGGGCCTCCGCTGTGGCCCTCTCTCATCTCTGTCTTCCTCCGATTAACGGACGAGCGTCACGAGCACCAGGCCGCCGGCTGGATCGGAGACGAGATGAAAAGTCGCCAGGCCGTCGGCTAGATCGGAGACGAGATGAAAAGTCGAATGGACGAGCGCTGCTGTCAAGAGCGTCGACACCCAAGGTTGGGGGTCCCTGGCTCTACTTTTCATGCATTAACTCTGGCGGTAGCATTGTCTACCCCACATGATAGCTGCGTACTGAAACTTGCGGAGAGCAGTCGATCGGACGGACGGACAGAATACATATTGCTATTGGGCTTATTTTTTTGGGGCCTGGCAGTTTTGGGGGCCATGTATGAGCGTACCGGCCGCACACCCCTCGGCACGGCCCTGCGCCTAGAGTAGTGCGTCTAGTGAGATCACCAGAATCAACACTGCAGTTGATTCCCCAGCCCTGCATTACAGAGATATCCACTGGGCCAGCTTCACCAGTTGCTTCATCAATCTGAACAAGCTAGTTCTTGGTCCTCATGGAATGTTATTTTTAAATTTTGAGCTAGAAGTATCATTCCTTGCCGATGCTGAGTCAATTGGTACGATGAATACTTTTCTAAATCAGGGGAGTGTGGGCAACTGATGCCACATTTGGGAGGGCCACGCCTTTTCTCTTGAGCCCAGCCACGTTGGCTTTCTGACTCTCAGAGACTCAGACTCATATGGGCTGGGCCTCGATGCTAAATAAATCTTGGAGATGTCTACAGTATATGTTCTTGACTAATGCTCCTTATTAGAAGCGGAGGGCAGCTTGTAAGTAGGCACCAAGCATTGACACCCATAAGCAGTGGTTATAACTAGTTATTCATTTATATTATATGCATCTTGTTCATTTTTAATATTCATGTCTTAGAATGGATGCAACAGGAGGGTCAGATCAAAAGCTGCGGCCACATTATAAATCAATGAATGGGATGATCAATGCCAATATTTTTTTTGAAAGGATCACCGGAGGTGGGAGAACCCCACCTCAATGATTTTCCATCGATGCCAGCAAGCCGGTGTAACAAAGGGTGCTAGGCACCTAGTGTTTACAACAGTTAAAGTACAATTGCTTAATTCATTATGAATAAATCACAACACACATCAGCATAGATGTGATCTTGAGGATGAAGACGGCAGCTCCAAAGGCGACATCATGTATGTGGTTCCAAATTTGCCAACTCAATGCCAATATTGGAACCATCTACACAAGCATGTCAAGTTTTGCTTGCCAATTTCTCATGACATAATTGCGCATAAAAAGACTGTATATGAGTACTTCACTAGAAACACGTTGCTTAACACAAAATCTCATTTATTTATTATTAGATAGTAGGACACAAGATATTTCATTATTTATTATTAGATATATTGAGTAGGACACTACTCAGTAGATTCACAGACAAGTACATATATAAAATCATCCATGAAAGGAAGTTCAGTTATCACACTCGCTCACAATATTCAATTGATGCTTACATTTCACTCAGTGGTGACATCCGGAGTCTCGACAACGATTGGCGTGGGGTCCTCCTCATGGGTTTCATAGATGATGATGACACGTTCCCTTCCTGGGAATGGATTTGCAGGTATTTCATCACCGATCTGTACTTCAAATATTGGAACACCTGGCAAGTCTTCATTGATTTTTTGCTTTAGCATCAGCAACGGTACCGCCAAGAAGCTCGTCCTACTCCTCTTCGTGATCAGACATGATCCCAAACTATCTATCCTTAACTTTTCTCTCTTTTGAAACTATTATAATAACAACAAGAATCAATAATCGAGCAAACATTGACATAATCAATAAACACGTAGACATGTTTCGAACTAATGCTATCATACGTCCAACCTAATGAGATGTCTTAATTGAATGCATTATATACCAACCGATTCAAAACAAACAACCCTTACCTTTCTCTCTTTTAAAACTGTTATAATGTCAAGCTAGAATCAATAATCAAGCAAACTTTGACACAATCAATAAAAACATAAACATGATGTTTCTAACTAATGCTACCGTGTTTCCATTCTAAAGGGATGTCTTAATCAAGTGGAATACATACCAATCTAGCTGCAAAAAGATTAACAAAATATTTGAATGAATTCTTTTGCAAGCAATAACTAGCAACCTGCAGAAGATGAAGAATACAGTAGCCTATGGCGATAATATGCGCTCTATGTATATGTGTATATATACACACTAAGATTTGTACTCCAGTTTCACTATTGTCGGTAAAAATAATATGTCTTTTGTCCACTTTTCATTAGTAAACACCACTTATTGCCCTTTTGTTGCCAATAAGAATGCATGCAGTCTACTACTCTCTACGTTCCAAATTATAGTTCACATTGATTTTTTTGGTTCATGCATTTTGCTATGTATATAGACATATTATTTATCTAGATATATAACAAAATGCATACACTAAAAAACTCAAAGTGAACTATAATTTGGAACGGATGGAGTAGCTTTGATTTAGTAAACGTCATCATATTGGTCATATTTAGTAAATATCATCTATTCTTCTCCTTATTCCCAGGGGTACAACTAAATACACATAGTTTACTCAGGTCGTGGCTCAAACAAAGAACATAAAAACACAAACATGTATGTACAAACAAGTGAGTGATAATAACAAGTACGTTGAAGTAGCATCACGCATATACATGTAAATATTGTATAATTACTGAAAATTTATAGTACATTCATCCTTGCTAAAAGCAATTATGTGTATATAACAATGCATACAGTCTACCAGATTTAACTTAGTAAATATAATCGTATGGTGGTAAGCACCGTCTATTCTTCTCATTGCTCATAGGGAGACAGGTGAATGCACATAGCTCACTCAGGCAGTGACTCAAACAAATTAGGTTAAAGGATAAACACATATGTACAAACAAGTGAGTGACAATAACAAGTATGTTGAACTAGCATGCACATATATATAATGCTTAATTACTGAAAATTTGAAGTAAATTCATCATTGCAAAAAAAAAATATACGTACATAACAATACATGCAGTCTACTAGCTTTGACTTAGTAAACATCATTATATGGTCCTATTTAGTAAACAACGTCTATTCTTCTCCTAGTTCCCAGGGAGACAGCTGGATAGTTTACTCAGGTCATGACTCAAACAAAGTACGTGAAAGCACATAAACATGTATGTACAACCAAGTCCGTGATATTATCAAGTATGTTGAACTAGCATGCACGTATATACATGTAAATAATGTTTATTTAATGAAAAATTACAGTAAATTCATCCTATTTTAGAAAAGTATGTTCTTGCACAAAAACTTACTATTACTAATTTTAGTAGCTCCAAATTAATTCTCACTGTAAGATAAGCCCTTTCAAACTAGAAAAATATGCACACCACTACTGGAGATTTCTAGTGGCAAAGAAAAAACGACTACTAGAAGATTTTTTTATTTGTTTTCTTCCACTTTTCCAGCAAATCAGAACTTCACACGTCAATGTGACCAAAAAATAATAACAAAAGTACGACATATATAAATCACATAACACCTTTTGAAAAAATCTTATGCTTGTTATCTTATACTCTCAGGTCACCAAAATCTAAAATGACAAAAAATATATTAAAAAGTGCCAGCACATATAAAACACGTATTATGCAACAAGAGGAGGAATAACATAAAACAGCAAATCAAAATCTAGATTGACGGACAAAATGACAGCACATGCACAGCAAGCGAAGATTACAAGAAGCACAGAATGGATCATCAATAATGACAGCAGTGGTGCGAGGACAATCTGGCACCAGCAGCACGTACGAAATAGAAAGACGGCGTTCAAACGTTTTGACGGACAGCTCCACCACTGCCGACAACTCCCCTACCGCCGACAGCTCTGCCATAACCAACACCGCCCTTGATAGCACCGCCAACGCCATCGCTGGCAACGCCCCAGCCATCAACAACACGTCTAGAAGCCTGGCACCAGCGACACGTATGAAATAGAATGAAGATGTTTGAACGCTTTGACGGACATGTCCACCGCTGTAGACAACTCCCCTGGCTCCAACAGCTCTGCCATAGCCAACATGGCCTTTGATAGCATCGCCAACGCCACAGCCGCCAAGCATGGCACACCAGCAGCAAGCACGAAATAGAAAGACAGCGTTGAACGCTTTGACGGACAACTCCACCACTATCAACAACTCCCGTGGCGCCGACAGCTCCACCATAGCCAACACCGCCCTTGATAGCACTGCCAGCGCCGCTGCCAACGCCGCATGCAGTCAGCAACACATCTCGAAGCCTGGCACCTGCAGCACATACAAAATAGAACGACGGCGCTCGAAAGCTTTGATGGATAGCTCCACCGCTGTCGACAACTCCCCTGGTGCCGACATATCCGCCATAGCCAACACCGACCTTGATAGCACCGGCAACACGTCTAGGATTCAAAATCTGAACTGAACCAGCGGGAGAAGTAAGTGGGCTAAAAGAACAGACCGTCAAAGGCCCAATGTTATTTAGGAAAGTCCGTACATAAAAAAAACATGAATCTTACTGAGGCGCCTGCAAATGCCACATGGGGCCTGGTCTTTGTAATCCAAGCCGTCTGGGAGTGGAAGGAGAAATTCCACTATCGTTACAACTCGTCCTCCATATCTTCTCTGTTCTTTGAGTTCTTACATATTCTTTAGTCCTACCTCTATTTCCCCTTTGTAGCAACCACTACCCCTCACAAAGAACAACAATGTGCCACAATTGCGAGTCAGTGCCGCATGAACAGCAAATGCAACACCTTGAAGAAGAAACACGATGCAGACACATCATCGTACCCCCAACACGGACAGGGTTTTCAGCTGCAGGATCCACAATAAGGGGGGTGGACCACGTCGACTTACGCTTGTTTCCCAACAACAAGGCAATGGCTGTTGGGAACAAGCGTAAGTCGACGTCGTACACTCTTCAAGCCTCACCGCCACCGAGTCCCACCGGCTGCGCGGCAAGGAGCGCATAGCAGCTTGTAAGTATGCACCGTGACATTTTGTTCATTTTTAACACTCATGTCTCAAAATGGATGTCGCATTTTTAACACTCATGGATTTAAAGCTGTGGCGACATTATATTATTCCGTCAATTGGATGCTCGATGCCAATATTGGAACCATCTACACAAGCGTGTCAACTTTTGCTTTCTAATTTCTCATGACGTAGTTGCGCCTAAAACGATTGTATATGAGTACTTCACTTGACACATGTTAATTAACACAACACATCTCATTTATTTACTATTAGATAGTATGACACATGTCATTATTTATTATTGGATATATTGAGTAGGACACTACTCAGTAGATTCATCACATACACGTATATATATGAAATCATCCATGATAGGAATTTCAAATATCACACTTGCTTGCATTATTCAATTGATGCTTGTGTTTCACTCTGTGCACTACTGGATTCAGGTGCTTTGCCGGGTGCCAAATGCACCCGACAAAGGCTACTTTACACTCGGCAAAGCCTTTGCCGGGTGAAGCACTCGGCAAAGAGCCTCCGGCAAAAAGTTAGTTGGCAAAGATTTCTTTGCCGGGTGCTTTTTATCGGGCACCCGGCAAAGACTTGCCGAGTGCAAACTTGGCACCCGGCAAAGAAAAGTGACCGAGATGGCGCCGGTCCGTCAGCCCTTGCTTTGCCGGGTGCCATGTTAGAGGCACCCGACAAATATTTTTTTATTTTTCTTTTTATAAATGGTTTGGCGGGTGCCGCCCCACCTGGGCACCCGGCAAAGAGTTTTTATTTTTTCGTAATTTCTTTGCCGGGTGCCCTATCAAGGAGGCACCCAGCAAAGAATTTTTTTGAAAAATCTTTGTCGGGTGCCCTGGCCCTAGCACCCGGCAAAGCTAGGAATTCTGAACATGAGGAATTCCCAGCTTTGCCGAGTGCCAGGGCCAGGGCACCCGACAAAGCCTCTAAAATTAATTTTTTATTCTATAATCACAAACACTGCATATAAAATATATATCACATCTATGACATCACAAACACAATATAGCACATATATATCACATTCATCTCATCACAAACTCAAAACCACATATATATAACATCACGAGCACACACTATCTCATATACACGACATCGCAAACATAATAGGTCCAATATCCATCAAGCAGTGAAAATAAGAAATAAACTACAGGTGGGGAGGAAACTGAGTGCCTGGTGAAGGAAAAGTGCCGCCGTCGCCTGGTTGCCCCTGAGATGGGTTATTCGAACCTGCCCACGGAGGCTACGTAAATGATAAGAAATTGCATCTGTTAGAGTGGGTCATCTAATGAAAGCACTAGTCGAAGCAATATGGAACTCACTGGACTAGCTATAACTGGTGGCGGCGGTGGAGCGAACTGCGACACAGGTACACCGTTCACTTGCCCAAAGTTCTGCAGGAACATCATAATCTCCGCCGGCTGCTTGGCTTGTTTCTCTCGCTCAGCCCACTCGGCCTGTCTTTCCCGCTCGGCCTCTACATGCCTCGTTGCTAGCTCCCACAGCTCCTAAGCCATCCTCTCATTCTTGGCCTGCAACATTTCAATCGAATGTTTCAGTGATGCAAAGGCAACTAAGTTATATAAAGATCAATGAAGACTTAAACGGGACAAACCTGGAGTGCATTGACCCACTGCTGTGAAGGGGACGACCGTTGGCGTATGGCCGGCCCACCGCTCGGGGTCTGTGCTTGGACCTCGGAGAGGGTGGTAACTAAGCTGGACTCGAGGGTGCCATTGCCAAGCCAGTACTACGAATGCTTCTTTCCTTGTCCGAGCCTAATAACCATCGTCCCATCTATGTCGTCGGTGCTCGGATCCCAGTCTGGCCCATGGACCGACCTTGCCTCCGACGCATAGGAATTGATGCGAGTGTGGACGTTCGGGTTGCTTTACAACTCGGGTGGGTCATCTAGGCTAAAGGTGATAGCGGAAGTCGCCTTTCCCTTGCGGGCCAGTCCATATGCCATGAATGTGGACAAAGGCTGGCCACCATGCGACGCCGACTGCAAGAAAGACAACAAGATGATTAGAAGAAACATGCGAATGGAGCGTCAGAATACTAAAAATGAATTCACGTACCCATACATTCTTGTACGCGCCGAGGCTGCGGCTGCCCTGATGGTGTGTGGGGCCTGTCACCAACAAAGCCCGCTCCTGGTGGGCTTCGTGCTCCTGGATATAGCCCTCTGTGAACCACCATGGAATCATCTACATATCATAAAGAATTTGAAATGTAAGATGACCAAATGAAATCTACTTAATCTCAAAACAAATCAGTATTATTCTTTTCCATTTACCTCAAGGAACTATTTTTGGGTCAGAGGCATCCGTCTTGCTTGTGTCTTGCTGACTTTCTGACCAAGTCGCGTAGCGTAGTACTTGATGATGCAAGTGAGGCGCTCCTCGTAGTGCATGTCACTGATGCATTTCCTAGAACTTTTCACCATGTTCTTCTCCGCCCTCTCCTCCTGTCCCTCTTCACACTTGCAAAAAGTCTGCAGAAAGACACAATGTATCAATTCACTATGTCAAAAAGTGTCAAATGAAATGCGATGTATTGATCAAAGTTGTGCAAACGAGACTTACCCAGAACTCTCTCCTTACCCGCTCCTACTTGTCTTCATAATCTACGTCGGGGGCAGATTTGTAGTGGTCCCACGATTTGGCCAGCCCCACAGTCCTCTTGTGTGTGACAATCGCCGGGTAATAGTGCCTACACACAAGCCCCAAGATATGGTTGGGGTTGTGAGTCACCAGGCGACACAACCTCCCAGTGCCTGCACAAGTCATTAACAAACATTATTAGTTTCTCTGACAATTTTCAACAGGTTATATGAAGTAGCTGTGATTAAATCTAAAGTTAGTTACCTGTCCCCCTGGGGGCAGATCACTGGGCGTAGAGGAAGAAGCGAATGCCTAGGGAGTTGTGAGGGACCTCGCAAGTAGGGCCTCACAGCAGAGGCAGTGGAACTACTTCCGGCCTCGCCGTCCTCCTGTGCCTCTCCCTCGTCGTCCATCACCCGAACCTTCTCGACCTCCGAGGAGTCCATGGTATGGTGCTCCTCCTTCGGCACGTCACGCGGCATGGCTAGAGGAGGCCGGCCGCTCCTGCTGTCGCTCCCGCTACCGCTGCTCCTGGCCCTCTGCCTCCTCCCGTTCGATGAGTTCTCTCTGGCATCTGCATCCTCACGTGCCCTCTGGTACCTCGAGTTCACATTCCTTGGACCACTGCCGCTCGCCATCTTTGTTCAATCACCTGCAATTGAAAAGAAACAAACAACACATATTATTATATGTATTAGAAATAGATGCTAAGTAAATAAACAAAACACGATTACAAAATAACATTGTATTACATGTATTAGAAGTAATCATCATTATTGGGATTATCTGGATCATATGTCTCGTCATCACTATCAAAATTGTCCAAATAAACAAGACTGTCCGAAGGTTCAATGTTGCCTTCATCGTCATTGTCCAAATGTAATCGCTCAAGCATTTCTATGTCTTTGGCATTTTGCACCTCATCTCCTTCTTCCTCATCATCAACCTTTTCATTGTCTACTTCCATTCTGATCGCCTCGGTTAAGTCTATCACCAACCTCCCTTGTAGCCCATCATCTTGATAGAACTCTCCATCATATGTGTTTGGGTTGAAGTTGTAATCTTCATCATTTGGGATAGGACATCTACCATGTGGCGATACCTGGTCCACAATAGACCAACCCTGAAGAGCCTTGTTGCCTTGGCATGCTTATGGCAAATAATAAACCTGCACGGCCTGATCCGCCACAAAAGACATCTTTTCCTTGATAGACAAAATTGTGTTGAATCTCGACTTGACCAATATTAGGGCTCCATTTTGTTAGTCAAGGATTGAACCAGTGGCATTTGAACATGACAAGACGAAGAGGTTTTGAACCATAAAATGAAAGTTCATAGATATCTTCAATTATGCCATGATACTCGAGGCCATCAGTGCCGGGAGTACAAACTCCGTTGTTTGTGGTTTTTTGCATGGGCCGAGCTCGCTCGTAGCTTGTTGTGTGAAAGTGATATCCATTCACATCATAACCTGAATAAGCTTTGACCTTACTGTCAAAGCCATTTGCAACCTGTCTCAACTCCTAGCTCATAGTTGCATCGGTTCGGGCCTAGAAGCGCAAGAAGGAAAGATTGCCGGACTAATTACATGAAACTCGAAATCACAAACTAGGTACGAGGTAAATTGGATAATACCTTTGTTTTGAACCAAGAAATGAAATCAGGCATCCCTGCTCCCGGACCCTGTGAAAGAAGGGTGTCGGTTTGTTGTTGGGTAGGATCCCTTGGTTGATGCCAGGATACACGAATAAATTCCCTGTGCAAACGAGAAAGAATCAGTTGGATACAGAATAGTGAGGGCATATTGAAACAGGTTCTTTGAGAACTTACTCAATGAACGGCTTCACCTCGGGTAGGTTGTGGAATACATATAGCATGTTCCTGCGCCACTCTTCATTGTCCAACCTCTTATTGGTTGATCCACTTGACCTGCCGAGTTGCCCTTGGAAAAGGCTGAGGTTGGATTCATTGTTGTCAACATTGTAACGAGGTAGCGGATTATGCATGCTAGGAAGGTTCTACGTGTAGTATAGCTGTGTGAAGTTTGTCACCTCCTCCAAAATGGAAGCCTCCGCAATGGAAGCCTCAATTTTGACTTTATTTCTATATTTTTGGCGAACGACCTTCAGACATCTCTCGATTGGATAGCACCAACGGGCCTACATAGGCCCCCCATACGTGCCTCATACGGGAGGTGCACAATCAAATGTTGCATCGACAAGAAGAAGCCGGGTGAAAAGATCTTCTCCAATTTACAAAGCAACTCAGGTGCCACTTTCTCCAAGTTTGCAACCACGGTCTGAGATAGCTCCTTGGCACAAAGCTGGCGGAAGAAATAGCTCAACTCTACCAGCACTAGCCATAGATGCTCAAGAACATAGCCTCGTATCATCGCTGGAAGATGCCGCTCAATCCATACGTGGTAGTCATGACTCTTTATCCCGTTGACTCGCATAGTGCCTAAGTTCACTCCCCCGCTCAGGTTCGCTGCATACACATCAGGGAACATTAACTCCTTGATCCATCATAGTACTTCCTCCTTTGTTCGGGTTTCAAGACAAAATCGACCTTAGGCCTTTTCTAGTTCTTGCCATTTGCAGGAGGCCGCATATTTTGCTCTGGTCTATCGCACAACGTCGCTAGGTCCAGTCTAGCCTTAGGGTTGTCCTTAGACTTCTCAGTGTCCATGAGTGTTGCCCAAAGTGCCTCAGTGATGTTCTTTTCAGTGTGCATTACATCAATGTTATGGGGCAGTAGGAGGTCATCAAAATAGGGGAGCCTCGTCAAGCTAGACTTATGAGTCCACATGTGTTGCTCACCATATCCCACAAAACCACCTTCTTCATTGGGCACGAGAGCATCTATCTCAGCATGAACCTTGGCACCAATCTTCAAGTGTGGTCTACGGTCCATGACAGCAACACCTTTCTGAAAGTTCTTGGTGTCTTATTGGAATTGATGGTTGGAATCTGGGAATTGATGATGTTGATCGAACAATGAATTCTTGCCACCCTTCTTCAACCAAATGAATCTCATAGCTTCCTGGCATATTAGGCACGGGTACTTCCCCTGAACACACCAGGCGCAGAATAACCCATACGCCAGGAAGTCATGCATGGAGTACTGGTACCAGACATACATTTTGAAGCTTTGCTTCATTGCTCGGTCGTATGTCCACACCCCTTCATTCCAAGCTTTGATCAGTTCATCAATCATAGGCTCGTACACACCCATATTCTTCCCCGGGTGTCTAGGAATTATCAATGTCAAGATCACGTTTTGTCATTGAGAGGTGACGCCAGGGGGGAGATTAAGGGGGATAACAAACACAGGCCAACATGTGTAAGGGGCAGACATGCTGCCATAAGGATTGAACCCATCAGTTGCCAGCGTGACATGTACATTACAAGCCTCATCGGATTTCAAATGATGCTTGTCATTAAACCTGGCCCATGCTTCACCATCAGATGGATGCACCATCTTGTCAGGATTGTACCGTTTGCCATTCTTGTGCCACGTCATCTATTTCACAGTTTCCTCGGTCATGAATAGCCTTTGAAGCCTCGGCACGAAGGGAAGGTGCCGTAGGACAAGGGCGGGTATCTTAAGCTGGCTCTTCTGGCCACCACCGCCACCAGACTCTACCTTCATGAACCTAGAGGCTTTACACTTTAGACAATACTTTGCCTCCTCGTGTTCTTCCATAAATAGGACACACCCGTTCGGACAAGCATGTATTTTCTCATACGCCATCTTCAATGCTTTAAGGAGCTTGTGTGCCTCATACATGGACTTCGGCAACACGTGGTTTTTCGAAAGCAGGGTGCCAACCACGGCCAACATCTTATCAAAGCCTTCTTGACTCCAGTTTAAATTGGACTTCAACCCCATCAAGCGACTTATGGCATCCAACTGAGAGACCTCAGAATGAGCGTGAAGGGGTTTCTGTGTCGAGTCCATCATGTACTAGAATGCATCTATGACTGCCTGCATCTCCGCCTCCTCACGTCCTTCAGGAAACCGTGCTTGGTGAACATCATCTACCAAGTCTGCTACCCCGGCATCAGTATCGAAAGCCTCACCACCTCCTCTCTCATACAATCGGCTTCACCATGGTGGACCCACTGGGTGTAGTTCAGCGTAAACCCATTCTTGTGCAGATGTGTACCCATGAGTTCCTTGTCTAGCATTCTCCAATTACCACAATTGCTGCAGGGACACAAAGCCATTTTCGGCAATTTTGCGGCCTTGCCAAATGCACGATTCAAGAAATGATCGGTCTTTTGCATCCATTCATAGCGGACATCACCCTAACTTGTCAGGCCCGTGTACATCCACTAACAGTCCGCCATCCTATAGCATATATAACATCTCCACAGGTGACCATCAATTGCATGTACGTGATGTCCCTACTCTCTAATAGGTGAGGATAGGTCCTAATCCCACCCGTGGATCCGTAGATGAGGTTAGTTTCCATGCTCCACTCCTATCTGAGACTGAATTTCGGTAGTACCTCCCCGCTGTTCTCCCGATACACGTCCTGCAAGGGAGAGTGTGTATCAGGAGAACAACAGGGAGGTGATGTCGAAACACCATCTCGGACAGGAGCGGAGCATGAAAACTAACCTCAACTACACATCCACCGGCTATCCAAAAAACATAGACAATCCAAAACAGATACGGTCATAGATATGTAAAGGTCCGCATATCTCCGATCGTATCTCTTTCGAACGGGAGACACCTAACTTGGTTACGTGACCAAAGACCACATGCAAATAGAGGGGTTATACCTAGGGTGTCGGTGAGGTCCGAGTAGCGGGGTGGTGGAGAGTCGGTGCAGTGGCGAGTCGACGCGATGTAGGAAGACCCACAGTGCCGAAGAAGATGATCGGGGTCGCCAAGTCCCTCCCACAGGTCCTCCTCCTGCAAAAAAGGGCAAAAATGGTTAGTGTCAACTCAAAATTTTGGCAACACCTCCCCTGTACGGGGAGGTTCCCAAAACCTGCAAAAAAACATGGCACAAAGGCCAACAACCACATATATACCAAACATGGCACGAAGGCCACAATGACATATATACCAAACATGGGCATGAAGGCCAAGAACCACCAATATATCAAGAGGAGCCGTGTAATTTGGTTCTCTTTCCATGCACATGAAAGTATTGAAGTAGTACAACAACAATTACTACTAACCTTACAACTACTACTAACAACTACTTAACTACTAACACTGCTAATACTAAGAAGTACTTAACTATTAACAAATACTACTACTAACCACTACTACTTACTAACTACTACTATTTACTAACCCTACAACTAACACTACTAACTACTACAACTAACACTACAACTAAAACTACTAACTACTACTACTAACACTACAACTAACTACTACTAACACTACAAGGGTAGGGCTTACCTTGGCGGCAGGAACGGCAAGAGCAAGGGCCGGCGACGACGGCGGGGATGACCGCAGCAACGCGAGGATCAACGGCCGGTCGGAACGATGCGAGGATTGACGGGCGGTCAGGTCGGCACCTTCCTCTTCTTCCTCCTCCCCTTCTCCTTCTTCTTCTTCCTCCTCCTTCTCTTTTTTTGTCTTCCTCCTCCCCCTTCTCTTTCTTCTTCTTTCTTCCTCCTCCCTTCTTCTACCTACCTCCTCTACTGCTAGCCGATAGCCGGACCACGGGCAGCCGGCCTCGTCGGGGACAGCCGGTGAGGCGAGGCCGCGTGGCCGCCGCAGCCAGCGAGGCTAGGGCGCCGGGGCCGGGCAGGAGCGCCGGCCGAGCGCCGGCCGACCAAGCGACGCCGGGTCGCCGGGGCGGAGCCGCGCTCGCGGGGCCGCCGGATTCGGGCGGTAGCACCGGCCGGCAGCCGGGGCGAGTGCCACTAGGCGTGGGCGTGGCTCGTGAGGGCGCTGTGCCGCCGATGCCGGCGCCGCGGGGTCACCGGGACTAGGCGGCAGAGCAAGGCGCAGGAGAGGCGGACCGGCGAGGCGCGAGCGCGACGGAGCGTGAGGGCGACGGCGGCGGCGGAGCGCAGGGGCGGGGTCGAGTCGGGCGCGGGTGCTGGAAAGCCTAGGGTGGGACGTGGGCCGGTTGGGCCTTTTCAGTCGCGGGCCTTTGCCAGGTGCCAGGTGACGATGGCACCCGGCAAAGAAATTTTTTATTTTTAAAAAAAGAATTCTTTGCCGGGTGCCTCATGAGCTAGCACCCAGCAAAGGCTTCTTTGCCGGATGCCAAATTTGGTACCCAGCAAATTATAATTTTTTGGTTTTTTTGGCCCTATTTTTTTCTAGGGCCTTGCTACAGTAATTAAATCTCCGTATCAAAATTTGGGACAATTTTGAGTTTTTATCCTATATTTCTCTAATTATTTTCGTTCACTTGAATTTTTTTGACTACGGGTGTTTTTAAATTTTTCGTTCACCTGACGAAGTAATCGCGGGAAAAGTGTATTTAAATTATATAAAATCCAAACAACATCGCAACTTAGTAATTTAATGCGAGGTCACCTGGTCAGGTTACGACAACATGATGGTCATAATTTAATGCGAGGTCCTGTATACGGCCTAAACATACGCCAAACATCATGAATATCATTTTTTGAATGACTGAATTTCATTATTTCATGTACCTGCAGTTCAAATTTGGAGTAGTCAGAAAAATTCAAGTAAACGAAAATAATTAAAGAAATATAGGATAAAAACTCAGAATTGTCCCAAAATTTGATATGGAGTTTTAATTACTGTAGCGAGGCCCCAGAAACAAAATACGGCCAAAAAAACAAAAAAAATTTATAGTTTGCCGGGTGCCAAACCTGGCACCCGGCAAAGAAGCCTTTGCCGTGTGCCAGCTCAGGAGGCACCCGGCAAAGAAATTTTTTTAAAAAAAAATTCTTTGCCGGCTGTCTAACTGCGTAGCACCCGGCAAAGGCTGACGGCAGGTGGCCGCCGTTGCGCCGGCCACCTTTGTTGGTGGCCATATTTTGCCGAGTGTCCAGCACACGGCAAACACCAATTTTTACCGATGGCTGGAATTTGTTGAGTGCCCGGAACCCGGCAAAGGCTTATTTGCCGGAGGCCTTTCTTTGTCGGGTGCCGCCAGGCTTGACACCCGGCGAAGAATTCCTTTGCCGGGTGCCCGATAAAAAGCATCCGACAAATTATTTTATTGCCGGCGAATCAGCCATCTCCGATAGTGGTGGTAACATACGGAATCTCGTAGATGATAATGACACGTTCCCTGCCAGGGTTTGGATTTGCAGGTAAATCATCGCCGATTTGTACATCAAATATTGGAACGCCTGGCATGTCTTCAGTGATTCTTGCTTTTGCGTCAGCAACGGTACCGCCAAGCAGAAGATCCCACACCTGTTGGAGATCAGCCATGATCGCGTACTATTTATCCCTAGCTTTTCGTTCTTTCGAAACTGTTATAATAACAACAAGAATCAACAACCGAGTAAATATTGACATTATTATCAATAAAAACATAAACATGTTGATTCGAACTAATGCTACCATACTTCCATACTAAGGTGATGTCTTAAAATGGAATATATACCAACCGATGCAAAAGGTTTACTAGTGTGTAAAGAAGTTTTCTCGAAAGCAATAAGTAAGAATGAAATACATGACAACCTGAGGAAGACGAAGAAGCAGTAGCCTATGGCGATGATATGCACTTGTATATGTGTGTATATATACACACTGAGATTTGTAATGTAGTGTGGCTATCGTCGGTTAAAATAATAGAAGTGCTTTGGCCATCATTCACTTTGCTGTCAATAACAATAACTGATGACCATAACAATGCATGTAGTCTGGTAAATGGTAACTATGTCTTTTTGTAAACATCATCATGCACGTGTCGCTGCATCAGCATATACACGCCGCTTTGTCTTTATTAACCATCATCACGTACATATCGCTACATCATCATATATGTTTGTCGCCTTGTGTTTATTAAACATCATGGTGCAGTAGTTCTCCTCTCATGCACCGGTGAAAAACGATTTGCAAGTGTTAGGAATTTTTTTAATGTAGGGGCGGTTAGTGATTGAGCTATCCCTACAAATAGTTCTCTATCTACGGCCATACCTACAAATGGATTTATAGGGGCGGCTCAATCACGGGCCACTCCTACAAATGGACACTAAATATTAACATAAAGTATTAAAATTTAAATTATCTAAAAATAGCTTGGGTGAAGAAATGATCAAAATAAAAATTATAAATCTCGAAAAGTTATGAATATTTGTTGTTAGCCACTTTTCTATTCGAATTCATTTCAAGGTCATCTTTTCTTGTCTACATTTCACAAATTAAATTTGAAAAGTAACAACTTCGAACCCGTTTTCAAACAACAAACGATTTTGGTTAAGAAATTCATAAACATAAAATTTGTATAACTCATCAAGATATATAATTTTTGTTTTGGTCATTTCTTCATATGACAAAGAAGAAATAAATTTGTTCTCAAATCTTACATATCTCTCTTGTAGTTTATGAAACTATAAGAGAGATATAAAATTTATGAATAATATTAGAACCACCATGTCGGATGAACAAATGACCAAATACCCAAAATATTTGTAGATTTCGAGAAGTTGTAGAATGCACATAGTTCACTCAGGCCGTGACTCAAACAAATTCGGTTAAAGGACAAACACATATGTACAAACAAGTGAGTGACAATAACAAGTATGTTGAACTAGCATCCATATATATATAATGTTTAACTGAACATTTGAAGTAAATTCATCATTGCAAAAAAAATATGTGTACATAACAATACATGCAGTCTACTAGCTTTGACTTAGTAAACATCGTCATATGGTCCTATTTAGTAAACAATGTCTATTCTTCTCCTAGTTCCAGGGAGACAGCTGCATAGTTTACTCAGGTCATGACTCAAACAAACTACGTGAAAGCACAAACATGTATGTACAAGCAAGTCCCTGATATTATCAAGTATGGCGCACTAGCATGCACGTATATACATGTAAATAATGTTTATTTAATAAAAAATTACAGTAAATTCATCCTATTTCAGAAAAGTATGTTCTTGCACAAAAACTTACTATTACTAATTTTAGTAGCTCTAAATTAATTCTCACTGTAAGATAAGCCCTCTCAAACTACAAAAATATGCACACCACTACCGGAGATTTCACGTGGCAAAGAAAAACGGCTACTAGAAGACTTTTTTATTTGTTGCCTTCCACTTGTCCAGCAAATCAGTATTTTACAAGTCAATGTGACCAAAAAATAATAACAAAAGTGCGACACATATCTATACCTATCTATAAAAAGAGAAAATTTCTTCACCTAATTTTCTTTTACCTCCGTGTTTTCATCGGTGACGGTAGGTTCCTCTCCTCTACGTCCAGTCTGTACAGAATTAGAATTATATTTAATTTTCTGCCTCTCCTCCAGTTTACGTTTAGAGTCCGTTTAGAACTAGAATTATTTAATTATGGCATCCTAACTTCTATTTGGACGGTGAAGATCGGATAAAAGGTAAATCCAAATCCAACAAGAATAGTACGCAACAGCAAAGATGAAAAAATAGTCAAAAAAACTTGACATAAATGAGAATTGCCGGTGTTATTGTCGTTCAACTTTAACACTTATCATTATGGATAGTCTTCCATCTAAATCCAAGCTCAAATAAAAATAGCTCCAGAAACACAAATAGTTTATAAAATCAAACCAATCCACCCATACACAAATCGATCAATTTGGAAATCAGATCAAGCCTCTAGGTCGCCCAAAGTGCCCACGATGTGCCTCAGCGCCACCATCAAGGTCCGCTTGTGCAGGCAAGGCGGCGAGCTTGGCTAGCACGAATTGATCTAAGTGGAAATCAGATCAAGACTCCGCGTCCCGGCTTTCGCAGTCAACCAGGTCTACTTGTCCAGGGGAGGCGGCGAGCTTGGCTAGCTGACGTTGTAAGGACCTTATCCGCGTTGGACTAGACGTGGAAGACCATGATGAAGGTAGCGAGGCACACAAGGCCAAATGAACAGGAGCCACCACTGGCCTTAGCGCCGCTGTTGAGGACAGCTGCTGCCACCGCACATATAAAATGAACATGTGACGCCGCTAGCCATAGACATAGCGGTCTATACTCATGATTTATATTCATGCGAGTTAGATAGCATATGTCCAACCAACGTACGCTATATGATTCTAAAGTGTACTAGAACAAATGACACAAATTATAATTTTCGTTACAACGCACGGGCATATTTGCTAATTAACACTTAAATTCAATGCTGCAACCCAAGGCAAATAGGCAAGACACGTCATTTGCATTAAGAAGAACGCAGGTATACAACATGCTTGGGAGTATTATGTCAGAATACACAAGTTTATATAAGGATGATGATAAAGAAAATTAGTTAGAACATGAGTGAAGTTGATATAGTTGTATGTGCTCAAATAGAGCTGTTAAGTGTCTATGTGCAGAAAAGGAAGGACCACAGCAGACTAAGATCGATGATTCAGTTGCCTCCTCCCCACCACAATAAGCTCTTTTCTGATCATCTCATATGACCTTGTGAGATCATCACCACCCCCGTTTAGTAATCAACATCGACTTTTACTGTAAGCCTCAAAATCAAGGTAAGGGTCCCTAATGCAAGTTTTTCACTTCTAATAACAAAAAAGAAACAAAGATACAGTATACTAGCAGATTAGTAGTACTCACTGGAACACATTATTATTTTGACACTACTATTCAGGACATTAATGATAGCTGATTGCCGTGCTAGAGGACAGATGACGAACAGTCAGTGAGTTAGATGTTATTTTCACTACCCGACAACTCAAACACATTTAATTTTGACCAAATATATATATAAAAATATTGATACATATAATACATAATTAGTATTACTAGACAAATCATTGAATATACTTTTAATAGACTTATTTAAAGATGTAAATGTTGCACGCATCTACGAACTAGTCAAAGTCGACAAAGTTTGACCTGCATGCACATAACTTTGACTAGTGAGAAATTCGAAAGAGAGGATGACTAATTAAAAAACAAATGGAGGTTTTTTAATCAAAATCTCTATTCTTATCAGTTTGCAAGAATATAAAGAGACTCTTGGAGTCAGCCCCTGTAAATTCTGTACGGCCACGCTGTCACCATAGGACATACTACTTTCTTCTTGTAAACATCACTACATCAGAGAATAGGGACTGGAAACTACAGAGTATCGAATACGAGAGTCACAACTTAACAAAACTCGTCTGCATCTAGATATCACAATCTGCAATTCATGAAAAGCTACAGGCATCTAATACAAAAGAAAAAAAAAATGTAAAAGCAAACTTTGGTTCAACATCCTCGCCAGCTTATAAATATTCAGATGCTGGTGCTATTTATCAGACCCACAGCAGGAAGTCCTACATTATACAATGGAAAAGACCACACAGCAACACCTTGCCTCGAGCAACAGAAAACCAAAAACATTAAAAGTATCTTTACTTGCTGGTGCTCTTGTTCTGTTTCTCTTCTTGGCCTCTCCCGTCAGCTCTTGCAAAGAAGAGGAGAAGACCTCCCTCCTTGGGCTCATCAATGGTCTCTTTCAGGCCTCTGCCCTCAGCACTTCATGGAAAAATGACACAAACTGCTGTTTGTGGCAGGGCATTAATTGCAACGTGGATGGGGCTATTATGGATATTTCGCTTGCTTCTATGGGACTTCAGGGGCACATATCACCCACACTTGGCAATCTCACCGGCTTGTTGAGGCTCAACCTGTCCGGCAACTTACTCTCCGGTGAACTCCCACCGGAGCTGCTGTTGTCCAGAAGCATCGTCGTCCTTGATGTTAGCTTCAACAAGCTCAATGGAGAGCTCCACAAGCTGCAATCCACCCATGAACTGGCAATGTAGGTAATCAACATCTCAAGCAACTTTTTCACAGGATATTTTCCATCTGTCACACTAGATGGCATGAAGAATCTAGCCACTCTCAACATGAGTAACAATAGCTTTACTGGGAAATTTCCGAGCACGGTTTGTGTTGAAAAGCCATTCTTTGTGGTGCTTGATCTCAGTTACAACCAGTTTCTTGGTGGCCTACCCCGAGAGCTCGGAACTGCTCTATGCTGAGTACTTAAGGCTGGACATAACCAATTCTGTGGGACACTCCCCGCTGAGCTCTTCAATATCACATCATTAGAGAATCTCTCGTTGCCTAACAACCATTTGCAAGGAAAAATTATTCCTGAGCTTGTAATCAAACTCAGCAAACTAATTGTCCTTGATCTTGGGGGCAATTCACTAAACGGCAAGATCCCAGATTCTATTGGGCAACTCAAGGTGCTGGAGCAGCTTCACTTAGACTATAACAACATGTCTGGAGAACTGCCACCATCTTTGAGCAATTTCTCAAATCTCACAACCTTCATCCTCAGAGGGAATAACTTCCATGGGAAACTCACAAATGTCAACTTCTCCACCCTATCTAATCTACAAATCGTAGACTTTCGGTTAAACAAGTTTACTGGCACATTCCAGAAAGCCTCTACTCTTGCAGCAACCTTATTGCACTGCGGTTATCTTACAACAGACCCATGGTCAGTTTTCGTCGAGAATAAAGAATCTCAAGTCCCTAAAATTCCTAGCTGTTTCCCATAACAACTTTACAAACATCACAAATACACTTCAGATCCTCATTTCCTCTACGACTCTCTCTCTATTAATATTGGGGGGAAACTTCAAGCAAGAGACCATGCCAGACTATGATACATTTAATGGATTTAACAATCTCAAGGGACTTGCCATAAACGACTGTTCACTGCATGGAAATCTACCAAATTGGCTGTCCAAGTTTAAACTGTTGCAAGGTCTGCTTTTAAACAACAATCAGCTCAGTGGGCCAATCCCAACATGGATTAACACCTTAAACTTCCTTTTTTATATAGACATGTCGAATAACAGTCTTAGCGGAGATATACCAGTAGCACTGATGGAGATGCCAATGCTTGAGCAAGCCAAATCAAACAGAATTTTCCCAAACACAATTATATTTTGGTTGCCTCTTTATCTTGCTCCATTTCTCCAATACCGTACGACCAGCGGGTTCCCAAGAATGATCAATCTAGGCTACAATAAACTTACCGGTGCAATCCCACCAGAGCTTGGTCAGTTAAAAGAACTGCTTACACTCAACCTGAGCTTCAACAACTTACATGGGGAGATTCCCGAATCAATTGGCAACCTCGCAAATCTACAGGTGCTAGACTTGTCATATAACAATCTGACCGGCGCGATCCCTTCCACATTGGAGATGCTTCACATCCTTTCCGAATTCAACATTTCTAACAATGATATGGTAGGGCCTATTCCAACTGGAGGACAGTTCAGCACTTTTCCAGATAGTAGCTTTGTTGGAAACCCAAAGCTGTGCAGCCCTACCCTGTCACACCATTGTAGTTCAACCGATGCTGCTGTGGTCCCCGTCGCCTCCACAGAACAGCATATTGACAAGGTCATCTTTGCAATTGCCTTTGGAATATTCTTCGGAGTAGGAGTGCTATATGAGATACATCTACGTGTCCTCTGGCTTATGCATATGAAATTGACAGAACTGAAGCAAGCGACAAATACCGAGTGCATTATTGCAATGGCTCTCAGAATCCCAAGCATGTCATGCATCTCCAGTAAGAAGGTCCACCTGAACAAATTGTTATCTTCAGAGTTTGGTAATCATGTTCTTCTGAAATGCTTAAATAAAAAGGAATGGAAGTAATGGACTGATCAATGGAGAAATAATAGAAGAATCTTTACTCAAACAATGAACTTTATATGTTTAGTCCCTGACCCGTCTCAGGGTTATGTGTAACTTTGTGTAAACTTTCACAAATTGTGTAACAGCTTTGTTGAGAATATGATACCATGCAGTTCTGAACATTGTCACAAAATGTGTAACGACATCTGTCTTCATCAACGGTATTAAACAAACAACCTTCTCAATGCATTTCATAAAAGAGATCGCTACAATGGTGTAAAACTCACAATTTTTTCATAATTTCCTCATATCATATAATATGGGGCCTAGTTATATCACTACATCCTAAAGTAACTACAGCAGCGGTCATTTTTGGTTTACCGCAGCGGACAAAGGCGTCCGCTGCCGGAGCCATGCCACGGTAAATCCGGGCAGCACCTCATCGGGCGCCACCGACCGCTGCGGTAAATTGATTTACCGCAGCAGGCAACATAAGGTGCCCACTGCGTTTAATACTCATTAACCGCAACGGACACTTTATGTTGCCCACTGCGGTAAAGAATTTTAGGATTTTAAAAAAAAGGCCCACATCGACTCCACGCCGCTGGTGCCGTCGTGGCTCCTGGATCCACCGCCGTAGAGCCTGGACACCACGGTGGACCTTCTCCTCATCAGAGCAGCCACCAACAAGATCCACCTCGCCGGAACAACGCCCTCCGCCACCGCCATAGCCCATCGAGAGTTTGCAGTGCCGCCGTCGCCGCCAGGCGTTAGACCACCAGATTTGCAAGGAGGCCACCACCCGGACCAGCCGTGGCCGGATCTAGAGCCAGCGAGGCCGGATCTGGAGCTGCCTATCCTCCCTTGCACCGTGTGCCCGTCATCGCAGCTGGGCTGCCATGGGAGGAGGGATGGAGGTCAGAGGGAGGAGGGGCGCTGGATTCATGGACCTAGGACCACCACCCTGCCTTGCTGCCGAAGGAAGATGGAGGGGCACCGGATGAGGCCACCAGGACCACCGCCGTGCCTTGTTGCCGGTGCCACCTCAAGCTCGCATTGCTCGGATCCATGTGTCGTCATGGAGGGAGCATCAGATCTAGGGCCGCCGCTCCGGATCCAGGACCCTACGCTAGCCGCTAGCCGCTAGCCGGTGGTACTAGGACTCGCTGGCATTGCTCAGTGGTAGAAGAGAGACGGAGTAGGGCGACGTTGTGGCTTGTGGGAATGAGGGAGTGAAGGCACAACTTAACATTCATAGGTTGTAGCTTTGAAGCCATTTTATCCCAAGCCCTTTATCAAATGGGTGGTTTCACATAGGCGTATGGTGTGTCTACTTTCACTACAGAGGGAATTCAAGAAAGAAATAATGTGTGAGGGGAAATTCTGCACCATGGTTGATCTTCTGGAGTAAACCCTGCGAACGAACATGTGAAGCAAAGGAGAGTGTATTGGTCTATGCATTGAGGTATATCAGTGAAGTTTTAGGATATGAAATGTATGACATGCACTTCACCGAATACATGTTGAGGCGGGTTGCAATGCTAGGACTTTTAGTTAGTGTTGGTTGTTAGGTGTGGTGAACTTATGTGTGTAATGAACTATGTTTAGATAAAGTTTATTTTAAATTCATGATGTGTATGAATTTGATGAAGTCGAGCGGCTGATGGTTGTAATATATAGGCACTTTAATTATTCACACTCTTAATTTGTATATTTGCAAAAGAACCAATGAAAATATACTATAAAAGAAAAGAAAAAAACTGGACATGCAATCCTGGTTGGTAATAGCAACCGGAATTGAATGTGCTTGATGTGGCAGCTTATGGTTGCTAGGCTGCCTCCACATTTAGTCCCGGTTTGTATTACCAACTAGGACAAGAAGGTGCTCATTAATCCCGGTTGCTAAACAGGGACTAAAGGGAGAGGCTTTAGTCCCGGATTGGCCACCCCGGTTGGGAAACCTGGAATAGAAGGGGTTTTTCAACTGGGACTAGAAGCCATATCTGTACTAGTGTATGGTCCAAAGTCTGGCGTTTGATCACACATAATGCAGGTATTTGAAGACTGTAACCCATGGCTCATTGATCTCTAGCCCATCTGCTCTCACTATTTCTTGAGCTATGTGAAAATGCAAGTTGATTTCTTCAGCACTAGCGAGTTCTCTCCCTCTTCCCTTTTCACTTTCACGTTGGATGAGTGAGAGCAGAGAGGGGCCCACAGGATGTTCTCTCCCTCTTCCTTTTTCAATTCCACGTACATTACTAACTGTTGGAGATGCCCATAGGACTGCAAAGAGGACGGGTCAACCAGTTCGCCAACCCAACTTGCACCTAGATTGAATCCACCACTTGAGAGCGGGGCGGCCCAACATGAAGCAAGCCCAAACTCCGAAAGACCAGAACCTTGATGATGACTTGGCATTCCAATCCTCCTGCCGCATCATGCGTCACCGTTGCTGATACCGTCGTCACATCGGCAAAGGTGCTTGTCTACTCGACAAGGCATCTCACTGGTCCTGTCTAGCCCAGGCGAAGGGACGCAGCAGCTATCGGTGATAACCTCGAACAAGGTAAGCACCACCAAGCAGATCTAAAGGTGCCTCCTTTATCATTAAATTTATCCCTTCCTTCATCTTGGTAGGGTATGCTATAATTCCGTATTGTAAGATGTTTTAGCATTTCTAAATTCATAGATTTTACAACATATATCTTGGTGCCTAGGCAAAACTGTTAATTCAGAAATACCAAAACATGATGTAATTTGGAATATAGTGCATAACTATTAAGAAAATTAGTAATATAATTGATTTACGGCACTTTTGGATACACATGGCTAGTTACTAGTTTGCGGTAATTTTTAGCCAACTAGTAATTAGCCTTTGTATCCAAACTTGCCCTTAGTCTCCTTGTCTGAGATATGCATGGTCACTTAGTTTATGTAGTTTCTAAACATTTCCATAAATTATCTAGATAACAAATTAATAAATAGTATTACTTTATTGTATTAACTAATCGCAACGTAAAGTATGTCATCTATAACTCCTATAAAGCTAAAGCCCACTAGACTAATTCTCTAACATCTTCTTAAACCAAGTCATCACAAGGTCCCCACTAAAATCAGTTAGTACTAATAATAGATTATGTTGCCACCAAATGTCACGGAATAGAAGAGACACAGACACCAACGGACTACCCTTCCAAGCAATTGATGCATCAGGCAGGCAAACGAATCGACGCATATGGTCATGGCGGTATTCATATTACTTTCTTCAGGCATCTGCTGGTCGCAATTCTATGAGCCATTCGTCTCCTCATCCCCAAGGTTTCTCCAGTGGCAGGTCAAGGAGGTGGCAGTGTTGTCCCAGCGGATGGGATGGGGTTATGGCATCCGAGTTTGCATGGTGATCTGCTGGAGGTCGTGCAAGCAGCAATGCCATGGCCGCTGGACGCTGGGTGTAGCAATGCTGATGGCAGATCGTCACTGGTGCCAAAATTCATGCATGAAGGGCTCTCTGCGAGGTTGATCCAATAGTGTTGAACGTGGAGTATATGAACGACATGCAGGTAGGTGCAGGCTCCATCTGCATCAGCACTTCAGCATTCTAATTAAAATTAGTATAGCTTAGCTAATGTATCAAGGTAAATATGTGAGTATCAAGGTAAATCTCCCACTATTCTAATTAAATTTGTTCTCTATACAATTAAAATTCTTATGTAATACCCGTGGCAACACGCGGGAATCTTATATTGATGATGATAATATTGCATACGTTGGCCTCTAGTGTGTATATACTTCCACGGTTGTCATCAAGTTGCATGGGCTAGTCAGTCAATATTTCGAAAGCTGAGGTCTGGCGATCTCTTAGAATCATATAAAATTTCTAGAAGTACAAAAAAAAATTCCAAACGACTTATCGGAACTTAGGGAATAGTAACCAACATTCTTTGAGTGAAAGACATAAAGGAAGAACCATGGGCTCCACATAAACCATAAAACCACTGCGTCTGCTGCATTTTGTGGAAACGTTGCCCCCCTACTCTTCTTAAAGATGGGTTTAAACTAAAGTCTCAACATTGTTTTTTATACTGAAGTTTTAATTTATTTACCATGGTTTGTAAAATCTTACATGGTAAATTTCTTATACTACTTATAAATGTTTTTCTCAGAGAGAGGCAAGTACAATGATATTGAAACCGGATGTGAACTTGTTCAATGAGCGCTACAACACCAAGAAAAAGCTATACAATCGCATCTTGTAAGATAGTTTGAAAATTCTATGTGATCTGATGTTGGATGGAGACTCGATATTTTGTAATTGATGTGGTGCTGGATAAAAACATGAATTATAATATGTGCTGCATTATGAAAATGTGTTATCTATGTGGGCCGTGTCTGTGTATGTCTTGTGATAATGGGCTGAAAAACAGCAGTGGTGGGCCAGATTTTAAATCATCGTTGTGGCTGGAGCAATGGCCAAATTTAATGGGCTATAACTAAACTTGGATTTGATTGAATACCAAGAGGGCCCAAGAAGATTTGGCCTAATTTATTGGACCAACATTGATTTAGGCCTGTTCATAAATGGATCGGGATGGTGATGTATCCATTATCCACATCAGCAATAATCACGATGATGTGGCAATTCATCAATGACATTTATTTTCCATCATAGATATTGAGCTTGGGTTTGGCTAATTGGGCCTTGGGTTGTTGGTCTAGAACCATCATGGGTTGCATTTATCGATGACGGTTTTTGGAAATCTCGTCATGCAGGTTAATCCATGATGTTATTTGAAATCATTACAAACATTGATTTGTGATGGTTTTCTAGTGATCCATGATAGAAGTTTTCTGTCAATGATTAAAGTGACACATCCCAAAGGAAGCATTTATAATAAAAAAACCCCAAACAGACGAAGCAGTGCATCAACCACTGCAAAACATGTATGAGATTCCCCGAATCTAATAAAGGCTCAGGGGCCACTAACGAGTACTTGTCCCTACAAATCCTAACCAACCCAAGAGCCTAGTGGTAGCCACCACTTGATGCCCATCAAAGTAGCTCTCGGCCTAAGCAATGACTTGGTGGCATGATGGCAAGCCAAGAGGCCGATTCGACCGACTATTAGATCACACTTTTCAACAAACAAGAGAACCAAAGGACTAGTGCACCTTGACCTCGAGGTTTAGGAACTAACCCCGCCCCCAAGTGACCTGATGAAGTCATGTAGCACCTTATAAGGACCTAGCAGAGTGGACACAAAGTCAAACAATTACAGGTTCACCACCAAGCCAAAGTCATGGAACAAATAGTACCCATGATAGGTCAACCATGTCCACATATGCACCCCTAGTGCTAAGCCATCCAAACATATGCACAATCACAAATTTATTACTTGACGGTATGAAACAACAATAATCATTGACTACATCGACCTTGTGCATTTCACCATATCCTACTACACGCTGCACATTGGGACGGTAAAATCAATTGTCATCTATGTACAAGTGGTCCTTGGTCCTGATTTTATGGTTAACTTTTGTTTGCGTGTGCTAGCATAACATAACCTGCTGCCTAACATCAGGAGCATACGTTGGTGGACCCCCAACATGGACTTGAGGTTGTGTTTTGGTAACTCACACCACAGGATGGTTGTCACACAATTGGGAAATTGTCTTTCTTGTTGATCATTTAACTAATATATTTAAGATTTCATATTTTTGTGATTTTTATATGATATTTACCTTTTCTATATTAGCGCATAGGCAACTGCACATATTGGACTAGTTTATTATTTTAATTGTAGAACAAGTAGAGACCTGGGTCATTGTTTTAGAGACTTAACTAGGTGAATACTATGCGCGTTTATATCGAGTTCGCATGTGAAATTATACTATTTATATTTACTAATATATGAATGAATAAATATCATAATTAATACATGCTAGTTGATAATTTTAGCATTTTGGTGTAGATAACTAAATATATGTAAGTATAATTGACATGATTCGCTATTGTAAATAGCTTGAACGAAGACATAATTGATGTACTAGTGGATGCTAACATGGATAATTTGCATGTGCTAGATGGTGCTAGATATGTAGTGGAACGTTCTAGTGGATGCTGATGTCAACACTTTATATGACAAGAGAATTACTTAGTGGGGTCACTACCCTCATAGGTCTCCGAGGGTCACAGGAGAACAATAGCAAAATAAAAATAGGTTACGAAGAAGAGGAAGAGGTTGTCAGCCCAGATGCCGGGTCCACCCATGTTTATACAACATCAATGAAACAAACTTCAAATATATTTCATAATGGTTCTCTCATATAATAAATATTACTGTTGTTTTTTTAAAATTTGCCTATCAAACATAGGGGATTAAAATTGCACAAGAGATGTATAACACGTCAACGGGCCATAGGCCCATGCGGCATGGCAAGAGGGCGATGTGGCCTGGTGGGCGTCGTCGCCGTCGCCGTTGCCGCCACCGCTGTCGCATCTGCGTTAGGTTAGGGTTTTAGATTGCTGAGAGGCTAAGAAATTCTCGGGCTACAAATACAAAGGGAATTGTAATCGTTGAAATTCAAGAAAGGAATAGTCGAAAGGCTTAACCCTAAAGTTCTCCGACTCTCAAGCTCTCTCTCACCCTAAACCCTAGCCACCACCGTCGCCCCCCACACCCTACTGCTGCGCCACCGCCCCTCTGCACCGCCGCCGATTGCCGCGTCGACCACCATCTACTACACCAAAAATACAGCCCCGCTAGGGCACCCTACGTCATACCTCTAACAAGATGTATCATTTCCTATATATTGTGACATATTCAGATAAGTCCCCATTTCCCACTCCAATCATTGCTCTTTTTTGATACTGCGATGTATGTGAAATCAATGTTATTCCCTTCACTCCAAATTGTAGAACATTTTTGAGCTTTTTAAATACATTATGTTTGCTATGTATTTAGTCAATCCTAAATTATACGACATTTTTTATTTTTCTACATACATGATCTTTTTTAGAAAAAACTCAAAAATATCCTATAATTTGGGATGGAGGGAAGGCACACCAATCTCCATGTGGCTGCTTCGCCGATTGAGACAAGTGTGGGTCCTCTACGCTGTACGGCGGCCGAAACTGTTGTCGACGTCTAGACCGACGACGCCAAGGAGTCGTCGAAGTAGCCGGCGGCCATCGAACCATCAGGATTTTTTTTCCTTGTATTCGTTCTTTGTGCAATCCGTTGTGGTCGTGATCCTCCTCACCGTAGAGACCACGCCAGGGATTTTCAAAATAGCACGTGCATGTCATGCAGTTTTTTCTAAAAAAATAAGAAAAAAGACAAAGAAGGTGCAAAAGTTGCTTAAAAATATGTCAATAAAACAACGCACTAGTTGCATGATTGGGACATATTCCATTGTTTTACTTTTACTCGATTTTTGTGTGAAATTAATTTTCAATTCAGTTCCATTAACACGTAAACCACCCAACTCACTAAAATAAGGTTTCCGTTAACAAAGATTAACAGAGACTTTGCCGCCGATCAAGTCAATTGTTCTCAAAAATCCTCTTTCTACAATCGTATTCATACATAACGAGCTGCACGACTGACTGTCCTGTGTGATAACGATAGAACTATCCTGTGTGATAACGATGGATCTTCAATTAATTATTAGGTGACGTGAAACACAAGCTCAACGTATTTGGCACGCAACCGACGACCGTTTGGTTCACGGCTTGCTCACCTAATCCTCTCAATAAAAAACAACACAATTAATTTCTAAATCGGATATAAGTGATACCATTCTAAATTTAACTAAATATTTAGAAAATAATAATGCTTCTTCTTAATTATTGAGTCTAGAAAAAGTTATCTTAAGCCTTACCAGACGCGATAGCAGAAATTATTTAGTGTGTATATACATTATTTCTAACTATGATCCACAGTAATAGCCGTGGGATCTATTTTGTTTCATAATAAGTTACACAACTCTGCTATTATAAAAAAATGTAGAGTAACACATAAACATGCATCTAAATCCAAATTCAACCAATTTCATTATAAAAAGTAATTTGAAATCAAATCCTAATTTTTTATATATATTAAACACCCACTTTTCCCATTTCTAAGGATAATGCAAAGTGATCACTAAGTTTCTTCTAAATCATCTGTATATGGTATTATGAAAGGTGATACATATAAAGTGAGGTCCTGAATTCAAATCTAAATTGTGCATATATCTATATTAAATTCAAGATATAAATAGTACGATAAACAAAATGAAAAATAATTTGGAAATCACAAACTAATTAAGCACCTTCGTTGTAGCAAGAAATCTCCCTTCAGTAGTCAAATATGCTCACCAAACGGCACTCCAAGGCTAGCATTGTAGCCGTGGTAGACTCGCAGCAAGGACCTGCTGCGCCGTTCTACATTGCCTTTTAAAGGTGCAACGCACCACTACATATATATTGAACGCTCAACTGTGCTCAAGCACATAGCCGATCTCTGCTCAATACCACCATGCATTCCTTGGCTGCCAAGTTGGTGCTCCTCATGGTCATGGCCGCATCCTACCACTTTGTCCTCATTTCGCCGGCCGCAACGCAGCAGCTAAAACCAGCCAGTGGAAATCACACCGCAAGCTGCCTACCACACGAGCAGAACGCCCTTCTGGCGTTCAACGAAGGCATCACCAACGACAGCAGCAACCTCCTCGCCTCATGGCGGCGAGACCAGGATTGCTGCCGATGGAACGGCGTCACCTGTAGCAACCAAACAGGCCATGTCGTCGAGCTTGATCTCAACAGCTTCCTTTTGGTTGGGCAGATAAGTCCATCCTTTCTATCTTTGAGTTATTTGGAGCACCTGGACCTCGGTACAAATTAATTTCCTTCAGGGGTCCAACGCTAGTGTGTTCCCGGGGTTCTTGTGTTCTATGAACAACTTGAGATATCTTGACCTCTCCAACATTCCCTTCTCTGGTAGAGTGCCTCCCCTGCTCAGCACCCTTTCCAACCTTGAATACCTCGACCTGTCCTTCACATCGTTCTTCGGTAGAATCCCTCATCAGCTCGGGAACCTTACAAAACTGCGACATCTTGACCTCAGTTGGATGTATAATAGTACATAACAGATGTCTCATGGCTAAGTCACCTACGTATGTTGGAGTATGTTGACATGAGCAACATAACTCTCAGCACAGTGGCTGATTTTCCTGTTGTAGCCAACATGATTCCAACTCTGAGGCACATCAGTTTAATCGATTGTTCACTTCCAAGTGCAAATCAGTCGATCGCAAGCCTAAAGCTGACCAGACTTGAGGAGCTTGACCTCACATTGAACTACTTCGGCCATCCAATAGCATCATGCTGGTTTTGGAATGTTACAAGTATTAAGTCACTGTCACTAGATGAAACATATCTCTCTGGTCCCTTCCCTTATGCACTAGGAAGAATGTTTTCACTCCAACACCTAGATTTTTCTTACAATGGAAATGCAGCCACAATGACGGTGGACCTAAAACATCTCTGCCAACTGGAATCACTATACCTCGACAACAGTCTATCATCTGGTAACACAACAGAGTTTCTAGAAAAGTTACCAAAGTGTTCTTCTAGAAAATTGTATGGCTTGAGTTTGCAAAGTAATAATATGACTGGAATGCTTCCAAACGCTATCGAGGACATGACCAGCTTAAATGGCATTATGCTTACTAACAACAGTATTAGTGGTTCAATACCACTCGGTATTCGGAATGGTACTAGTTTGGAATACCTCCATTTGAGTTCCAATCAATTCAGTGGGCAGATACCATTGTTGCCGAGAAGCCTCAGGGTATTGGAGCTCACCAGAAACTTCTTTTCCGGGAATTGGCCACTGGAATTTGGAGGCGCAAATCTTGAAAGATTAATGCTATCCTTCAATCACATTACCGGTCAAGTTCCTGCATCTATTCGTAAGTCACCAAACATGAAATTCTTGGATTTATCACACAATCTTTTCAAGGGAGAACTACCTCACTGTTCTGATATGCCAAACTTAAACTTCCTGCTCGTAAGTAACCACAGCTTCTGTGGAAAGTTCCCTGCATGGCTCCAAAGCTTCTCATCCCTGCTCTTCCTAGACCTTTCTTGGAACAGGTTTATTAGGCCACTACCAAGGTGGATTGGACATTTGGTGAGCTTACGTATTTTACTCCTAAGCCATAACATGTTCGATGGAGATATTCCAGTCAATATCACAGATCTTAAAGGAATGCAATACCTGAACTTAGCAGCCAACAATATATCAGGGCCAATTCCAAAATCTTTATCAAATTTAACTGGAATGACTATAAAACATAGTTCTGGACCTAATGATGATTCAGACACATCCCTGGCATTTGACGAGTCTGAAGATACATTTTCCCTGGTGACCAAGCATGAAGTGCTCATGTATGGAGCAGATGGGCTAGTTGATGTGGCTGGAATTGATTTGTCATTGAACCACTTAGCAGGAGAAATTCCAGATGAAATAACCTCTCTTAGTCTGCTGACGAATATAAATTTATCATCGAATCACTTGACTGGAAAAATCCCCAAGAATATTGGATCCATGAAATCATTGGAATCAATTGACTTCTCAAAGAACAACCTTTCTGGTGAAATCCCACCTAGCCTATCAGATCTAACATATTTAAGTTACCTGGACCTTTCTTATAACAATCTTACTGGAACTATCCCATCTGGTCGTCAACTTGACACTATTTTCGCTGAAAATCCTTCTATGTACTACAGAAACAGCGGTCTTTGCGGTCCTCCTCTGCAGAGAAATTGTTCGGGGAATGGCACACCAGAGCATGGGCATGGCAATAATCTGCAGCAAGAAAGTGAAAAAGATTCAGCTTCAGCGTTCTTTTACAATGAATGGACTTGGGTCAGGGTTCGAGATGGTCTTATTGGTTCTGCTCTGTGTTCTATTATTCAAGAAGGCATGGTGAATTGCTTATTTCTCTCTTGTTGATTTGGTGTACGACAAAGCATACGTGTTTCTGGTTGTCACATGGAGTAGGCTAGCAAGGAGGAACACCAGTAGGAATTATTAAGTGTGCGCATCTGCGAACCAACATCCTGTATATAGTAAATATAAAGTTGAAGAAGCGTTGTTAGGACGCTTTATTTTCTTTGGAGCTGTTGTACAAATTAATGGTAAATACGTTCAGATTATCCTAGAAGTATGCAAGTGATGATAGTTGTATAGTGTATTAGATAGAACAACTTCTATGCGGCCCAAGTGTAGCCAAGGAGACATGCCCCGAGTCCACCGAAAAGCTGATGACACCCTCGATGGTAACATTGCCAAGAGATCTTGGCTCACCGTTATTTTTGAGACGATGTATACTAGTGGTTAAGAAGAAACATGGGAGGCCGGGCTTCGTGGGTCTCTTCCGCACTAAAAAAAAAAGATTATCTTTGGGCTGATTTGCAAATTCTAAAAACGATTTACACCTGCCGTGAGAAGAAGAAATAAAAGACTATACTAATAATAACACTATAAGCAAGGCTTGTTGTGAAGAAGAAAATAAAAAAAAAGTCTTCCAGCACTCAAGTCTCAAGTGTTTGTTTTAAGCAATCCAACGATCTAGTTTTCTTCTCTTTTTCTCTCTCCTTCTCTTCTTCTCCAACTTCAGCGGGCTTAGAGTTAAGGGACTTAGAGAGGCAGTCTACCCATGCGGTGGGGATGGCGGCAGTTACGACGACGTAGGAGGTGGGTAGGCCAAGTCAGGGTGAGAGCGTCCATGGCCATAACGACGTCAAAAGGAAGGAAAGAAGGAGGTCGCCGATGGCGCGGGGTGGCCAGGTCTCACCTTTCACCCTCCACATTTGTGGCAAGACCCTACCACGCCATGGCGGGGCTGTGGTTTGTGAGCGGCGTCAACACGTCGGGAGGAGAAAATTGATGGTAAGAAAAAAGGAGTGTTCTCGAGAGCCAAAACACCCAAAGGATAAAGACAAAGAAAAACGCTATGCTAATAATAACATTAAACTAAACGAGGTGTATAGCTAATGCATCTTGAGGGATCGATGGGCGGTCGATTTTTGCGCATGGATCAACTGATATTTAATATTTTTTTATTTTCCTACGAAAGCACAATATAAGAATGATTTTTAGAAAAAAAAAGTGCTAAGAGTACAATTTCTATAACTTTATAGATCAGATCAGATTTTAGCATTTTTAGATACCTTTTCGAAATTATCATGTCAATAATGTTTTAGCTTAAATCGTATTATACTCACGTCAGCTAAATTTCTAAAACCGCTTTTAAAAATTATAGCAGCGATGTAAACTGGACGGTGTTAAATATGGAACAAGTCTAAAATCGGCATTTTTTTCGGGAGGACCTCTCACTTGTTCCCCCAGCGACCCATTCGCCCCCAGCCGCTGCATCCTCTTCCTCTCTGCCGGTCTCCTCGATCTCCTCCTCACCGCCGCCAGCCGCTGGGCACACCAACTGCCGCCAGCCACCAGCCATCACCACGAGCCGCCGCAAGGGCCCAACGGCAGGGGCCGAGGCGCACCCAGCAGGTGGCGGTGCAGGGCGCACCTCGCGCTCCAACAGGCGGCGTCGAAGCGTGGCATTCGCCGTCGCGCAGGCGGCGTCCGGTGCACATCCCTCAAGCGGCGGCCAGCACATCCTACCCCACGCCTGTTTCATTGTCTTTGAACCAGAGCAGGAATTGGAGTCAAATATCCTGCGGCAAAAAGGTCTTATTCAGTTTATTGGAAAATTGGAGTCTTTCTCGGGCAGTCTTTGATTCGGATTCGTTCGCCAGGTCGAATCCGAGTGGGGGCTTTGGGTTTCTGATCTGTATATAAAAAATTGTATATAGATCAGGAGGTTGGCCTCGGTGTGCTCTTTCCGAAGGTTGCAACTCCTCCATCTTCGGCAAGAGCAGAGCCAGAGATCCAGTTTTGGCAAGATGTGCAGCACAGACGGTACCATGAACCTTCGCTGTCTGTGGCGTCAGATCCTGCGATCTTTGCTCGATGTCTTTGCGTCGACGCCAACTCCCAGTTTACTGAAGATGTTCCAGAGAGCATTGGAAGAACTTGTTCTTCAACCAGTTATGGAGGCAGTTGTTGTGGGCACTGAATGGCCGGGGCTGCCACACGATGTCCTGATGGATATCTTTGCTCTCTTGGATATCCCAGACCTTGTGCGTGCAGGATCAGTCTGCACCTCATGGCACGCCTCCTACACCAGCATATGCAGCACTTCGCTGCTGCAGCAGACACCGCCCACGCCATGCCTCCTGTACACGTCTGAATCCGCCGGCGCCAGGGCCATGGGGCTCTACAGCCTCGCGGAGAAGAAGGCCTACACGTTAACCCTCCCCTACCGGCCTATCCAGTGTAGGCAGGTCATTGGGTCCTCCTATGGCTGGATGATCACCGCGGATGAGGCGTCGGAGCTGCATGCTGTCAACCCCATCACCGGTGATCAGATTGCGCTGCCGTCAGTCACCACCATCGAGCAGGTGAAGCCGATTTTTGACGACGCAGACGCCATCTGTAGCTACAAGTACTCGCGGCACCGTGCGGGGCTCTGCTATTCATCGCCGGAAATCGTGCCTCTCGCAGAGCTGCGGGAGTGCCTCTACTACAAGGCCTTTCTTTCTACGGATTCATCCGCCGGGACTACTTCGTGGTGCTCATCCACAACCCAAAATGTCAGCTCTCGTTTGCAAGGTCAGGTGATGAGAAGTGGACATGGTTGCCGCCAAAAACTTGTTACGAAGACTGCCTGTTACAGGGTGGGCTTCTCTATGCCTGCACTTCGTTGGGAGCAATCCATGTATTTGAACTCAACACCGCCAGTGCTGTTGCAATGAAGATAGTTCTGGAGCAGGTGAAATCTTACACGTGGGAGAGAGTTTACATTGTCCAAGACCAGTGTGGTGAACTAATGCAAATTTGGAGATCTGAAGATGAAGATTCATCACTTCTAGGTGACCATTATGAATATAATCCAGTTTTAGAACATGAGCCTTCGCCACCCAGGATGACCACAAGATCAAAGTACTTAAAGTGGACCTTACATCACAAAAGCTTTTGGATGTAAATACCTTGGATAATAATGTGCTTTTTATTGGGCTTAACGAATCACTTTGCCTTTGTGCCAAAGAATATCCCCAACTGAAGGCAAATCATGCCTATTTTACTGATGATGATGAAATTGGTATTAAGTTTTCCAAGAATGATAGGCGTGATATTGGAGAATTTGACCTAACAAAGAACAACAACAAGGAAATTTTATCCCCTCAGCTTTGGTCGAACTCTCCAGCCCCTGTGTGGCTGGTTCCAAATCCCCGGAGAATGAGTGTGCCACTGCATAATTAGATATCAAGATGTTTCGCTGTGATTTTTTTCATGTCCCTTTCCCTATGATATAGTTGTAATATACTTTTTATGAACGATTGAACAAAGTTTATCCCATGATTGAGTGCTGCTTGGTCCTTGCTATAGATATTCTTTTCCATCAAATTCACTCGAGGCAAAACACTAGTCAAAATAGGCCACTTAAACATTTATTTGGTGACTAGTCAATCTTGCTCAGTAGACTGTATGCTGTCTGATCACGCCGTGGTCTTCTATACAATGGTCTAGGGCTGTCAAGCTATATATATGCTTACCTTTACTTTTTCTCTCTCTCCCTTTGTTTTACATACTCAGGAGGTGCATTTACTGTCTTTAGAAGCACCGGCCTGGATAGGTGCCTGCCCTGGCCACGTCGCTGGGATTGTTGGTCACTGATCGTCCAACTGATGGTTGGTGCCTCTGTCTTACCTGCAGCGGTATCCGTTCTCAGGTAACCAGAGGGGGGGGGGGGGTGGTGGTGCTCAGCTGCTGTATGGGGGTTTCGGTGCTGCGGGCAGTGGGAGGGGCTGAGGGGAGCCAGACGCCCCCCCCCCCCCCCACACATCTCCCCCTCCCCACACACACAAGCTGCTTGAACTCCTCTTGTGTACATAAAATTTCACCGTATATTTGAAGAAATTTTTTATATTTACCCGTCCAATGATCAAGCACTTAGTATATGGCACACCTCGTGACCATTTTCTGGCTCTTCCCCTGTATGCGGGTTCTTAATCCCATGGCAATATTATATCTGCCTCTATACAGAAGCTAAATATATGAAATTGAATTTACAAATCGTGTCTTCCTGCCACTTGTCACTGCATCTGGCCTGCCCACTAGCCCGACCAAGGTAGGTTGAAAGTTGTGACTTTAATTGTTTCATATATCCATGCCGAAAGTAAAGACTTGATTATTAGCAGGTGATTAGGGTTCCGCAAATAAAGGACATGCTTACAGCACACATTGGCAGAAGAAAATGGTGCACACACTAGTGCAGAAAGGACATATAGTCCCGGTTGGTAAACTCCTTCAATCCCAGGACTACGTCACGGGACCGGGAGTAAAGGGGCCTCTAGCTCGCGTCAGGAGCTAACATGGTGAAAACAGCCAAGATCTACGAATCTTAGAAATGTTTAGGGTTATGTAGAAACAATGTATAAATAAAAGTAAACTCCATCATTGTTATTCTAATCTAAAAAGACCACAAATTTATCTATTTATTTTTTAACATGAAATGATGAGCTACAATAGCAACAAAAGATGAGATTATAAACAAAGTTGATAACCTTCAAAATATGGAGTGGATGGAGAAATGAAGATCTTCTCAGATAGCCGAGAGCATATCAAAGACACGAGGTTCAATAATTGTACTGGATGGCTCGGCACAGGGCCAAGAAAGCTAGATAAATAGCATGGACATTTAGTTCAAGTTGCCAGTGCATTCAGGGACTAAAGGTTATTCTCTAGTCCTTATTAGAGCCATCACTAATAAGACTAACAGGGCGCAGGACCTGGTCTTGGTTGGAGTCACCGACCGGACTAAAGGCCCTCTTGCGGCGCCAACTATTGAACCCTGGTCCCAACTCTGACTAGGAATAAAGTCCGAAACTAAAGGTCAAGTTGAATATAGTTCAACATGCATAGTTTCTACGTCTAAAACTGAAGGTGGATTTTTTATTTTTAATCTTTTTTAATTAATATTCTAAAAATATAGCTTATGAAAACATATTTGCATACCATATCTCTTTTGGTCACGCCAAGACATATGGTGCGACCAAACAACTATGTCGCTCCACATGCAATGGCGCCACAGCCATCGTCAATGCATGTGGCGCCACATGCAAATCGCGTCACAAGCCTGTCGTGTCAATGCATGTGGCGCGATGGAGCCATACAATTGCTACTAAACATAGGACGCATGGCAAACAACTATTTGAAGGCGCTCACCGCCCACCGTTGTATGCCGGATGTCTCTTTGCCACTTGATGTGCTGCATTTTTTTCTCTGTGTAGAGTATGTTGCATGGCAATTTATCTGGACGCTATATGCAAATGTATGTTTCAAATATTTTACCAATTTCAAATGAATGTTCTAAATGTATGTTTCAAATATTTTATTGGTTTGAGTTTCATTTGCATATGCATTCGCTTAGTGACATAGTGAGGTTATGAGATAGCCTGAAAACTTATTAATGGTAATTCTATCTCAAATGCTATTTTTGGTTTAGAATTTATGGGAGATAGAAATTAAAGAGATAAATAAAAGGAGAGAGGGCATGTTTGGCATGGTTCGAACTCCAGACAGAGCAGCTCCACCCTAGAAATCCAGGTGGAGCTGGCTTTAAGTGGAGTTGGAGCTGTATTTTAGTGATGTTTGGTTAGAATGTACTCTGAGCTCCAGAGTTGTGTTTTATCTGTGTGGTTTGCCCACTTTGCCCTCTAAGTGGAACCCACACGTCATCCTCTCTTTCAGAATGTTATAGAGGAACTTGGCCATTGCTCGATAGGATCGGGAAGGAGAAAGAGGAGAGGAACTGCAGCTAACAGATCCTGAATGTTGCAACTGCTTTGGCAAAACAATTGCTCATGCATGCTATGAGATGGCAGTGTCTTTCAGTCAAGAATACTGCTGCATTTTTCGGTGCTATGAAATCCCAGTGATTTTTCCTTTGCTAGATGATGCAACGATGTGTTAAACTAGTGATTTATTCATCAACGGTGAGGTCACTTACATGTATTATTACATATCCTATTGAAAGCGGAAAAAAAAAAGAAAAAAATCCCAACACAGGATTCACGTTCAGATAACGAATGAACACTTCGACAGAAGTGCAGGTAACAGAATGCTCGATCCGCAATTGCGCGACTACGCTGGACCTGACCTGACTGCAGCGGGAGCCTAGCCGGCGTGCCTCACGAAGTAACGAACAGCAGCACACCAGTTGTGTCTTCACGAATCAGCACACACCACAGAGAATAATTGTGATCCACAATAAAATCCGTGTGCATCCTGAATGAACAGAGCGAACCGCTATAGCAGGTCGTCAGGATATGCTCCTCCATGAACTCGGGTTCAGAGCTCCTTCCATGAAACTTGGGTTCAGATCTCAATCAGGCGGCGCCGCCGGAGCAGGTCGTCGGGCAGCCGCTCCTCCACCACGCACCCCTCCCGCGCCCTCGCCGAGCCAACAGCGGACTTCTCCGTGGCTCCATGGATCCATCGCCGGCGGCAGGCCGTCGTCCAAGAGAGCTTCACCCGCCGGGATAGAGACGGGGGATGGAGGCGAAGAGGAGGCGGGGGAAGGGGGCGGCGCCGGCCGGCGAGCTAGCGAGCGGGGAAGGGCCGACGGCGAGCGGCGCAGCGCCCCCTACGCGCGACGAATAGCGGAGGCGTCGAGGGCAGGGGAGTCGCGCCCCCCAGGCGTGCGCGTGGTGAAGGGGTTGTGGGAGGCGGCGGTAATTGCGGGTAGTTTCACCTCAGCTCCGTAACAAGGTCTATTTTGATCAGTCTTAGAGTAGCAGAAGAGGTGTTTTAAAAATTTATACTATAACTGTATAAAATCCACTAAAGATCAAGTTGAATATATTCTAATAGAGATCGATTTTACGACGGATAAAGTTGAATATATTCTAATAGAGATCGATTTTATGACGGATAAATCTACTGATGCTCTTTTATTATAAGAGAAAAACACTACAGCATGAGTTTGGCTGAGCCGTAATAGCACGAGGGAGCATTTATAAGCTACTCTCAACGAACTAATCAAGTGCACGTGAAGAGATCGATGTCCTTCCTCTAATTCTGTCAGTATCATCATCCGTCACTGCCGCACCATGTACGCCACACGCTTCTCTTACCAGCTCTCCCTCTCACACTCTGTCCTGCTTTGATTTGCGGTTGATCGTGAGTACATGCTCGATTACCATCCGCATAAGTCGAGTGGGCGGGTGGGAGACCGGGAACAGAGCCCGTATTATTTTGGTGCCAAGTCAATTGACCACACAAAGATAATGACCTTTCCACGCGGTTCCATGGCAAAAAGGAAAAAAAAATAAGTGTATGTTTCCACACAGTTGCCATCAGGTTGCACCGGCTGGTTAGTCAATATTTTGACGAAGTGTAGAAAATTATGATCTCAGGATCCCTTAGAATCACTAAACAAATTTCAGAAGTAGCAATACCCTTTTCTTCACTCTTCAACACAGAGACCAACTCATTGTCTTTCCCACCATGCATCCAGCTATAAAGCTCCTCCTCTTCCACGCCTTGGCTGCCACGTTCCTGACATCCAAAGCGCTGCAGCTTCGGCCAACCAGAGCTGAAGGTGCAGCTGGGGCAAGCTGCATGCTGCACGAACGTGACGCCTTGCTGGCCTTTAAGCATGGCATAAGCAGTGATCCCGTGGACCTCCTTGCCTCTTGGCAAAAGGACCACGGAGACTGCTACCGGTGGAGAGGCGTCGGCTGCAGCAACCGGACTGGCCATGTTCTCAAAGCTTCAACTTCGTAATGTGAGCGTACGTGACATCAAACTTGTACTCTGATTACCTTTTCAGAAAGCAAGATAAGTCATTCCTTGAGAATTCCTTTTGAGACTCCAGCGCCGCCTCCACGCGGGCAGCTCAGCGAAACCCTAGCCGCGCCGGCAGAGCAGGCAGCCGGCAAGGCACGCGCGGCCAGCCAGGATGGGCTCGAGTAGGCGCAGCATGGCGGCGGCAAGGATCTTCTTTGCCATCTCCGTTGCTCCTCATCTCATGGCCATGCCGGGCCGGCCAGCATCTTCTGGGCCTTGGGCAGGCAAATCCGGTACCCTACGACGGGATCCAGAAGTCCCAGGTGGAGGGGGCTGCGCAGACCTTGGGCACCGGGTTCTGGGCTTCGGCAGCTTTACCGCACAACGGTGGCAGCCGCCCTGGGCCAGATCAATGACGGAGGCGCATCATTGGCATAACAGTTCGACGGTTGGTGAGCATCGGTAGTACTGCGAAGATTCGAAGGCGGTGATGCCTGCGAGCGCCACTTCCCTTGCTGGAGACGTTATTTTGTTCTTCTGAGGATCTCTCTGGGTGAAAACTCATGACAGGTTCTCTGGTGGGGTGATAATGACATTTGCGGATGTCATTTTTCTCGTTGGAGATGTTGCTCTTGGAAGATTCCTTGGGTTGTCAGCTTTGGAGCCGGCAACGAGTTGGTGACTCCTTTGCATATACACCAGGTTCTTCGTGTTGTTGCCAGGTTACAACATCTGATGTCTTCAAGATGGTCGGTGTCCAACGATCTTTCGGTACCCTTATTAGGTCTGATAGACGTGTGTGGCGGCATTGTCTCAATGTCGGTGGTCATACTTTTGTGGAGTCGACATTACGGAGCAAGTTAATTATCGCGTAGAACTACTAGGGTTCCTTGTTGGGATTTTTATTCCCTCCGTCCGTCTCTTTTATTTTAGTTTTTCCCTTTATAATAATTAACATGATTCTACCTGTTGATAGATGAAGCCGGATATGAAATACTATCTATTATTAAAAAAAAAGATAAGTCATTCTTTACTCCCGCTGGATAAACTTATCTACCTTGATCTCAGCACATGAACAACCTTACCTGCTTGAGCGACCACATACCAGATTTTTTAGGCTCTTTGGTGAACTTTAGATATCTCAACCTGTCGGGCATACCATTCTCTGGTAGAGTGCCTCCCACCTTGGTAACCTCTCAAAGTTGAAGTATCTTGATCTCTTCCTCTTGGGTTTTAGGGGTCAACTCTACTCAACGGACATCTTATGGTTAGCTGGCCTTACTTGGTTGGAATATCTTGACATGAGCATGATTAACCTCAGCACAATTGTTCATTGGCCTCATGTGGTCAACATGATTCCGTCCATGAAGGTAGTCCGTCTTAATTTTTGTTCACTTCCAGGTGCAAACCTATCACTCCCACACATTATAACCTTACAAATCTTGAAAGACTTGATCTGTCTGATAATATTTTTGACTACCCAATGGCATCTAGCTGTCTGATAATATCTCTACCTTGCGGGAAATAGCATGTACAGTGAAGTTCCTGATGCACTAGGGATATGACGTCCCTCCAAGTCCTTGATTTGTCATTTAATCGGCACATGGGTATTATGAAAACAAGCTTCAAGAGACTGTCCTAGATCTCATATTTTGTTATTCTAATGGAAAAATTCAGGAATCGATAGAGCAGATGCCACAATACCGCGCAAACAAACTGGAGGAATTGCATGTGGGATATAATGATATTACTGGAATGAACCAAGTCAAATGGCACAATTGACGAGCTTAGTGGTTGAGATTTCTTAGCGTTACTATCGGGTTTGTTAATCCCCGGCAACGGTGTCAGAAATTCTTGTTGAGATTTCTTAGCGTCACTACCGGGTTTGTTAGTCTCCGGCAACGGCGCCAGAAATGCTTGTTGAGATTTCTTAGCATCACTACCTGTTTGTTAGTCCCTGACAACGGCACCAGAAATGCTTGTTGGTAATTCTTAACGTCGCTATCAAGATGGGCAACGACGCTATAAAGGCCTGTGGGGTATTTTTTATGTCTATTGAATTATTCCGCAAGCGCACAGAATGTACCGATGTAGCACTTCACCGAGGATGAGTATTTTAAAGTATCGTTATTTATTTTATCCCAAGGGAAAGAGGTTGCTATAAATATTTAATAAAAAGGAAAAGAGATCCTTATGTCTACTATGATCTAGTGTCAACTAGTTCAGAAGGGGGTAAGCGAATAATAGGAAGGATAGGTAAATGAGAAAGCAAAGAGTCTAATCTAATGATAACTAGTAGAGTGTTAGCTAGGTGGGAGGACAATGAGTGAGTAAAGGACTCCTATATATCTAACTTTACACCTATGAACTTAACCCTAACAGATAGATGACATAACTAGACTGGTGCCTTACTGTTTGTGTGAAGAGGATAGCCGAGAAAGTAGAAGATAGAACATCTACTAAAGCGACTATTTAGCTTATGAACGCCCTACCTTTTAAGAACTAGCCCGAACGTGATGAGAAACCCTAATGCCGCCCAAGACCTGCCACCTCTCGGGAGTGCACTCACGAACTGTCCGTGCGGACCAGCGGCAATCAAAGGTGAGATTAATCCTAAGCATCACGCTTACACTTACTCTCGGCTCTAGCTAACGTGCAGATAACTAAAGCTCCTATGCAAGATAGGATGATGATACACACACAAGGAGTTGTTTATAGGAAATCAATCTAACTAAGACAACTATACTACTAAGACAAGTGCACAACAAGACTATAATGAATATAGACTTGTACTAACTAAATACTAAGTACTAAGTAAAGTAAAGTAAAAATATATTGATAAAAAGGAAAGTCTTACAAAAAGAGAAAGATACAAGAGCTATACCAAACCCTCTAGAAGACGACTCCAGAGACCCCGAGCTTTGCTCGACTCGACTCTAACTCCCACTCTAGACTAACTACTACTACTCTTGCTTCTTGATCTCCCAAGCTAGAATTGGAGTGTTGGAAGATTTGAGAGATGATTTCCAAGGGTGGTGGCAGCCTCTTTTTATAGGGGAAGGAGAGGGGATGCCATATCAGCGATCCGTGTGCTCCATCCCTTTACACCTTTGGATAAACCGACCTTGAAACTGCGTTGATTGGACATCCAGGATTGAGCACGTTGCATGGAGGCATGCAGCAAGTCAGTGGGAGGCCAACTGACCTGGTTGGGCACCAGGTGGGGGTCGGCCGACCCCCCTATGATAGGTGGGTCCCACCTAGATCTTCTAGAAGGTAGCCCCATCTGTCATATGAAGTGGCTCCGTCAGTTGCTGAGCATTTGTCACGTTGCTTTCTTCCTTGTGGGCCCATGTATCCATGTGCAATGATCTTTTGCCGTTGGATGAAAACACAAGTTGATCTGACGGTTGAGTTGGACTCTAGGGACCTTGGCATGGATCATGCTCAAAGCTCAAGCCAGGGTGAGCCCATAGAGGGGTCGACCGACCCCTATGTGGGTCCCCCTGAGCTGTATTTTGTTTTTCCTAAAATCAGAAGCTAAGAGTACAAGTGGAACTAGTTATTGATAAAATATGCTCATGTTATGCTATTCTTCCTCGGCACTGAGGTACGTTGACAATGTTTTGAGTGTGGAATTCTATGGTATATCCACCATCAGCACTTAGTTGTTTTTGACATATCTGAGAACAATCTAATTGGAACCATACCATCAGTGGTGGGGCAGCTTGCTAGTTTAAACAAGCTTGCTAGTTTAAACACCCTTGACCTCTCTGGCAACTACCTTTCTGGACATTTGCCATCTGAGATTGGTATGCTTGCTGATTTAAATGTTCTAGACTTGAGTTTCAGTGAATTGAATGGTGGTATCACAGAAAAACACTTTGCGGGATTAGCAAAACTGAAGCAACTATACTTGTATGGAAATTCCTTGAACTTCACAGTTTCCTCCGAATGGTTCCCTCCGTTTAGTTTAGAAGATGCAATCGGGCAGTACTTCTCTGTGGTCACCAAGGGGCAAGAACTGTATTATGATGTCAGAATATTTGAAATGGTGAGCATTCACTTGTCACACAACCACTTATCTGGTGGTTTCCAGAAGAAATAGACAAGATTGGGGCCATGAAGTCACTTTTCTCACCGGACCTCTCAAACAACATGCTTTCTGGAGAAATCCCTTCCAGCTTATCAAACAACATGAAGATTGGGATTTATGCTGGGTTTCTGGCCTGTGTTTTGTATCCTGTTGTTCAAGAAAGCATGGAGGGTTGCTTACTCCTGCCTCATTGACAAGATGTACGATCAGATGTATGGCAAGGGAGGGATCTATTGCTGAAGTATGAGACATTAAAAATCAAGCACTGCTATGCTCTGGACATCTGAGCCTTGAAGACATCGGACTGAAAAAGTATATAAATAGCAGCACCTTAAGTTCTGATTTTTGTTGTTCTACTGAAGTTAATGTATAGTGTATACAGTTGTTTATTGCTGTATAATAAATTAATAATTGTTCTGTCTTCCTGAACCCCTGATATATCTTGGTGTGAGCTTAGAGTAATGATTTGTCATTATAGGTGTTGTGAAAGTTGCAAGAAAGTCAACTCTGTGATGTAATAAAGTCGAATATGCTGAATATGCCGGGTTCAGCCATTCAGTTGTCAAGTGCGAGCAAGTAAATTTATTAATGTAAGCTGTCACGATTCATGAGCTGCTTAACAATTCACTTTCTGCTTACATTTGGCATAGAGCACACGTGCCTTCAACTTATAAATTGTAATAACCAATATGTACATGCTTCTGAGGAATCAGAAATTCAGAATGCCCAGGATCGTAGCCACTTGTGGTAACACAGTCATGGTGCAGCCCTCCCCTCCTTGGCATCCTTGTACATCTGATCGATGCAATCCTGCAACAAATTTGCCTTTTATGAATAAAATTACAAACATTGCAGCTTTCCTTAAAGAAAGCTTCACAGCATTGTAAAACTTGTCTGAATTTAGATAGTTCGCTCAAACCTTGTAATATTTGAGCAGCTGGGGTCTCTTGAGCTTAAAGGTTGGAGTGATGAGGTCCTTCTCGATGCTGAAAGGCACTGGCTCAAGGTAAACTGCTTTCAGCATTTCAAAGCCTCTCAACTGTATTCACAAAACAAGATTGAAATTTATTGTTCTGAATAATTGTGTAGCAACCATGGAATTACATTTATGCAATTAATCGCTTGCTAGCTCTGTCTTGTATATCGAGCACCGACTTACCCCAAGTTTCTTGCCAGTTTGGTTCAGCTGATCCTGAATGTAACTCCTTGCTTTGGGATCAATGCACAGCTCTGCGAAATTGCCGGCCTTGTTGTTTGCTGCTGCCCATTCCTCGAGAGCTTGCCTCTCAGGGACAACCACAGCAACAAGGAATGACTCAAAGCTGTTCCCATAGACCCAGACCTGGTTCAGAGGAGCCATCCTCTAGGTAAGTTAAATCTGACCCTGAAACTAATTTGTTTTAGGATTTTGTTGGTATCAGAAAGTGTACCGATGCCACAAGGGGTGACTGCATGTATGCTCTTTCCAGGACCTCAACCGCTACATACTCTCCCTGGGACAGCTTGAAGATGTTCTTCTTTCTGTCAATGATCTTCATCGTGCCATTGGGTTGCCACTCCCCAATGTCACCTGCACACATAAGGTGAGGCTTCACAAATCAATCATCCTCACTAACTGATCATTCAGTTAGCTCCAAAAGAAGTGAGAAATATTTTATTTCACCTGTATGGAACCAGCCATCTGAGAACACTTCCTCAGTGAGGCCAGGGCGCTTGTAGTACCCAGAGAACATGTTGTGGCCCCTCAAACAGATCTCACCCCTGGGCATGTCTGATAGTGCATCATACCCCATTTCAGGGACCGACTCCAGCCGTGCTTCGATCGTTGTGACAGGAGGGCCAACTGTTCCAATCATTGAGAAAACATTTCCGATTGACGTGAAGCATCCTGCACAACTCTCAGTGAGCCCTGCATAACAATATGAGAAGTGAGATCACATGTTTCTCAAGACCAGACTAGACATCCTGTTAACTGGTTTAAGAAATCCAATACTAATTTAAAAAAAAAAAGATGAACGATTGGTTGTTCATTTTTATCCATAAAAACTGAAGTGGGTCATGGTAAAATGCGTCTGAAGCTTTTACCATATCCTTGTACTACAATGCTGCAGCTGGTTACCCGCAGGAACTCTTCAATTTGCCCTGGCAAAGGTGCTGCTCCTGCTATCATGAGCCGTATACGCCCTCCAAGCCCTTCCTTTATCTGTAATAGCAACAATATAAATGCTCAGAGCTTTGTAAATAAAATAAAAAATGTATAAAGCGGTCCAACACAGTACACACTTTGCTGAAAACTATCTTGTCGAAAAAAGGTGACGCTTCCTGCTGCTTCAGCCCTTTCTTCATATTGGCAAGTTTGCTGTTTGGAAATGGACATTTTTTAATTATATTTGAAATGTAAGCATTCATGGATTTAAGCTAACTTGCTTATTCAAGTTTGTAGTACAACTTACTAGTTGTAGGCATACTGAAAAAGGTGTTTGGCTATCATCCCTCCAGACTGAATTTTCATGTTTATACCTTCAATAATGAGATCGACAGATTATGACTAAGCATGGAATCAAAACGGAATTGAGAATAATAAAGTTATTCTGGGTTGCTTTGAACCTGTATATATATGATCATAAACACGAGGAACACCACAAAATATTGTCGGTTTCATCACTTGCACATCCTCCATCAGATACCTAATGTCCTGTAAAAACAGGTTTACACCTCAGTAAGCATAAGAGAATAGGCACCACAGTATTTAGAAGAAAATCAAAGAATTCTTTGAATTGCAACAGTTAGTTCGTACCCCTTGCCAGAATCCAATGGAGGCTCCTTTAGAAATACAGTAGTTCTCAATTACTTGATCAAATATATGTGCTAATGGAAGGTACGAAAAATAGGAATCCTCTTCTGTGATCTGCATGTATATTAATGTCAGAAGTGTAACATTACTTTAACTAAACAAATCAACTGAGGAAGAAGCCATGATAAATTTTACAATAGATGTTGATCATACATGTCTTTGGTGATATAAAAATGTGGGGAACTACAGAAGAAATTAGTACCACAGATCTAATAGACTGGAATCTTGCTTGATGTTTATGCAGATAAAAGATAGTTAGAGCTTACCACTTTATCTGTCTCTTTGAGGAGGTGTTCTGTGGTCATAACACCAGCAATGATAGCCCTGTTTGTGATTATCACGCCTTTGGGATCTCCAGTTGTTCCGCTGGTATATATGATTGTACAAATATCTTCCTTACATTTATTAGGAAGTTTGCAGTCTTGTTTTCCCTATTCAAACAGAACATTCGACATGGTCATGGTAATGGTAATGGTAATGGTAATGAACTAGTAGTCCTTTAGGCACCCACAAAGAGTTGGTAAGAGTTGATAAGAAATCAGACTGACCATTGAAGAAAATTCTTCCCAAGAAAAGCAATAGACACCCAACTTCTCAGCTTCCATTTTCATCTCACTTGCGAAATCTCCAAAACTAACAATGGCTAAAGATGCACCGAGTCATATAAATGATCATATAAAGCAGCCTACAGTCATATTAAGAATTCTGGTGTTACAGAAGGTAACCTTTGAGGTGGGCTGTGCACTTAGGGACTACGGCTAGTATCTGAAAAGTACAATTCAACGACTTGTCAGGTGTAAACAGATTGCAATGTACAAAATTGATCTCCAAAAACTAATTTCAAATCGATAGCATTGATTTTAGCAGGTTCATGCACAGTTCTGTTGTAATCTGGTACACAACTACACGTTACCTAACCGTGTAACTAAATTTAGATCCCAAACACATGTAGCATTTACTGGAAACATATTAATCAGTATGATGCCGAGGCCACAGTGCAGAGGGTGTTCAAAGGGGGGCAAATGTTTTGCTTACTGATTTGATCTTGCTCTCCTGGACAAAGGCAATGGATATCTCAGCATGGTCCATGATGAATTCAACAGCATTTGCTCCTACACCGTGTTACACCTTAATCGTCAATAAGAAAATAGGATTTGATAATGACAAAATAAGCACGCCGTTGTGAGTTATTCATTCATTGTAATATTTTTCTAGTCTAAGATGATTGTTCATCAACACCTGTTAACCATGTCCATAAATCTGAGTATTCCTGAATTCAGACATTCAGGCAATCAGGCGTTTATGTGTTGCAGTGAACCTACCGAGGGTGTCATACAGAGGCACATAGCATATTCCTTGACTGTTGCATGCCTGAAGGAACAAAGTTTGGATCAGATTACACTAAAGAACAATTCTGATTAAAAAATGAAATAAAAAAAGGTCACCTGCATGGCCGTAACCCATTCTGGACAGTTGGCTCCATATATGCCACAGTGAGCTCCCTGCATATATCGATTTGACGAATCAGTTCTCATACTGGATGCATTTTCAGGATAAAGATGAAACAGAAAAATGGACAGGAACATCAAACGGGCATTGTTGGCTCACATGCTCAACGCCCAAGCTTCTGATTGCTGATCCAATCCTCATGACCTTCTTGTACACTTCCTCGTACGTTTGCCACACATACTCACCGGCCTATATATGAGGAAAACAATCGAGTTCAGTATCTGAAAGAGCAGGTAAAATTTCTGCCAAGATAATAAATCTGTAAAGATTCGGCTTTACCTTGCCATCTGTAACTTGGCGCCGGCCGAACATCCTGTTCGTGGGGTATTTCTTGACTGCTCCACTACGAAACCATATAAAACCAAAAACATTCTGAAAAGTCTAGGACCTTGTGATATAATAATGTTAATATACCACCAAAATGCTCGCAAAAAAAATGTACCACCAAAAGATTGGCATCAAGCTACACATACTCGTAGAATATACTCCGTAGTAACGGAGAAAGCTAGAAAGGACAACACATTGCGAAAACAGAGGCCACTAAGCTAGGAGGTGGTAGCCTCCCAGGAAACCGAACCGAACCTGAAGAAGTCCCAGGGGGACTGGATGTCCTGCGGGAGCTCCATGAGGCCGTCCTTGGCGTAGATGCTCCGGTACACAGGCCCGGCCGACGGCCTGCCGCCGGCGGCCGGCGTCGCCTCCCCGACCTTCACGATGAACGTCTCCGGCATGGACATCCTCCACTCCTCTCCTCTGCACCGACGGGATTTGGGCAAAATGCAGTGTGGATGGATCTCCCTCACCTCTCCCTCTGGACTCTGGAGTCTGGATCTTTGAGCTTGCAGTCTGGATGGGAGGGCAGTTATGGTGGTGAGAAGGTTGGTGGGCAATTTAAAGCTTGTGTTACTGCTATGCCGGTGCAGAGTAAGGTCACCTCACTGGGTAGGTGGCATCACTGACTGACAGTTGTCCTATTTATATACAGAGATAATTACGTGAAATTAAGCGGACGTGTTTTATAGACAAATTATGTTAAAGAAACATGAGAGAGGTGTCCTTGCCAGGTCAGCGCTATGCCATCTGGCATGTAAGGCACGCAGTTGTTGCTCTCCAGAGTCCAGAGTCCAGAAGAAGCAGGAGCAGGCAGGGAGGGCGTTGGTGGTTAGACGACGGACGCGAAATGGCGGCAACTGAAAGCGCGGCGGGAAACAAATTATATACGACGTCAGAGGATACATGTCATCGCCAACAGGCAACAGCTTTGGGCAGCATTCGTGCCCGCGATTTTAATAACCGTTAATAGTTTCTCTCACATCGTATCGTCGTCGGCTCTTTAAGTTTTTTTTTATTTATTCGTTTTTGTAATTTTATTAGTAAGCAAGGCTCCTGATCCTGAATTCCTGACGATGATCTCGAGTGTTTGAGCTTCGGGGCAGATGGTCAAGGACGGGCCAATCTAGGCCATGCGGCAGGAGACAAACTAGGCAGCAGGCCAGCTTTTGATTCGAGTCAAACCGTACCAGTCGAACTATTTAGCAGAGTTCGGTCTCCAGCGTGGCCAGCGACTTGTACATCCAAATGGAATTAGAAAAGCACCTTCACCCGAGCAGTGCCAGGCTACGCGGGTGATGTCCAAAAGACCAAAACTAATAATTTTCTATTGCTCTCGGTGTGGCTCATTGCAAACACCGCTATTGATTGTGACACTAAACATGCCAATTCTCTCGGTTCGCTTGTGACCAACACTACACCTGCTCTTGACCGCTGGCCTGGCTGGCCTCTCCTCCCACATTCTCTGTTGGGCTCCCATGCTGCCAGCGCAGGCCCATTACTCTCCATGGCTGGCTCTTCTTCCCTAAAAAAATAGCATGCCCCACAAGTCCTCTCCATGACGTGCGCATGAGAGGTTGCGGTAACTTGACGGTGAAGTTTTCTTCCCTCTCCTCCTCTATACATGTAACCATCAATGATCAATGAGAATAAAACGAGTTTATTTTGCCTACATTCTGTCTCTCTTTTACTTTCTCGCAATTCTACTCGCAACACGTTATGAGCACCTACCCTCTATCCAACTGAGCCATCCTTCCTCAATTGGTTAGAACATCGATTGAGAAATCAATCAAGACGAGGTGGAACAAGGTAACAATACCGATCGCCTCTACATCGATCAGCTCTCCAATCTGTTACCTCTCCTCCGACGAGGATGAGGACAGCGCTCCTTTCATCGGCCTCGGCGCCGCGAGATGGAAGGAGGCGAACAAGCGGTTGCGCTCCACGGAGACGACTGCTGGCCCTTTGCGGCCAGATCACGGCGACCAGGACCATAACCTATGCCCCCACGATCATCCACTGTGGCTAGCGGTCCAAGATCGGACCCACGGCCCCTGCGCCCGCGCGGCGTGGCCCCATGCTTGCGTATGGGGCGGCCTTCGCCGCAGCGGCCTTGCACCTCTGCCCGACGTCGCGAGCTTGAGAGTCCTCGTCGCAGCTTCGAACCAGCGGCGAACGGACAGCTCCCAGGCGGGCCCACGCCGCAACGCGCGGCCACAGGCGACACACCCTCCCACGCTTGCACAGCGCGGATCGGTTCCCCCTCCTGCGCGGCTTTGACGGAGAGGCGTCCGGCCCGGCGAGCAGGGCACCGGCGGCCTAGACGCGGCTGCGACAGCTGCCCCCGGTGGCCTCGCGCCTCCGCACGCCGACGACAACCTCGCGCAACCCGACGCATTGACGCTGGCAGCCTCGCGCGGACCAGGCGACGGCGGGCTTCATGCTCGAGCGGCCTCGCGTGGCTGGCGCCCGATGGCGGCGACATCCTCCCACAGGCGGACAGGCAACTCGACGACGCCGGTAGCCGTCGCGTTGCTGCCTCCTGCCAATGGCCCGCGGCTGCGGCCCCGTGCTGCGCCCGGCCCCGCGCGGTCTTCCCACGCCGCAAGCAAGGCCCGACACCCCCCGATCCTCACGCGGCCTCATGCCGCGACCACGGTGGGGCACCGCGCGGCCTCGCGCCTCGGCTCCACGCCCACGCGCTCGAGGTGGCTCGCGCCCTGGACGGTCCGCGCCAGCGGCACTGCACCCGCGCGGCCCGGCACCTAGGCGACGGCGGCGCCCCCGTGGCGCGGCCCGGCCCCGCGGCTGCGCCCGACGCCCGTGCGGCTTCGGACAAGGCGGCCAGGTGGACCGGCTGGGCGGGCCCACCCCGCGTGGGTGGCCCACGCAGCGCGTCGTGCCCCCCACGCTTCGTCCGCGATACGCGGATCGCCCGCAGGCGGCGGCAGTAACGGCCTCGACTGAGAGGATTTGGCATACACGAAACCGTCCGTGCATGGGGAAGAGGATAAGGTTGTGCATTTTGCACAAAACCCCCTCTGACTCTGTGAATAACATGATAGTCCAATGGATTATTAGTATATTCTAGAATAATGTTTTAGCCCTCAGGTTTTAACATAACTGCAGTGTATCACATTTACCTCAGGTAAATACTCTATGATGCACTATATTTGCCTCATGTAAATAATATTTTTGAGACCATCAGTCATCAAAATTGTATCATATTATGTACTGCTCCATATGAATTTACCACAGTAAATTCATAAATTTCATTTCTGATAGTTTATTTTTCATGCAATTTATTTTCATGCAATTTATTTATATACAATATATTTTTTGCCTGTTTAAATTAAGTCTATGGTCGATTTTTTTCTCCATATTTGGAATGCTTTTCACTCGATGTCACCTTGCTTTATTAATTTGATGAACACAAGGTAGTACCTCATACTACTGTGGGATTTATTCCTCAAAGTGCTCTCCCATTTAATTAATAAACATACAAGGACCACATCTCGATGTGAAATAATTATAACTAAAGGTCTACACCCACATGGTGATTACCTACGTTCCACAAAATGAGATAAAATCCCATATATCATATGCAAGTTACCTTGCCTTACTTTATGTAATTTTTATTTATTGCAATTACATTATGAATTTACTTTTTAGTACATGTTCAATACGTTTTGTCCATTTCAATTCCCTATTACATGTACTCATGCAAATATTTATGTGATTACCTCACCATTAGTTTACAATGTTCTAACTTTTGCATATTGGCAAACCACACGGTAGTACCATAGTACTACATGCGAGATCTACACTATGTCACACATAGTGACTATCCGCACCGTGCGTATCCAATACTAAATTTTAGAACAAATGACCTTCACCTTTACGGTGACAACTTTTGTTCATTTTACAAAATTGGCCATACACATATGGTGTACCATAGTACTACAATGGGATTCCATCCTCAATGTGTGTACTCAATTTTAGATGTGAACTACAAAAGAGGTCTACACCTATAGGTGATTGCCATAATTCATTTTTAAATTGGCCATACACAAGCTAGTATCTCAATACTACTGCAGGATCTACACTATGTCCATCACATAGTGACTATCCGCATGTGTTTTCTAATCTAAATATGAATTGTACGAAGTTTACGCCATTTTAGTGTTTACTTTGAAAGGAATAGTCTCATAATTTGAGGTCTACACCGTGTTTCTACAAACATAGTGACTACCTCCAAGTTGAATCACCCTATAAGGTCGATGTCATTTAACCACCTTCAAAGTGTGATCAACACGTACTATTAGCATAAACACAAGGTAACGGGATGTCATCTACTGCACATACACATATTTGCAGATTATATTCCCCTAATGCAAGGACACCAATTTGCCTTGCACCTTTGTGTGTTAAATTTGCTAAAATATAATTATTGAGACTATATCTTGACAATAATTATTGTACACAATGATGTTAGTAGTGATTTTCTATCACCTATCCAATATGAGGTAAACACCACATGTGATTCGAGACTCATCTTGACTTCACAATATTTGCATATGTCAATTTAAGACACATCTTGAATTTTAAGTTATTTAAGTACCATTTGTTTAAATAAATAGCAACATATAGTGCATTAATTTGGTGACTCCTATCATATACAGAGTCTATGTTTTGGCAAAGATTTTTACATCATCTATTCCCTTAGGAATGGATCCCAAGACACTAGCAGTGACTTTGTCGCCTGTCCTTTATAGAATGGTTAGTCTATAATCAAGTATCACCTTGAACCTAAAATTTTTCCATTATTGCTATATAATTTACTACCAAGTAAATTCATACATGATCAACTCATGTAGGACATGGCTAATATTTTAGAGTTTTTCCAATCTCGCATTAAATGGAATTTATTTTCCTACCATGAGCATTGTGATATCAATAATATACTGGGGGACTAAGGCACCTTTGCTATTGTTGCTCAACCCCAACAAAATGCTCAGTCTATTTTGGATATTGTCACACTTGTTTTTGCAATTTGATGCAACTCCAACACTAGGATTTCTATAAATCCGTGTATTTAAAGGAGTGAGATCCATCTACCTTTTGCAAGTCCATCATTGGGATTTCAACAAAGGATGTTAGATTGTCCAAACTATAAATGATTGTTTATACATTCATTTATCAAAGATCTTTGATCCGTGGCAATTTATAACATAATGGATTCTCATGCATTTAAATGTCAATTTTCATCTCGAAAAGTGATCATGTGTGACAAATCTCACATTTTTACAAAAATGTGATTGTACAGTCCATGTACATAGAAAGCTCAAATATATATACCTTCAACTTATTGGAGGCAAGTGAGTTCTTTGGATTAATTTGAAGTTCACTTCAACAAGCAAACGCTTGTAAAAGTTTTCCTATTTTCATCAAAAATATTATTAGCCTAATGTCATACTACCACATGTAGTATGTTGTCCATTACCAAATAATGTCATGTACCTCATACATGGTATACAAATTCTATATGAGTGCAAATTCATACTCAAATATTGCCTCACTCTATATAGAATCATTTGAGATTCAAATAGATGGAAAGGAATCTTGTTTAGTGGACCATTGTCCCGCTAACACAATTATGAGAGATTATGCTCTCCCAGCGGTATTTAATTAATCATGGATGCATCATGTATCCTGGTTCTATAAATACCCCATGGTGTTTTCATATTATCTAGTTGCATGGTTTCCTCATAGAAACACAATAATGCAACATTTATGAAAACTAAATAATTGTGCAAATTCCTTCCATATCATCTAGGGTGTATTGTACATACATCAATTCCACATTATATGTTGCGTACAAAATAATTTTCTCTCTTTATCTCAATCAAGATTTAGGCACATTTCCCTTGATCATTCTACAATTAGAATGATGAGAAAATTATTATCTCAATTCTATTGGTCATAACATCAATGTGAGGCACCAAATTTCTCGAAGAAATTCAAGAACATACATGTGACTCCATTTGCCATTTTATGAACCATAAAGATACTATGTAATGCACACTTATGCATCTACATTGTTGTCCTAAGTGTGTACCTTACTCATAAGGAACCACAAATCTACCAAACTCATTGCCCAAACTCCTCAGATTAGGGCAAACGATCCTGGACGTGGGATCTCATCCATTCACATGGAATTGTTTGGTTTTTCATGGACTATATCATTAAGTATCTTATGTTCATACACATAATGGCTCAAGTGAATCTCTTATCGAGAGAAACAAGCTTGTTGATTGATGACCCAAAAATAGAATTGGATTTTACCAACATCTAGTTGGTGGCATGCGTATTTACACAACGCGTCATAAATTCAAATTAATCAAACAGCAGTCATACGGCTCCCCCCGTTACAGTTAGTACGTGGAAATTTGGCCCTATAGCCAAAATATTTCCCATCTGCGAATCGGTAACGTTTTGCACGTATCGATTTCACCACCACAACATACATCAAAGGGCATTGGAGGTCCACATGAGGTATCATTATCCATCATTCAATAATACCTTAGATCTCTAATTAGGGATTCATTTCATTGCCCGTATGTTGAATACATCTTTGAGGAAGATTCCAGGCATTAGGGGGAGACACTTACCACACAAAAAATGCCAGTAATCAAAAATAGAATGTCACTACTCATATTTGATCCTCATATCCACGTACCAAAGAATCTGAACCAATAGTTCACATATCTTATATTTGCAACACATTGCAAATAGTCTGCCAAAATGCATTTACTTGTCATACAAGTATCACCAAATCTGATTCCCATTTGGTGTGCCAGAAAGAGTGGAGGTGCCTAACAAAGCCACTCAACTCCTGAATCTGATCAAGAGGGGGAGAAGTATAGCCACATGGAAATACACCTTCTTGCAAGCATCCTCGGATTAGGGGGAGAGAATTCTCCAAGACAGTACATGCATATCAACCTCATGTTGATAAACATTATGGATATTTACTATCCAAAGCCTATGGATGTTTAACATCCAAAAGCCCAACACAACTTGTGCACAAGTTGTGTTCTTGAGCTCCTCTAGGGTGTACAAGTCAGTAAAAGCCTAAGACACCCTTTATTATAGTCCCCACATGATTCTTGTCATTTTGCACTCTTCGTGCCTAAGGGTCATCGGAAAATTCCAGCGATAATAGCTGGAGATGCGTCACCAAAGAGACCCTTACGAACATCCAATGACATTAAATCCATTAAATCCATTCTAGCCATTGGCAAACACTGTTCTTCGGTGTTGTGTGGGTGGAGTGCCACCGGAGAAATTTGGTGCCTCCCATTGCCAATAATAAAAAAACTAGTCCTGGAACGTCAATGGTCATAAGAGCCTTTCTCCAGTGCTTCTATATAGGGATGCAAAAAGTTTTTGGACCCTGGCAGTAGGCTTTATGATAGCTAGCCTTAAAAATCCTTAAGTGCCAAAACCGTCAAAGAAATTAATTTCCCTTAACATCTATCTTTGACGGAAATCGATCAACAGTAAATAGCCAAGGATATTTCCTTGGGCATTTTGCTATTTTGCTTGATGGTTATTGACATGAAGTTTCTTTTGGGATTCCGGTAGCGTGTACTAAACTACCGCGGGTAGCTTTATTTGCCCTGTTCCTGCTTCGCATTCTGGCTAAATGACCATTATAATAACTAATGACTCGTTAAGAAGCAAGGGTCTGGTCTGACGCGCGGGATCGAAACGCCACCTAGCTCGTCATAGATAAATGTTAGCATAGATTTTTGTCACGTGCCTATATCTAACCTAATATATACCCATCATATCATTCCTCCGTCGACAGTGGCGCCATGAGAGCAACGTGTTAACGCGTCGTCGTCGTGTCCCTCCTAGAACACCACCCCTCGCGATATAAAAGGCCAGCCACAGACGCTCACCAAACAAAAAAGATTAGCCACCTTCGATTTATCATTATATGTTGCCTCCTTGTTTCGTCGTCATTCGGTTTATTCACCAATCATCGTCGTCGATCAGCCGCATCCAGCATGGGCGGAGGCGGCAGTCCCATGCAGACCGTGCTGTCGGCTCCCGGCGTCAAGGACAAGAAGGTGGTCTCCTTCACCAGCGACGACGCGGCGACGACCGACGAGAAGGACGCCGTCGCCGGCCTCATCCACTCCATCATCGCCACGTCGAGCCCCGCGCAGCGGACCGCCTTCCACGTCTTCCACCTCAACGCCGTCGTAGACCTCTACTCCGCCTGGCGCCGCGCGCTCCCCGACGTGCGCCCCTACTACGCCGTCAAGTGCAACCCGGAGCCAGCTCTCCTCGGCGTACTCGCCGCGCTCGGCGCCGGCTTCGACTGCGCCAGCCGCGCCGAGATGGAGGCCGTGCTCGCGCTCGTCGGCGACGACGGCGGCGCCACCCGCTGCATCGTGTACGCCAACCCGTGCAAGGAGGAGCCGCACCTCGAGTACGCGGCGGAGGCCGGCGTCGTGCTGGTCACCTACGACACCGAGGCCGAGGTGGCCAAGGTCGCGCGCTGCCGCCAGGAGTGCGAGCTCCTGCTCCGCCTCAAGGGCCCCGACGGCGGCACCACCGGCGGCGACCTGATGACAAGTACGGCGCGCACGCGCACGAGGTGGTCCCGCTCCTGCGCGCCGCGCAGCGCGCGGGCGTGCGCGTCGCCGGCGTCTCGTTCCACGTCGGGAGCCCCGTGTCCCGCGTCGAGGTGTACCGAGGCGCCATCGAGTCCGCGCGCGCGGCGTTCGACGCGGCCGTCGAGCTCGGCATGCCGCCCATGCGCGTCCTCGACATCGGCGGCGGGTTCAAGGCCGGCCCCGGCGGCGCCATCGGCGAGGCCGCGGCGGTCATCAACAACGCGATCAAGCGTTTCTTCGGCGACCTGCGGCCGTGCGTGGAGGTGATCGCCGAGCCCGGGCGGTACTTCGCCGAGACGGCGTTCACGCTCGCCGCGCACGTCATCGGGAAGCGCGCGCGCGGCGAGGCGCGCGAGTACTGGATCGACGACGGGCTCTACGGCTCGCTCAACAACGTGCTCATGGACCACAAGGTCCCGCGCCCAAGACCGCTGCGCCCCGCCGCCGGCGAGGAGGAGAAGACGACGCACGCGTCGACGGTGTTCGGGCCGACGTGCGACTCCCAGGACCTGGTGGTGAGCGGGTACCAGCTGCCGGAGATGAGCGTCGGCGACTGGCTCGTCTTCGACGACATGGGCGCCTACTCCACGGGTGCCGGCTCCAAGTTCAACGGCTTCGACATTTCGGAGATGAAGATCTACGTGGCCTACTCCAGCTGAGCAACACCATCGACGGCGTCACGATGATCCGTATTTGGAATTTTGGATATCCCTATTTGCACGTTAGGTTAAATTAGCGAGTGAGTTGGTCCGCGCAATAGCCGTTCGTAGCTGGTTTGCTTATATTGTAAAATTTTGATTTTTTTAAATTTGAATATATTCTTTCAAATAGTTTAATTTCGTATCTTTACTTTATCTATTGATATGAACTTCACTCTGAGCTATTGTCTTCTTTCTTGTTTCTTCATTTTTTTTCCTATTATACTAAGTAGCCTTCGGTCTCATCTTGGTAAGTTCTATTGGAGATAAAAAATCACTTTAATTAATTCCAAGTCTTTAACCAGTCCCTTAGCTCTCTTGAATGTTTAAACTTTAGCTGATTTATTTTCCATCGTGGACCTAGAGTTTCTTTCTTTCTACAATGTCATTTAATTCATTATAATGTTGTACATGTCTTGGAGCCATCGGCTAGGAGTTTGACACCATTGTTAAGTTCCACGTAATCATCAGTCAGTTTTATGGACAACTTATATATTGGGTTGTCTTTAGTTTTTTTTTGAGATTACGCAGTACAACATAGACGTCCACAACACGCACGCACACTCATCCCTATAAATACACGTACGCAAACGCTATCCCTATGAGCACCTTCGAAGGACTGAGCCGGCAAATTTCATGAAGTCACTACACGCACCTTGCTATCGATGGGGACATCGATTACCACTTAATACATAGCATCGGTATAGAAAAATCCTAAGAAAAGGTGTGCCACATAATACATCGCCTACCACTTAGTACAAGCTTTCCCTTACATGCGAGTACCAGGATTTGAACATTGGTGAGTAGCATCCCACTGGACAGTGGTACCATTGGACCATAGGCTAGTAACCCATGATTCGAGCTAGGGAAAGCTTGTACATACTATCTCATTCGTAGATGGTTGTGAGATGGCATTAGCTAGCCAGGCGACATGGACATCAGATCATGTCCACTTCATTCAAGAACTTCAAGGGTGAGTTGAACAAGCATATCAAGAATGGGACAAAACCAAATTGGGAGAAGTTGCACCAGTTATAGTACTGGGGATGAATACAAGATATTGAGTGAGGCATGAGAAGCTAGCATAAGAAAGAATTTGAACTCCGAGAAGATCATAATTCCACATAGGCTCGGCCCGCGTGGATATGAGAAGGAAGTTCCCAAACGGGATAGGGAACATGAATAGGTCGAGTGCATTACTCCTGCAGAGCTTGATCCAAGAGGTTCATTTTAGCGAAAGGGTCATCCTACAATGATGACATATCAGTCACACTAGGGGTAGCAAGTCAATGCATGTAGGAGCTCATCAACATGGTTGTCGCAGTGCATAAGGAGGCTGACCAAAGGGAGGTTCGAATTGAACAAGGAGAGGGACACATTGACCCATGCACACAGAAACAAGAAGCATCCCCAATACACAAGGGGTTGTTGTTCCTCCTTGGAAGAGATTTCATTTGAGGAGACCAAGCAACAAATCAGAGCTTGTTAGGTGCAAAATACATGGACACCCGAATAAGATGAATAATGAAGAACTCATGGGTTATCCTAGAGATAAAGGCCCAGCCCAATCATAGGTCCTGAAGCCAACGACTTGGATCAGGAAAGGACGACCTAGGGCCGCTTCATGCTCCTCGAGAGCAAGGAACAAAATGAGATTTGCCTCACATGACCCATTGGGTAAGGGATCCTCTACCTTAAGGTAGGGTGAGTGACCCACTGTGGCCGGTGGAGGACGAGAGAATACCAATTCGCCCAGCTCCTCGGAAGCGCCCTCGTCCTCGTGGAAAGGGAAAACGAGTCATAACCATAATCTTGATGGGTCCACGTTGTTCCTCCAGACTCAATCGAGGGATTCAGTAAAGGGGACACACACCCTAAATTCCTAGAGTATGATGCCCCTGAATCGGCCATATGGGTATCACATGACCCTAAGGAATAAGTCGCCTAGGTGCTATGAGGAGGTGCACCATACAAATCGAGCAGGGAAAGATGCCCAGCAAGAAGCCGTGGAGGAGCATAGAGACTTCTAGACTATGTCAGTTCGGAAGCATCAACACACACGCAGGACCATAGAGAATTGAGCATCTCACTGGCTCTCTCTCTTGATCCCCCCCTTCCCGCCCATGTTTGTAACTCTCCTTTGCAAACCAAAATACAAGAGCGGGTAGCACACCAGCTCCCATAACTGGATGTAGGGATGTTCTGCTTGAACAATATAATCCCTTTGTGCCCACCTTAGCTCACCATACAAAGCCTCTAACACGTGAACACGAATAATTACTAGTTGGCTGGATTTCAAAACATCGACGACAGAGCTACTCGAGACTCCCACCGAATGAGCGACCGAGGAATAGAGGAATACAGAAGGCTGGAGCAAATGTGGAGAAGGTAAAGACTTTCATGAATTCTGGTTTTGTGCGGAAGATTAAAGTGGTGGTTGCAGCGAGAATGGGTAGTGCTAGGGCATCACAAGTCATGCCAACTGTGACACACATGAGCCCAATGTTCAAGGGTAGCAGCTATGGATTGAACCCCGCTTGATGAGAATAAAGCAAATTGTAGTGTATCCAGGGGGACAATATCACTGAACCCTACTCCCTCAGGTTGTACGTGCCCCAAGAGAATGCTATCCCCTCAAGGTGACGCTAGGCTAGGCTTGGTCTGTGCAAGAAGGGTAGCTACTAGCTACTATACGGGGCCGAAATGTACCTAGCTAGAGGGTAGCTACCACTCCCAACAGTTCTCGGCCGGATTACTTGTTTAACTAGTATAGTGCCTGTGCTAACGTCACGGTTTTATCTTTAGAACGTGTATAATAACTAAACAATGATTTTTTCCATAGTTTCATTTTTCACACAATTATATATAACTTATGTATAACAATGCATAATAAAGTGATGTCTCGCGTCAACCATCTAATTCATGATTTGCTTGGTAATTGCCCATGCATTACTATAGACATATATAAAATATAAAATTGCATCACATAACGTCACACGTGAGCAGAAAATAATAAACACAATAAAAGAAGAATGAGAATAAATAGCAACATGTCTTCAAAATGAAATAGTGGAGTCAACCAATAATCTTTTTTGCTTGCCAAACATAATAATTTGCATATATGATACATGAGGAGTTAAAGCTTCCCCCTAAATAATATGCATTCCTTGCAATTTTGAGCTTGGACCAAACAAGAGCTATTCCTATTCAGTTTGATCTCACAAGAGTCAGGCAACCAGCTCTTAATCTCTCTCTTGCTGTAATGGTATATTGTCCTGTTGACGCTACAGCAACAAGCATGAATTGCAATTTAGCTTCTAAATTTTCCTGTCTACCTACATTTTTGTAGTAAAAAGAGCCAAAACGGATACCCACTTCCTCAAGCTATGGATATATATGACAGGCCACAGTGACAATGACAATAGCAAGCATCAAACATATGGCTCCTCTGGCTTTGATTTCCCTACAAGAAATCATGCATTGAAAACTTTTAACTGAAAATAGAATAGAACTGGACATAAATTGAATATTACTACAATCTAATTTGATGCAAAACCCATCTCTGGAGCATATAAATGGATCCTAATAACTTCCCAAAAATGACAACAAACCTCAGAATTGGATTTTATGAAATATATTATACATATATGAGAAAAGAAATTCTAGACACATAAATAAAAATATTTGTTTGCCCTTTCTGTACACCCTAAGATAGGAAACATTCTCAAGCACCACATTAATAATTCTAGGCACATAAATAGAAATATTAATGTTGGTTGTAAAGGGATATTGTGAGTGCACATCAATGGATAATGTGTTTATAATTTCAGAGTTCATTTAGCTAAAAGCAATCCCATAACAAAAAAAGGCAACGCCTACCTGAAGGATGAGACAATATCGCAGCAACTGGCAATAAAAAAAGGGTTGTGTGAGAGCTCCAGAAAACAATCTGTTAGAAAGAAAAGTATTTCACTATATATACAACACAAAATCAAAGGATATGTTATTCTTTTGTCCTGCCAAGTGCCAAATGCCAACCATTTTATCTTATCTTATCAAATTATTTGCCACGTTCTGCTTGTGTGTTGAAAGCAGTGAACATTATAACAGACAAAAAAAACAAGATAATAATCCAGAATTCACCACAGAAATCATTTGCTACTGAAGCACCGTCGTGGCATCCTCCTGTCCTAGCAGAGTAGCGGTGTACTCCTCAAGCAGCACCGTGCTCCACTCAAGCACCCGATTTTTCACACGAACACGGATCTGCAAGTTGAATTGCGGCAAGAAATTTTAAATCTACAAAATATTAGTAGAGATACGATTGCCGACATGGATCCAAGAAAGAAAGTATTCCCATTCAGATAAGTAAATGCCTTGGCCCTCCTCTCGATCTGACCTGATATTCATAATCAAGCAAGCCATGATTCTTGGATCCAGAAACAAGGGCAAGATAGTTCTTCTGCAAAAGATAAGCCAAGAAAATGTGTCGGAGAATAAGGAGAACCCTCGATTAAAGGGCAGGAAGATACGGGCGAAAGAGGACTAACCTGTGGAGACGGATGCGGTCTCTGTTGCGGATGCGGTGGTGGGACTAGTGGTCACGCGGAGCAACGGCACTGTCGCCGCGGGTATTGGCGCCGGTGGCGCATGTGGCGCACCAGGCCAGCGAGGCTTGGTGCCGGTGGTGCACGTGGGGGGTCCATGCCGCTGCAATCTGCTTGACGGAGGCATTCCCCAGGCCGCCGCCGGCGCAGACTCCATGCGCCCATCGTGGACGGAGCCCGACCCGACGAAGATGACCTTGGGGTCGGCAAGGAACCGGCAGCGCCGAGTGGACGGTACGGTGTTGCCCGCTGCTGCTCCCCGACCCGCGGTCCCGGCCTGCCGCCGTCGCCACCGCGAACCGTAGGAGCCGCTGCACTCTGCCCCTCTCTCGCTCTCGCGCGGCCGGTCGTTTCCTTGCTGACGGATTTTTTAAACGAAAAAATAAAAAAGAAGTATTACGGTGGATTCGAGCCGTGGTCGGTTAGACGGGGCACGCAGGCGGAGGGCGGTGGGCGAGGGGTGCAAGGTGTGCATCGTACTTTTAGCCTGCATGGTATTTTTAGTCTGGGCTATTATATATGTACGAGATATATTGTGAGTCGTAGATTTTAAAAAAATTATTTGTCTGAAATTTTTTTTAATTATAGTAGAGATTTACATAACGTATGAGCAGCTGGAACGAATCCTGAGCCAAATTTTGCCTAAGCGAACGGACCCTTAATCTTTTTGAGGTGTTCCTATAGAGATAGAGTGCGTTCATATAAGGCTGAGCGCGTAATTAAGTACACGTGTATATGAGCGTGTATATATGACTGTGAGGGCGAAAAAATACTTCGAGTGCACTTTTTTGACTGCTGCTTCGGTTGCTTGTGTACTTTTGAGGTTAGCTCCCGTGTGCAAGCTCGTGCACTCGAGTTCAGTCGTACATGTGAGTACGTACGGGATAAACATTGACTTGTCATCGAATTCTTATGTATGTAAACCCTGAGCCGCAGAAATCAATAATATCACTGACCTCATCAGCGACTTCACACGCGTGACGCGCCATTTCACGCATGACTCGATCGCTGCTTGCTTTTCCGTTGTCACATGCTGTGGTTCATGATTGGGTCCATCTCTGCATGCCACTTGGAAGCTGCGTCCGCGCACGGACAGAAAGAGATAAGAATAAGAGGGGCGATCTCCAATGAAGAAAATAGAATTAAGTTGCAACTAGCACACATAATACTGCACAAACCATAATACCACATCTATCGAACTACAGTATAAAAAAGGTACGATATAAGAAAGTATAATATCAAGCAGCGCACACTTCATTACCTTCATATGTCTATGTAATATATAAAAAAACAGTTTTTCCAACGCTATATATCTTTATTTTCCAAAGACGGTTTGTAAGAGGATTCAGTCTTTTTTTTAGAAATAAGAGGTTTTACTCTAACTATAAGCTAAGAGGACCCATGGCGGCAAAGGCCAGCCCATGCCTATGGAAACGCTTACTAGAAGTTAGATGCCTTAATTGAGCCGCCTTTAGAAGTAGAGACATTTCTATAGACGTAAGGTGGACATAGAAATACTCATATTTTCCAGACATAAATGTATTTCCTTCACAGAGTTTGCTCCATTCAAACCGACCTTGTCCAAAGGAGCAGTTCATTAATTAGGCGGCATAAAATTTTTTTTCCAAATACAAGGGTAATGGTTTTTTTTCTTCATTTCCCTAAGGAGTTCGCACAAAAATGTAGAAGTATGCCATTCCTATGTTTTTTTTCGATGTTTGTTACACAATTTCTCACTTAATATATTTTTTATGGCCTAGAGAGGACATGCTGTTTATAACCATTTCTTTAAACTTCAAAATAGTTCAAATTTGTCGTCAGGCTTACTGCAATTGTATATTTGCATGATTTTTTCATTCTATATATGGCCCAATTTGATTTTTTTTCTTTTCTCTAAAGGTTCAAACCTTCCTGCACGGAGTTGCTCCATCCAAACCTTCCTCGTCCAAAATAAGAAGCAGTTCATTAAGCGACATAAAAACTTTCCAAACTACAAGGGTACAGATTTATTTATTCTTTATTTCTTAAAGGATTTGGCACTAAAATGTAAAAATATGACATTTATGTGTTCTTTTCGAAATTTGTCACGCAGTTTGTGGCTTAATATGTGTTTATGACAAAGAGGGCCTGTTGTTTTTAATCATCTTTTTGGACTTTGAATTTGTCCAAATTTGTAGTCAAGCTTACCCCAATTGAGTATATTTGTCCAAAGGTTTGTCATGTGTGCTTCAGATCTCTAAATTTCTTTTGCCATTTTAGTGCCAAAGATATTAAACACATTTGTACAGATATGTTCGTCATCACAAAATTTGTCACAGGGATGGTGAATTCTTTCACCTTCAAGACCAGATGGTGATAGAAAAAAAAAAAGTTCCGATGATCTCCTTCTCGAGTGAACAAGGCTGAAACTTTAATAATACTTTTTGTCTTGTAAATAATGTTGATTGATATATTAAATTTTAATGATGATGGTGAGTTGGTTGTATATATATATATTGAATTTCTATTAAATTAAATAAACATACACCACATCTCAGAAATGCGAAAAATAGATGTTTGTTTTTGATGGAAAGTCCTAAATCCTAAACTCCTATAAAACAAATGTTTACTAGCCTATTTCTCTGGCTCCTTGTTCCGATCCTCCACCTCACCTGCTTATGTCATCTAGGCCTTTTGGCTTCCCACGGTACACCAGCTTCTCCTGGTAGACCATTTGTTGCATGCCCCTGTTTTAATTCCCAGCGTAGTGTTCTTCCCTCACTGCAACAGCCGCTGCATGCGTCCCCTCTTCTTCCCAAAGGAAACGGACACGATATAAGAAAAAGGAAAACAGTCACACCAAATGACCCCTCCACAAAGAACGATTGGCCCATTATCTCCTGTAGCGGCAGAGGCACAATGCCAGTGTATATCATCAGAGCTTCGTCTGCGGCCGGCCGGTCGCCACAATCACACCAGCTGCATCGCTCCTCTCGTGCTCCATCCGTGCATCAACTGTGTGCGAGCTAGCTTCGTCCACGCACCGGCTGCGCAGCTCGCCCATGGCCACAGCTCCACGGTCCAAGCTGCCTGCGGCCCGAGACAAGAAGCCGCCATGACGTGAGCACCGTCCACCGTCCGAGAACAAAAGAGAAGGATGTGGCAGGTGCGTTCTATATGTTTAATGCTCAAGTAATATACTGCAATATTTATTATTCAATATAGATACAAATTCATTTTTAATGCATATTGTTATATGTATTATGCTTAGATAGATGTCTACTTGGTGCCCTGATCAAGCATGAACCAAGAGATGGTTGCAGAAAAAACGTAAATGTCAGCAGCCACACAGCAGGCCAAGACCCGATGGGCTCGCTAAGCAGCTCGCCCAAGGAAGATGTTCCCCTGCGGCCCACAAGAATCCCAACAAGAATGTCTACGGCCCTACCTGGATGACGAAGCAGAATATAAGTAGAGGAGAGAAACTGAGAGGAGTATGAACATTTTTGTAATGAACTCGAATTCGAATTATGTGTCCTCGTTCCGAACTCCCTTCTGTGTTCTTCTTTTCCCTTCCCCAAGCTCCCTCTCCTCACAATTGGTATCAGATTGCCACCCGATTCTGGCCTCCGATCTTCCCCACCACCACTACACTCGTCTCCGTCGTGCTCAGGGCGCCATGGAGCCGTCCCTCAAGCTCCTGCTCAATAAGATCCGTGAATCGAAGAAGGAGATGCGTTCGCTCTTCGACGACCTCGACGCCAAGTGGGAGCACCGCTCCACCGAGGTGGAGGCCGAGCAGATCGAGCGTGCTGCCTCCGTCGACAAGCGTTTGTCGGCCCTAGAGTCCGGCGCGCCGAGCGACATCAACCCCGCCCTGGAGAAGCGCGTCTCCGAGCTGGCTGCTCAGCAGCTGTCCCAGATCCGGACGGATCGTGACAAGCGCGTCGTCGCGTTGGAGAAGACCATCTCCGAGCTCAACAACTGGCGTCCGGAGCAGGAAGGCATCGTCGACGACCTCCGCCTGAAGCGGAAGAAGCTCGACGTTGGCTCGGACCGCGCGGTGTTCGACACAACGTCGCACTCGCAGCCCGACATCTTTGGCTCCCCTTCTTCGGTGTAACAGAACCGCCCAATTAATATAAACCTAAGGTACTAAGTAAACCACCGAGGCAATTTAGTTAACACATTGTGCTCATATCAACCCGGTAGTCTGTGAAACCTCGTAGGGTTTCAAACTTTTCCAACGACACACCCAGATCACAAAGTTCAGCGGTTATCATTCACCTATTCTTACTTTTCACACATAACATAATTACATCACCGGTTCTTTCATAATTTCCTTTTGAATCAGAGTTGCAAATAAATAGCGGAAGTAAATATATTTTTGACATATACTCACACCTATGATTTTAAATACATTGCCAATTCAGGGTCGACATCCAACAACAGCAAATAGACGAGATATAAGAGATGGCCTTGCCCAAGGTCTAATCCTCCCGTAGTGGAATACAAGTCCATCTTGTCGCCACAGCAAAAGTCTTATGATCTGTAACAAGTGGGAATAAAACCCTGAGTACGAGAATGTACTCAGCTAGACTTACCCATCATAAACAAAAAATAAAGTGACTCCAAGGAGTATGCAAGGCTTTATAGGAGGCTAGCTGACTCATTTTTTTGCAGAAAAGCTTGAGCTTATTAAGAACAAATATTATAACCTTCTAGCTTTGCATTTTAAAGTCATTAACCTGATCATGCTAGATTAGCACCTGATCTAACAGTCATGGTATAATTAACAAGCAAGAATAGTAACCATTTCTAGTTGAGCATCTTTCAAAATCAACATCATAACCATCTTATCTCTTTGTTCAAGTTTTTACTATGATGCCGGTGCTCAAGTCAGTGCTCACTGTCCAGGAACGATGGCGATTATAATCAATTAAAACCAGCTGGCGAGTTATTCCCCACACAAACCACACTTTCCCTGTCGGGGTCGATTAGGTCACCTAGGTCTGCTCGGGTAAAGTCGCGGGATCAACATGAACCATCGTACTCAGGGGCTGCCCGGCTGCCAACAGGTCAGCGCTCCATCAAATGACATGCCCCATCTTAAGTTCTCAGTCTCCGCGCCCCTATGGTCACACCACCATCTCTAATACAAGGCATTCAGGTCGAAGCCCGGCCCAAACAGAACTCGATGCTTCACGATCGGATGATTGCACCCTTCTAGCTATCATGCGTTCAACATGACAAGAGGGCTGAGACATCGGACGGGGTCCTAGTTCGACACAGATGGGATAAAAATAACACAAAATCTCCAGTTCTGTCCACAGCACCAATCCCGTCCGGTCTCGATTTATTACTCCACATGGTTATTCCAAGATAACAACATAGCTCACCATTATGGGTCACCAACTATATCTCACGGATGATAGGGAATCACCCGACTGTCGATGAAACCTCATCAGCAATCTACCATGGGATACCTCGAGGTAGTAGATTGCGGTGAAGGGCGCACTAAGACCTACGATCCGGATGTGAGACACAAGACGAACACCGGGGTTTATCCAGGTTCAGGCCGCTTGGAGGCGTAATACCCTATGTCCTGCGTTTTTGTTGCTGTATTGATGAGTACCGGAGTACAATGCGATGAGTTTAGATTGTGTTCTAGGGGGTCCTTGCCCGCCTTATATAGTGGGGGAAAAGGTTACATATCTAGGGTTTCCCGTATGGTCGGTTACATTGTGCCGTATCCTTGGGGTACATGACTAGATCTAACCGACTACAACTCCTTGCATGCCAAGTAGTCTTCAGCACCCGTGCGGCCCACCGACCTAGTCGGTAGCAGACCACGGGTTTTGTCTTGTCATCCGACCCATCGATCAAGATGATGATGGGCCAGCCTTTATCTTCTGGTCTGAGCCGTTTGGACCGAGCAGCCTAGAGTCTAGCCATGAGGGTATACGGGGTCTATACCCCCACAGCTAGTCCTCGAGCACCATGTATCTTGAGGGAGTCACCGTCTTGACCTGTGCCGAGCAGTGTAGATGCAGACCACATAGCGCCGACCAGTGAAGATGCTGACCACATAGTACCGATCAATGAAGATGCTGACCACGTAATGCCGACCAGCGAAGACGCCGACCACGTAGTGCCGACCAGCATCACCCGAGTAGTTTGTAAGTGTGCTCCCGACCACAGCTCCCATCAAGGAAGGTGACCTATCGAAAGATGCATGGTGTTCCAAGAAAAATAAAAAATATTTCCACGTCCTGACATGTGGGCCCATGTTAACACGTGACACGAAGTATCACTAGGATGCTAACATGAACGATCCATAGAGGCAAGGGTACCGAACCAGGAACAGAAAATAGGCCCAAGTCACTGCGAGGTGACATGGGCCCACGTAGTCCCCAAGCTCGATAGAAGATAGAATATGTTGTATTGAGCTTTTAAGAAAAAACTCAATACAACACTAACTGGTCTGTAGTTAATGCTAAATGACGAGTTGATGCAAAATCCTAGGTATGAACCTACGGCCTTCTGCTTAGGAAATAGAGCTCAGGCTCGATCAGGTCGAGGGACACCGAGAACCACTGGTCCATAGACACCTCTGGGTGGCATGTCGAATGAGCAGTATCCATTTAAGTCCTGGACGAAGCAGGCTCGATCGAGTCAAGGGACACCAAGAACCACTGATTCGTAGATGCCTCTAGGTAGCAAGTCGAATGCGCAGTCCCCAGGTAAGTCCTAGACAAAGTAGGCTCGATCGGGTTAAGAGACACCAAGAACCGCTGGTCCATAGACACCTCTGGGTGGCAATGACGAGTTCCCGAGCAGCATGAAGTCGAAAAAGAGGCTGTACGGTGCGTAACACCTAGCCGAGTAGTGATGGAAAATCCTTGAGCAGCATAAGGCCAGAGACGAGGCTGTGCGGTGTGTGGCACTGAGCAGTGTAACGATAGTGACGAGTCCCCAAGAAACATGTGGTCGGGAACCAGGTATGCGGTGCATAGCACCAAGCCGGACCAACTGGGTGGTAAGCACCAAGCAGCCCAACTGGTCAGCGGTGAAGTCCATGTGCCAGGATGTTTGAAAAACCTGAACGATGGTCCTTCATCCAGTCCCCGAGCGTACGAAGTGTGCTCAGCAACCGAACCTTGTCCTGAAATATAAACATGAAAATTGGTAGTACCTGATGTAAAAATAATTAATCCAGGTGATAACATTTATGTCATTTTAGAGGTTTGAAATGTAGAAAACATGAGTGACGTCGACAATCAAGTTTTGCCTCCCACCCTCAAAGCAAGCTAACTCTGTCGGGTGACTAGGGATGCGCTAGCGAACCACGTAGGACCGCTGGGAACACTAGGTACCTATACCATTAGAGAGCGACTATTGAATCTCCTAGTGCCATGTAGTGCGGAGCTGTAACACATCGTAAGAGGATCGAAGTAGTGCCTTGTCGAGCCATTCTCGGTGGGCAAGAAACAAAGTTTAATTATGACTTATGTAGGGTGCGTATATGACAGATAGGGCAAAAGATACAAAATTGTGTTAGAAAAGAAAACAAGAAAAAACATAAATAAAAACTTAGCTTGTTTTTGAAGACATGCTGTTTTAGCGGTCGATGATGTCGAGAACTTATAGTCCGTAAGCACCAATTGACGGTAAACTGCCACGCAGTCCCCAGGTTTGGTAAGTAAAATATTTGACCCAAAAAATCAGTCTCCAGATTTTAAGGAAAAAAATCTGGAACCAATTTTGGAACAAAATATATGATTGAAAACAAATCTGGGATTAGATCCCAAGACTTCCGGGCTTGTGCCTAGTAACAAGAATTGGACACGCAATTACACACATGGAGGAGAAAATACTCTGGCCCACGCACAGAATCAGGACTATGGACGGCCCAATAAGCCTGCGTCCACATTAATCAAGCGGCCCAACCCTAGAAGTCAAAAGCGCACACCCGAATGGTATAAATAGTGGGCATCGCTAGGGGAAATGGTACCTGAAGCACAATCATTCCCCACTGCTCACTCTCTCCATCTTCTCGAGCCCTTCATCCTCCTGTGCCCGAGCAACCGCCACCATTCCCCAATCCACCGTAGCAATTCTAGCCGCCGCCGCGAGGCAAGCCAGCCAATCTGTTCATTAGATCCACCGCCACCCTCTGCTCACCCAATCGACCCACCTCTCTCGAAAGGAATGGCAAGGAAGGGAAGCAAGAAGGTGGGGAAGGCAACCGGATCCGACGCGTCGGGGGTGCAATGGTGACAATCGACTTCCACCCGAGAGTAGCTGCAGGCGCTTGCCGACGAGGGTCTGCTGTCGCTGTACAAGATGGAGGCATGGCGTGAGCCGCGAGGTGAGGACTTCCCTAATTCCTGAGATGGGGAAATCATAGTTTTCGAGCACATGGTGCCTTGAGGACTCGGAGCACCCGTGAATGGGTTTCTCCAGGACCTCTGTATTTATTGGGGGATTTCCATTTGCAATCTCGACCCCAACTCCATCCTATCAATTTCCATCTTTATCGCCTTTTGTGAGCTGTATCTGGGCATTGCCCGCCACTTTAATCTCTTTTGCTACTTCTACCTATTGAGGAAGAAGGGGGCTGAATCTGGGGGGTCCCAAGTTGCAGGCGGTTGCTATGTGCGGCTTAGGGATGGGATGAGGGCGCACTAGCTAGGATCCAAACCCCAATCCATCGCCAAGTGATGGAATACCCGTTGGTTCTATATGAGATGAAATATGGAGGGGAGACAGGTGCTCTACGATGTCAAGCAGGTGCCGGAGTGCAACCCGAGGTGGTCAGAGCTGCCAACCTTGGATGAAATCTTCTAGGTGAACAAGCTGCTGTCGTTGATTGACAACAAGTCGGTCAATGGCGCGCTTGTTGCTGAGATCTAGCGGTCCGCTGGATCCAGCCGTGCAAGGAATGGGTGAACCACTGTTTGAATATTCTGGACGGACCGACCCCTCCCAGGAGAGCCAGGAGAAGCTACCATCGGAGGTGTTGAACCGACGGATGACTTCTCTGTTAGAAAGGTTTGACCCGAGTAGAAGCTTTTTGAAGCAACATGCTCGGCCTTACGACATCAACCGACCACCACCAGAGGTAAGCCGACCAGCTTCGCACTTTGACTTAATTCATGTGCACTGGTATGTGATGATATTCATATAACATGGATTGTCTGACTATCAGACATTGCTTGGACGGGACCGGAGGGTGTTCTTCTCTGATGTGCCGGTGGAGCCATGGCCTCAGGGTCAGGCATAGGCCTACCAGCATAGAACAGAGGAGATCCTCCACCAGGACGAGACCCAAGCTGAGCAGGGGACGCCCAACGTCTCCAGCTCCGATGAGGATGATTTCCCTGCTGCTCAGGCATGGAGCCGAGCAGCGGGCAAGCGGCCCATGGCGGAGGCCGCCTAGAAGAAGAGGCCCTCTACTCTGCTGTCCAGGGGTAAGTTAAACCTGGAAGGCAGAGGAGGGGAAAACAAGAAGAGGGGTGCCCCAGCCACCTCGGAGTCATCGGACGACGACCTACTGACGCTAAATCAGCGCCAGAGGAAATGTCAAGCCACGACGCCTTAGACGGGGAGGGCCTCGAGGCTTGCACTCGCAATAACACCCAGGGGGCCTGTGCAGGCCGTGCTGACGCCAACTCCTCCACCTCAGCGGGCAACTACTACATCAACCATTCGGCCGGAGCTGACCTGGCCAACAGCACCACCGCCACCATCGTCGCCTCCTGCACTGCACAGGGTAGCCGCATCACCGACTAGAATGGCTTCATCTGTCGGGCACCGAGAGGAGGCAAGGGAGCCAACTTCTTTGGTGCACCCTACTGGAATGAGCCGGTCAGGTGGGACGTCGGATCGAGTCCTCGGGAGCAGTAGCAGGGTGACAAGCAGGGCCCTAGTGCTCCAAGCAGGGGAGCAGCACCACAGTTCAGAGGAGGCTTCCGGTGGTCAGTCAGGTGAGTTTCAATGAGTTCGCATATCTTGCCTATTCTCAATTTTGATTCTTTGCTTGTTGTGGCCAAAATGTGAATTACAACCGTGCGCCGCCGTTTCCCCCTAGCCAGACCATAGCACCGTCCGCTGAGCAGGTGCCAAGCGGTAGCACAGTGTGGTCCACGGAGCGAGGGGAGGCGACAAGCTGCACCATAGCATCTGCCCGGCCGACCCCAACACCGACTCCCCAGCCAGAGAGGCAGGTGGTGTCTTTTAGGCCAAACGTCATCGAGACGGATCAGTCGCCGAGGCACACGCCAGACTAGGCAGGGCCGAGCATGCTAGTGCCAACTGAAGAGGTCAAGGAGGTGACCAGGATGCTGAGGATTCCACGCACCGACCTACCCACACAGCATGTCTTCATATCATCCAAGCTGGGAGACGGGAATGTCGTGTCACATGAAGAGATATCAGACAACAACATTGACGTGAGTGTCCAGGACGCGGTGGAGGTGTTGCTCGACTGGACCAAGGAAACACCTGACCAAGATCAACTTGTCTATTATGAGCTCGGTGTTTGACCATAAACTTGTTAATCAATCCGTGGTGTATGCAGTGGCTACAGAAGACCAACCGCCAGTGGGGCAGGACCATCAATCGGTTTGCGATGACCTAGGAGGAGTGTCAAACACTCCGGGCAGCCAAAGCCAACCTGGTAGCGTAGGCCAAGGCCTTTTTTGCGCATGAGGTACGGTGGGAGGAGGAGGTTGCCGCCCTTCACCACAAGTGGAGGCTCTGGAGCGGGCCAGGGAGGAGGAGGAAGCTCTGCGCCGCAAGGTGGAAACCCTAGAGCAGGCCAACGACAGTAAGTAAACCTCTCTTGCCCCTTCCACGTTGATCTTTGCTGCACATTTATGAATGCTTCTTGTAGGGCTGGGTGGCCAGAATGAGGCCATAGCACAGGAGCTGGCTGGTCTGCTGAGCCAAAAGGAAGCTGCTGAGAAGCAAGCCAAGCAGACCAAGCACAAATCATCGCACTAACTGGTAAGTCAAACGATGTAGACTTGTTGTGTGAAGTCTGGAGCATACTGGACAGACCAGAGTATGCTAACCACAATCACTTTGTTGTTATAGACCTGAAGGGACGCCACTTGGCCCAGTTTCGGGTGCTCGAGGACTCCATCACGAGCCTCCAAGGAAAGATACAGGCCATGATCGACCACATCAAACCCGTATTAAGGGCCATCTTTCCTGGAGAGGAGCACCCTGCCGACCCTATGGGCGAGGAGACTCCTGTCGCCGACCAGTGCCGGTGGCTATGGCCGACACTGCAGGAGTTCGTTGTGGGAGTTGGGCGTTTTGTGGCCTCTACCGTGCTCGCCGTAGTTCATGCCAACTACCAGAATGTAGATCTGGCGACCATCGAGCAAGATCCCTCCAGAAGTCTTGGATGAAAAAGCCGAAGAGCTCCAGGCGTCATCTGGCCCAACTGCCGCTGCCATCATTGAAGAGATGACGCTTATCTTTGATCCTGCAGGAGATGGTGGTGATGGTCAGTAGGCTGTTACCAATGTATTTATCTAAGAACATTGTTTGTAAGTTGTGCTGAGCACTGGGTGCTCATAAACTTTTAAGCCTATTGACGTAGACAAGTAGACATGTTTAAGCGGGTGATAAACATTTTGCCATTTTTCCTTTTTTTAGATGCAGATTTATGCATAGGTCATTTTTCCAAAAAATGTTGCCAGTTAAGTTTTGCCCCCACCCTCGAAGTGAGCTAACTCTGTCGGGTGACTAGGGATGCACTAGTGAACCACGTAGGACCGCTGGGTTCACTGGGTACCTAGTACTATTAGAGAGTAACTGCTGAATCTCCTAGTGCCATGTAGCGCGGAGCTATAACACATCGTAAGAGGCTTCGAGATAGTGCCTTGTCGAGCCGTTCTTGGCGAGTAGAGAATATAGTTTAACTGAGACTTATGCAGGACGCATGTATAACAGATGTGTGCACAAAAACAGAATCCAGATAGGAAAAGAGAACAACAAAGGAAGCTTTATTAAATATCTAAATAACAAAGACTAGGGTACATATCTTTATTCTTTGGGTAGAACCGTATGAGGTGCTTGATGTGCCAGGAGTTGGACTCCTTGACACCCTCCATTGTCTCCAACCAATAGGATGTCGGGCGTGAGACTAGCTGTTGGGCTTCGATCTTATCCTCCGAAATAAGGTGATCATTCAGGTATCTAATAAAGGGCTCTCTCCAGTTAGGCTGGGATGGCGCTGCCTGCTCAGCTGGCTCATCAGCCAGCAGCTGCTCACCACCGTCGTCAGATCCCTGCTGGCCTAGGTAGCTATCTTCTACCTCCTTTGCTTTGCCACTGAGCACTGCTATGAGCTGGTCGGTAGCAGTACTAGGTGCGGGTGCATTGTAAGCCTGATCAGGGATCAAAGGCTTAATCAAGTCTTCAATGAAAACACCAGGTGGTATCTTGGCTCAGGAGGATCCGAGTTTAGATAGTTCATCCGCACCTGTGTTCTCGACACGTGGAATGTGCGTGAACTCCAGTCCATAGAACTTATTCTCCAGCTTGCAAATTTCGGTAATGTATGCATCCATCTTTCGTTGACCACATCCCAGTCTTTGTTGACCTGACGGATGACCAGAGCTGAATCTCCGTACACCAGGAGCCGTTTAATGCCTAGCTCGACTGCAATGCGGAGACTATGTAGGGCTGCTTTGTACTCGGCCACATTGTTGGACGCTTTGAAGTGTATGCACAAGACATAGCGGAGCGTGTCCTTGGATGGAGAGATGAAATATACTCCTGCCTCAGCGCCATCGATGTTTAAGGAACCATCAAAGTACATCTTCCAGTGGTCGGGAGACATGTCAGCCAGGGGCAAGCTAAGGTCTGTCCACTCCACAATGAAATTGACTAGGGCCTGAGACTTCACAGTATTGCGACTGTGAAAGTTCAGCGTGAACTCGGAGAGCTCCAATGCGTATTTGATAATACAGCCACTAGCGTCCCTGTTGCGGAGGATGTCACCAAGTGCAGCCTCTGTGACCACCGTGATCTTGTAGGTTTGGAAGTAATGGAGGAGCTTCCATTTGGTGATCAGGAGCGCATATTAGCAGTTGCTGCACATGGTTGTATCACTGCTTGGTTTCGTTAAGAACCTCGCTAATGTAGTAGACTAGGCACTGCACCCCATAGACATGCCCAGGTTCCTGGTGCTTGACCACCATCATGGTACTAACCACATTAGTTGTGGCGGCAATGTAGAGGAGAAGCTCCTTGCCTTCTTGCGGCACTGTGAGTACTGGGGGAGTTTCCAGGTACTCCTTGAGCTATCTAAAAGCCTTGTCGGCCTCTTCCATCCACTCAAATTTCTCCTTAGCTTTGAGCAGCTTGAAGAAGGGGAGCCCTTTTCGCCCATGCGGGAGATGTAGCGGCTCAGGGCCGCCATGCAGCCAGTGAGTTTCTGGATATCTTTTACATTTCATGGTGGTTGTAGGTCTAGCACAATCTGAAGCTTCTCGGGATTTGGGCGTATGCCGTCCTAGCTGACGACGTTGCTGAGCCAAAGATGCATTTGTTGGGGTTCAGCTTCCACCAAAAATTATTGAGAGCCGAAAAAGTCCGCTGGAGTTTATCAACCAGTGTGTGGGATTCTCTGGTCTTCACCACCACGTCATTGACATACGCCTTGACAAGGTTGGCAGTGATCTCATGCTCGAGACAAGCCTGGATGGCCCGCTGATAAGTGGCTCTGGCATTTTTTAGGCCAAACGACATGGTCGTGTAGCAGAAAGCACCGAAGGGGGTGATGAAAGCGGTCTTCTCCTGGTCCTCTTTTTTTAGGGCTATTTGATGGTAGCCTGAATTGCAATCTAAGAAGGACAGCAGCTCGCAACCTGCAGTAGAATCTATGACCTCATCGATCCGAGGGTGATTGAAAGCCTATTTAGGGCAGTGTTTGTTGAGATCGGTGTAATCAATGCACATTCTCCATTCTTTATTATTTTTGAGTACAAGAACTGGGTTGGCTAACCACTCCAGGTGATACACCTCTTTGATGAAGCTAGCTTGGCGACTTCTACCCTAATGACTTCCTTACAATCACGAGCAAACCGATGCATCTTCTACTTGATGGGTTTAGCAGTCTTCGAGACATCAAGGTAGTGCTCGGCCTTTTCCCTCGGGACACCAGGCATGTCGGCGGGTTTCCATGTGAACACGCTGATGTGCTCTCGAAGGAATTGGATGAGCATGTCTTCCTATTTGGGGGGAAGGGTAGCCCTGATCTTGGTGGTCTTCGAGGGATCATTTGGATCGAGCTGGATCAACTTGTGCTGCTTGGCCTTGTTGGAAGGCCGCCACGCAAACCCGACTAGAACCTCAAGCTCTGCAGGGGGCGCCTCCTTGATGCCCAGGTCGGTGTGCTCCAAGGCGTGCTTCAACTCCTCAACCTCCGTGGCTACGTAGGCATCAGACTCGCACGCACACGCCGTGAAGACATTGCCGCACACGGACAGGACACCCTGCGTAGTTGGAAGCTTCAGCACGAGGTACCCATAGTGAGGAACCACCATGAACTAGGCGATCCCTGGTCAGCCAAGGATGGCATGGTAGATGCCTTCAAAATCGGCCACAATGAAGGTAATGTGGTCGATGCGAAAGTGCTGCTTTGTCCCGAACTGGACGGGCAGCGTGACTTGCCCGAGGGGCTACGAAGGTTTGCCTGGCATGATGCCCCAGAATGGAGCATTGTATGGCTTGAGGTCTTCATAATTCAGCCCTAGCTCCTTGAAGGCTAGGTAGAATAGGATGTTCAGGGAGCTGCCACCATAAATGAGCAATTTCTCAAACCGGACACCGTCTATCACTGGGTCAAGGACCAGCGGGAACCAACCAACATTGTGGATTTTGGCCCACATATAATTGCGACTGAATGATATGGGCTGCTCGGACCAGGTAGGCACCTTCACATCTGCAATGGAACCGTCAGCGTCCTAGATAGCCACGATGGCTCGCGTCAGTAGCTTCTTGTCTTGGGTGTTCTCCGCCGAACTTTGCCACCAAAGATGATGGCAGTCATGTTCTTCATGGGATCCCTGTAGGCATGCTGTGGGTTGGTGTCTTGAGCTTCTTCTTCATCGGCATCTTCTCGCTGGACGGGGCTTTTGCCCTTGGCTTTGGGGGACAGATGTGGCTTCTTGTTGGTTGTCCTATCTAGTGCCTCCTTCAGCACCCTGCACTCGCCCAGCATGTGGCCCTTGCTAGGATGACAGGGGCAATCCTGACTAAGGACCTTGTCAAGTTCATCGTCGTTCGTCCTCTTCTGGCCCTTTACCGTGTTGATAAAAGGGTCATCGCGGTTACGCCGACCACCGTTGTAGCCATCCCAACCACGCCGTTTGAACGGATGCTCGTCACCACTATGGTCAGGTTCACGGTTGTCCCAACGGTTGCGGTGATCATTCTGCAGATCTGGCCGATGGTCTTGGTTGCTGTCACGGTCGTGGTCGTCGCCGCAGTGGTAGTTGCGGTTGGGGGAAATGGGGTCCCTCTCGTTCAGCCCATCATCAAGATGAGAGAACTTGTGGGCGGTGGAGAGGAGGTGTTCCATGGTTATCGATCACTCAAGGAGCAACTCCTTCTTGAGGTCCAAGCCGCGTGGTTGAACCAAGCCGGCAACAAAAAGGTCGATCCCTTCTGCCGGGGTGACATCGACCACATGGTTCCAGGCGCTGGAGAAACGCAGGATGTACTGTCACAGCGATTCCCTTGGATGATGTCAGACCTGCGCCAGAGTGTACTTGGTGTTCGACTGTGCGCAGGTGGGCTAAAAGTTGTCATAAACATCTGCCTGAGCTGGGGCCAGCTGTGGATGCTGTCGGCACGCTGACGGAGTAGCCAGGAGGTTGCAACATTGTTGAGGACCACCGGGAGGTAGTTTGCCATGACATACTGGTCACCTCCTGCTGCTCGGACCGCTACTTTGTACAGCGTGATCCAGTGCTCGTGATCATCTTGCCCATTGTACATCTTGATGTCCCCAATCCAAAAGTTCTTTGGCCAGAGGACGACCTTAAGTTCCTCTGAGAATGGGGCTGGTCTATTCAGGTCTCACCGAGCACGGTACCGTTCATCAAGGTGATCATGGAGGTCATGATCTTGGGGCTGCTCGACACGTTGGTTGGCCTGCTGCCTGTTGGCACGCTGGCGATTGCCGCGTTGGCGCTCGTTGTTGCGCGGCATCTCCCGTGGAGCGTTGTCAGCGTCGGCCTGCCAGGGCTACTCGAGTGAAGGCCCTCCATGATTGGACTCATTGTCAGCACCACATTCTATGGGTTGGCGATGACGACTGTGCTGGGACCACCATGACTGATGTGATGTGGTCAGCGGTCCAGTAGAGCAGAATTGAACCACCTGCGCTTCGGCGACGATCAGAAAATCTCGAATCGCTTTGACCCCGGGTGTGTTTGGGGGAAGGTTGTTGAGCCAATCCATGGCCACGGCGATGTTGGCCATGGGAGTCTCATGGACAATCTGGTTCCTAATGATGTTGAACTTGCCATTGAGGTTGCGTTGAAGGCGGCGCAGCGGAGGGCCTGCACCGTTGCCCCCATTGCCTCCATTGTTGGCAGCGTTCGCGTCTTGTGCCTCCTGGAGGCGTCGATGCTCTCGATCGGTGTTGCAGCCTTCCCTTCCTTGCCTCTCCTGGTCTGCTTCAATTGGAACGGGAGGCTCGTCCACATTGACGGTGAATATCACACCGTTGAAACCAGGCAGAGTCCTCGGGGTGACTGGCGCCGTGTCGGCAGAACAGGCTTGGAGGTCAAGCATGGTTGGGTCATTCTCCTCGATGTTTTCCTAACTCCAGAGCTCAGGACACTCTTTGTTAGGGAGGAGGTACTTGGTAAGATCAAAGGAAACAGAGGGTGTCACATTGATCCAAGAAAGTGGGTCAGACATGGCACTGTCTTTGGGGACCGTCGCGCCCGATCCGGAAGGATTCTGCTACAGAGACACCATGCCGATCATGGGCCTTAGATCTTCTGGTAGCAGAACCATACTGGGATCTAGGTCCAGCAGGTGATCGTCACATTGCTGGGATCATCCCGCAGGTTCCTTGCATAGAACGCGGCTACGTTGCTCAACCCAAACAGGAAGATGGGTGTACGGCTCTGGTCGGGGGCAATGGGATCTACCCGTTCTAGGGCAGTTTGCGCCTGCTGCGCCTGGCGCTGCTGCCTCCGCTCTGCTTGGGCCTGTCAAGCAGTGCGAGTGAGCACTTGATGGTGCTAATGCATATCGATGAATTCGTCCAGCCTCACTGGAGGCGGAGCCGGAGCGGCAGCCAGAGTTGGATCTGGACGACGTGGATAACGAGACTGATTGCACGCAGGGCGCTACTGGCGGCGCCCCTGGTCTGGCGTGGGTTTTCATTGATGACGATCCACCGCAGTAGGGGGCCTGCCCCAACGAGCGGCCGGTGGCCCTCCTCTGCGGTCGACAGGTGGTGCTCGGGCCGGAGCTAGATTTGGATCTGGTTGACGTGGGCCACCAGCTTGGCTCGTACGTCCTTGCTGGTGCCGAGCGTTGCCATCCTGATGGACAGGTGGCGGCCCATGGACCACGGGTAGATTTGGATCTGTGTGACATGGCTGGTCAGCATGATTACACCGGCGTGGTCAAATAGGGGTGAAGTCCAAGTACTCTTCATGGAGCCACACAGGAACGGACTCCACGTACTCGAGGAGCTCAGCCAGACCTTCCCCTATGCTGGTCGATTGCGTCGATCAGATCGGAGTTGTCGGTGTGCCTCCTCTGGTAGTGAGGAAGTTGCCAGTTCATCGCTGGCGTGGCCATCATCTCCGCCCTCATCATGGGCGGCTCAAATGACCCCGGGGGTGGCCCCTAGATCTAAGTTGTCGAGAAGTGGTCGGCGCGGTCGGTGCTGGGGCCGACTGCGTTGCAGCTGGAGCTGGGACCGGCTGTGCTGCTCTCGTGAACGTGAGGGACGTCGTCATGCTGGTGGTCCATGTGAATGAACTGATGGTGAGGGAGACGCCTACCTCGAAGTCCATGGAAGCCAGGAATGAAACCATCTAGATCACCTGAAGATCAGATCACGCACCCCCTACCTAGCGTGCCACTATCGATGAAACCTCGTCGATAGTCTACCATGGGATACCCTGAGGTAGTAGATTGCGATGAAGGGCATGCTAAGACCTACGATCCGGATGTGAGACACAAGATGAACACTAGGGTTTATCCAGGTTCAGGCCGCTCAGAGGCGTAATACCCTATGTCCTGCGTCTCTGTTGCTGCATTGATGAGTATCGGAGTACAATGCGATGAGTTCAGATTGTGTTCTAGGGGGGTCCTTGCCCTCCTTATATAGTGGGGGGCAAGGTTACATATCTAGGGTTTCCCGTATGGTAGGTTACATTGTGCCATATCCTTGGGGTACACGACTAAATCTAACCGACTATAACTCCTTGCATGCCAAGTAGTCTTCAGCACCCGCACGGCCCATCGACCTAGTCGGTAGCGGACCACGGGTTCTGTCTTGTCATCCAGCCCACCGATTAGGATGATGATGGACCAGCCTTCGTCTTCTGGTGTGGGCCGTCTGGACTAAGCAGCCGAAAGTCTATCCATGAGGGTATACGGGGTCTATACCCCCACATCGACTTCTACTGATCTAAGTTAAGCAGGGCTAAGCATATAAGCGATCCTAAACTTAACAGGGTGTATGGGTAACTCAGGTGGACAAGGGTAATCATAATGTATCAACGGTGTCGATCAACGCCTATAAACTTAATGCATCATAAACAATAAAGGACGCAAGTTAAATTATTTGGAAAACTGTAGGGAGGAATGCTCCGGGGCCTGCCTTCCTCTAACGAGCGAGGTTGAACCTCCAGGCACTCGATTACTCCATGTCTGGATCCTGGTCTTCAATCTCCTTCTATGCAGAAGCTTCCTTTTGGAACTCCTCTGCTGGATTCCTCATCCGGATTCTCGTTTCACGTCACATTTTGTTCTCCTAGCGGTCCTGTATGATGCATTTGCATGTATGAATACGAAGAATGCACATGGTATGGTAATGGAGAATGCTTGCATATCCTTTCTACAAAGTAGTCAACATCATCCAAGAACATGTACCATAAGCACATGTCATCTATTGCATTCTCTACTACAAAGAATACAAGTCTATCGGTGAAACCTTCTTTCTAACTATAGCCAGTAAACAAGCTAGTAAAGCAGCTAACCATCTTACTATCCCTAGCAAACAAGCCAGTACAGCCAAAGATCTATACTATGCATAGAAAAGCATCATTTAGGGCATGACATCACAAAACAAGGTTTAAGTAAGGCATTCATATGAATAGAGCATAACTGCATCATGCATGTAACCTTTTTATACAAATCTACAAAAATTACAGAAGATAAAACATGCTAACTCTAGGCTACCATCCAATTTTCACCTCATTTAAACATATCTACTGCCCTACACAAAAATCATAAGGCCGCATAGTTTGGACCTAAAAATACTTTGCACTATGAAGTATGCCAAATTTTATGTTTCACCACATCAAGAGCTACCTTATAGCGTACAAGTAGCCTATAAAAATTATCAACCCTAAACTAGGTCTATATAATTTATTTATAAATTATTCCAAGAATAGCCTCTTAATCCCACTTGAACTACAACATTACATTTTTACACAGCTTATGCACATGATACATTTTTCATAACTAGAGCATCACCAAAGAAGACTAACAAAACTAGAATCACATTTTTCTGAGCACCCTAGATTTAGTTATGCATTTTTAAAGATATCAAGCATTTAATGTAAATAAATCAACTTAAATAAAACTGTACAGAAAAGTATCCCAAACAAGACATATTATATTTTTAACAGATAGTACTCTCCACAAGAAAGCTAACAAAATTGGTTTCACTCAATTCGGAGCTATATTTATTGACTTATGAATTTTGCAAGGTTTAAACAAAAATCTAAAAATCCTTTTAAAAACAAAAACCCTCACTAAATAGCTATGCGCACCCAGCGGCTGTACCAGAGAGCGGCTGACGGCTGGGCCTGCGGGTCAAACTAACCCTACATGTCAGCCCCACAAAAACAGGGGAGGAGGTCTAACTGGCGAGGGCTCGCCGGTGACGAGGTCTCCGGCCGAACCACCACCACCATCCTGCTCTACACATTAGCACGAACACAAAGTGGTAGAACACAAAGAGGTAGACCGGCGGGTGGAGGTGCGGCTGATTCGGCCATTACCATTGACGACGGCGGTTGATAGCGGTCTCAAAAGGTGGTGCACGTCGTTGCAGAGCCAGGCGCGCGAGCTGAGAAGAAAATGAAGCGGTGGTGAGGCACGGCCGTGGAGCGAGCATACGACGGCGCCTATGGCGGCTACGCGTATTGCGCGAGAGCGAGAGAGGGATAGAGATGGGAGGAAGAGGATGGAGTGGGTAGAGGAGGACTGAGCGTCCTATTTGAGCATGGAGGCTACCAGGCAACGTGGGCAAGCGGTCACGGCCAGGCACGGTGTCGGTACCCATGCGCCATCGATTGCGCATGCGAGCAGGGAGATTGAGTGCATGAGCGGGCGACATGCGTTGGCTAGCACGTGTCGGGCAGCAGCGTGCGGCCTCTGCCAGCGCTGCAGGGCCAACGAGGCAGGGCAGCAGGAGGACAGCGGCGGCGTCGGCGCTGCGCTCTGGCACCGGAAGCAGAGGAGGGAAGGAAGAGGTTGACAAGTGGGGCCAGGTGGGTCCCCCCCTCTTTTAACATGAATCGAGAACTTTGACCAGATATAGTTTTCAAACGAAGCCAAATTTCCAAAAAAACTTTGAATATGAAGGTTGCTCCATTCGACGAATAGAACATTTCATATATAGGAAATTTTTGCTAATTCGGCCTAGATTTGAAAATTTGAATTTGGGTCAAATTTGAATTATAAAAATATTAATTTCCAATACTCTACCCACTATTTTTTCCTTTTTTGAAGGCCTAAAAAGCATTTTCATGATTTGGTAAAAATAGGAAGTTTACTCCAAATATTTTTCTCTACAAACCATATTAAGGGTCCAATTTGAGATAAGCAATGTAGATACCCTTTCTAGTGAAGGTCGAGCAATCACCATTAGGTAATTAAATCCTAATTTTGCAGTACTTGATTTTAAAACCACACGAGCAAGCAAACATTGACCCTAATACTGTTCTAAACAAATTTAGGTCCTAATAACAATCATTTGCATGCATTCATCATAGTTATGCCCTCAGGCTAAACAATTAAAATGAATTGCACACAGACACCAATGCAAAACCTGTTAACAATGTGATTTGATGCAAAAGATATGATTATGCTGATGATATGCAGTGCAAAGATATGATTAACACCAGTTGTGTTATAGCCTACCCCCTTAAAGAAATCTAGTCTCGAGATTTGAAGCAAGAAATGGGGAAAGAAGAGAATTATGATTTCATTTCACAGATTTGGAATTACATCAAGGATTACACGACTTCGATTACCAAGACATTCAAGATTTGGAGAGAACATGGCTATGAGCAATGCACAATAACCGTTGACTTAATCCAAATATCGACTAAGGCGGGGACAGTGGAGGAACAGTAAGAAAATGATGATCCAGAACATGAAGAATGTCCATAGGATCCAGAAAACAACGAGTGTGAACTTGATCATCATGAACCCAACCATCAAAATCAATCCAAAGCAGATTAGAACTTCTTCCATGAAATACATATCTTCCTTTCCTTGTAAGTTGGTGACTATGGTTCCATGAGCAATCATTGTTTTCTTGCAACTCCACTCTAGACTGCTCTTTCTTTCCAACTTGGTTGCCTCTCAAGCTTCTCTACTCTGAGCAAGGCTTCAAATGTTTGGATGGGAAGAAGAAGAGATGCACAAAATGGCATCCTCCATGGAGTGGCAGAGGTGGTGATGCAGTACACCAGAAGTGAAGACAAATGGATGAGGATCGACGATGAGTCACCAAGCAGGCAGAGGGTAGGCTATGGCAGGCTTCTGATGCTCAAGCTCAGGCATGGGGAAGATAAAGGAGGGGATGGATTTGCTCAGCGAGGAGGCATGCAAGCAATCGGGCCCAAAGCCGAGAAGAAGAAATAGGGGGCCTGGTACAGGGACGAGGACGAGACGCGAGGGCCGACAGGGCTGCAGAAAAAGGAGGAGGGCACACTGTACAGGTGCTGCAAGTGCGGCACCACAGTCACGTGGGAACAGTGCACAGGTGGGTCCCCCAAGGATGCAACAGTCCTCACCTTGTTGACTTGATGCAACATTGAGCTTTAGAAGGATTTTAAAATGCTGAGTAAGCAAGGCGACCAGCTTTTCAAACCTAATTTGTCAATTGACACTTGAAATGCTTAATTACCTATATAATCACCTTTCCTCCTATCATGTCCATCTGGAGATATTTTTTAACTTATCCCATACTTCCAAAGTGATGTCAAATCCTTTTCATCAATCTGAAGTATGAAGATGATAAGAATAGCATGATATACACTCGCATTAAACCCCAGATTACAACTCACTAGGGCAGGTTATCACAAAATAGGACTGACACCTGCCCGTTTGGAGGCGTCGAAGGGTTGAATGTGAGGAAATCTGCTATTTACATCATCAAATACATCAAAAGGTGCTTCAAAATCCTAAAGGATTTATCACTAAGAAGCAGGGCAAGAAGAGGTTTGAACACCCACCAAACCAAATCCAAATCAAGTTTGCTATCAATAAGGATAGCACGTACAATACTTTGTACAATATCACCTAGAACCTGTGTGGAAGAAGACAAGGTGAAATGTGTGACAACATAGGATTCCTTGAATCAAGTTCAATACTGGCATAGCCCTTCATAGGAACACTGGCTAATAAAATGCCGATATGAGCAAGTTGGACGAAGAGAGTCCAAACTTTTACATGTAGAAGTCAAAGTTCTTGGGTCAGAGAGATCCAAATCTTCTCATGTAGAAGTCAAAGTTCTTAGGTCAATAACTCTCTAACTTAGTCGAAACCTTGCTATAGTTTGTAGTAAGGTGCTGCTCTGAAGAAGGATAAATATGTTGAGTGTCAGAAGCGTTTGGCATACGGAGCCCCCAGTCAACTGTCCCTGAGAAGAATGGAGCTCTGAAGAGGAATTGTAGCCATTAATTCTGCGATACCCTGACATTTGTAAGTGTTGATATATGTATGTTGCCCCTATATAATACATTGTTTTTCTGATATTCTATTTTATGTTATATGAGTGGACTTCCTGGGTGCACATATGATGGCCTCTGGTCTTCCTTTGGGAACTAAGGTGTTATAAGATAGTATCAGAGCAATGTTGACTGTAGGACGCATGCCATGATAACACTGGTCGATTTCTAAAGTTTATTTTGCTACAAAACTATTTTACTATCCCTTGGTACTTGATTCTGACTACTATCTTCATCCTTGTCTTGTATCCTCTCCTTCAATAGCTTCCTTTGAGCTATAAATTTCTTATCCCCTTGAATTTTAGTTTTTTTTGGTTTACTAAAAGTTTTCTAACCTTGTATTATTCAAAATTTATGATTGCCATTTATCATCTACAATCTGCCCTTTAGGATAACCACTATTGATGAAGAGCACGCATAGAATCGATGGTGCAATGTTGGTTGGTTTTGGTTGTTGTGATGTTTGTGTGTCGTCTTTGTCCCCTTGTTCCAAAGTAGACTCTGAAGATGAAGTATTGGCAAGTGTAGCGTTATCCTTGTTAAGTGGGGTAGAGTCCTCTCTTATCATGTCTATCCCTTGCTACCGATCCCGCTCCTCATTAAATTTTTGTCTACCCTGATATTATACTTTATATCCATATGCTCCTGCTCAATCTTCCTTTATTGAACATCAAATGGTGAATCCAAGTGCAAATGCAAGTGGAAGAGATGATATCAATGAACAGAATCAGCAAACAACTTCGGCAACTCCAGTGAGCAATGAACAGTTGATTGCTTGGCAGACTCAGATCTTTGAGATGATAGCTGTTTAGATGACCAAGCTCCAAAACCTACTAGCTATGCAAGCCTTACTTCTCCAAGGTGACATAGAAGGAGCTCTCATCAAGTGTCAAGAAGATCTAGCCATGCTACCCTCATGCTCGACCAACAAGTTGAAGTCAACAACCGCGCAGGATCATTTGTCAGGTGAAGTGGAACCACAGAAGGATTCTCAGCTCAATTCAGGAAAGTCCCCAATCACATTTGAGGAAGGCCAATGAAAAGACAAGTAGAAGAAGTCTGAAAGAATTTGCAATCCAATAAAGGCAACCACGATGAAGCACTTAGAATTCTAGAGCAGTGTCAGTGTTGTAGACACTATGGATTACCCTGCCTTCAGAAGCAAACAAGTGAAGGAAAGATTGAAGCATCTCAAGATCATCAGAATTAATGGACCCAGAAAAGGAAAGCACTCTCACAAGATCCACTGTTGAGGTAAGATAGACTTGAGTTCTACCCCACAGTTTGGCTTAGACTCGATCCCTCAGCAGATACATCCACCCATTAGAGAGTTGGATGCCTCTCCAGTCTCATGTTTTATGCCAGAGGTAAGCATAGATGGATGGACCATTACATATATAGAGTTTTAGCCTCAGAAGCGAAAGCAGACCAAAAAGCAATCCAGTGAACAGGCTCTAACAAAGAAGAACCTTTGAAATCAACCAATCAATAGCATCTTAACTACTCAGAGCTTATCTATTCAAAAAAGACAACATCAGGAGGACATCATTGAGTAAATAGATAGCAAGGCCTGTTACCATTGTCATGAAGAGGGACATGTTGTGAGACAATGTCTAGAGAAATACCCATTGACGTATGGAAGCAACAAAGAGAAGCAAAGTCACAAGATTGACAGATTGGATAACGTGGAGTTTAGAGATGCTCACAAAACTAAAAAGGTTGTGTTTGGATCAATTTTGGTAAACCTGAATCCTGCCACTGTATTGTTTGATAGAGGCTCTACACGTTCTTTCCTCTCAGGCAAGTATGTTGCTGATCATAAGATGTCTACATTACTAATGTAGAAGCCCATGCTAGTTAATACTCCAAGAAGGGAGATAAGAGCAACCCACAAGTGCCCAAAAGTGAATCTCAACTTAAAGGTGCAAGCTTTGAAGTAGACCTTATAGTTTTGGAATCACTGGAGTTTGACATCATCCTCGGTATGGAATGGTTTTCAGCATGTCATGGAGTGATTAACCAAGCCTAACATACCATGTGTTTGACAACCCTATCAGGAGAAAGGATTGTGTATGGAGGTACTCAAATCTGTCCTAAGCAAAGGGAAGATGCAACAGTACAACTAGAATAATGAAGATGCTATGTGGGAAAGTTGAAGATCATATGTGTAAGCAGAGTCTCCTCAACACTAAAATAGTTGTAGAATCCAGAGTGGAAGCCTAGATGGATTTCAGGCGGCCAGAAGAAATCTAAAGCACTCAAGGTCACATGAGGAGTCAACTATGTTCTTTGGTTTAGCATACATGTTGTTGGTATATGGTATTTTTATTTGAGAGTTGGATGCTAATATGAAGAACTAAGGACAATGTTCGTGATCGCTAGACTCAAATCCTCTCATTTGGATAGGTGTACTAGAATCAAGAACAGAAGCATGGTTAGATTTGAGTTGGTCTATGCTGAAGCTTTAAGCACATGAAATAGCATATGAAGTTAGCAACATCTTTTTTGTCTTATAGTATCCTGTTTTTAATACAGTTGTAACTTCTATGGAAAAGAAGAGTTAACTGTTTCATCAGACCTTGTTACTACCAAGCTATGAAGATGGCTTATGATGTGATTATCTTTTGCTTCGATTGATAATACGTTTTGTCTACCACCTCAACCACATAATCAAAAATTTTTGTATCATTTCTCTCATCTGTTTCTTTGGATTCAGAATCAAGTGGTGTGTTAATCAGAATGGTAAATCGATGAAGGGAATCTATAGGAGATGATTTGTATTAAGAGGATGCTCATGTACATATTTTGAATGTAAGCAGTGCTTTTGTTAAAGTGGGGTAGCATTCGCTACTATCACCGATTTATAGCATCTCGAGTTTCATGACATGAGCAATTAAAGGATTGAGTCTTATCTTTCATGTGACCATTCTTGACCTTCTCGTCGACCTTGGACCCTTACCCTTCAACTTACAGAATTGGAGTCGATGATGTGCAAAGGCTTGAAGATCAATCTTTACCCACTATGGTTAATCCTTTCTAATTCCTAATCATGTCATCCTTCATCTTGTAGAGGTAAATAAAGGAATTGTGAGCACCATAAGATCTGTCTTTATCATTTGTATCTCCATTTTGCTCCTAGCTCTTGCATCCCATGATGCAGGACCCAAATAGTTAGTCATTCTCATTCATGGTTGCCTGGCCTTGTCCACGACCTCTATTCTTTTTGCCATCGACCTTTATGGTCTGAAAGCATCTAGGCCCCTTTAATGTGGTTTCGATGATTGATGACAATATTTACCATAACTAACGTGTGTTTTGCAGAAACATTGGTAAGTTAGGTTATGGTGATGGATACCGTGGGCAATACGGGTTTCATGCTCCCTTGACGATGGAAATCGTTTCGGTTTTCAAAGGATGGATGACAAGGTCAAGAATGGTTAGTTCCGATCGTCCATGGTGTTGGGTGACGTCGGATTAGTCGTTAGGGCTTTGTTTTTCCTTTGGCCGTACTATTAAGGGGGGTGCAAACGGGTAGCTTGACCTAGATAAGTCTAATGGTTTAGGTGTGATGCACACTTGTGAAACTTAGCACTAGGTAACTACAAAAAGGCCCTAAGGTACGTTGGAGTTAAAGCCGTTCACAAAGATCGTCGAATTCGAAGTGGAACGGTTGTTTTAGATGCACCGGACGCTGGATCGAAGAGGACCGGACGCGTCCGGTCTATTCATTTGCGTGTGCAGCAAAATGGTTGAATGCACCGGACGCCGGGAAAGTGAGTCCGGTGGTAAGAACCAGACGCGTCTGGTGCAACGCAGAAAAGGATAACGTACCGGACGCCGGCCCAGACGCGTCCGGTGCTACACCAGACGCTGTCCAGAAGCTATGTTATCAGACCGAAACACCGGACGCGTCCGGTGTAACTCACCGGACGCGTCCGGTGGTTATGTAACGGCTAGCTGAGTTCGGTCGTGAATTGAAAAATTGAACAGACCGAACGCGTCCGGTGCTGGGGACCGGACGCGTCCGGTGACCCCGAAAAATCTTGGTTTGGAAGGTAACGGTTGGTTTTGGCCCGTGGGGCTATAAATACATCTCCTACCCCTCCATACCGGTAAGCTTGCCCATCATTTTCAGCTGAACAACCTCTTTAGTGTCCAAAGAGAGCAAGAGCCCTAGTGAGGTGCTAGTGATTTGAGAATCCATTAATTAGCACTCATTAGTGAATCAAGAGTAGCAAGTGTGCATCCATCGTCTCATTAGGCTTTGCGAGGTCAAGTGAGAGCTTGTGCTTTTTACTCTTGGTGATCGCCATCACCTAGATGGCTTGGTGGTGTCTGAGAGTTTGGTGATCATCCGGCGGAGCTTGTGGATGGCCCAACTCAAGTTGTGAGCGGTTTCGGCGATTCACCGCGACGGAGTGTCGAAGAATCAGCCCGGAGAGAGCACTTGGTCCTTGCGCGGATCAAGGGGGAGCTATACCCTTGCGCGGGTGCTCCAACGAGGACTAGTGGAGAGTGGCGACTCTCCGATACCTCGGGAAAACATCACCGTGTTCCTTGCTCCTTTACTTTCCGCATTTACTTTCTAGCATTTACATTTTCGCAATTTACATTCTTAGAATTGTCATGCTAGATTAGGATTGGAACTAGGGTGCAAAAATTTTCTCGATAGAATCCTTAGAAACACACATAGGCACATAGGGTGAAATGGGCTAATAGGTTTTAATTCCGCAAGAAATTTTAGAATTAGCCCAATTCACCCCCCCCTCTTGGGCATCTTGATCCTTTCAATGGTCATCACTGTTCATGGATCATCAAGGTTTGTCTACGCACTTCTTAACGTGAAGACAAATAAACCTCAACCATCATTTTTCTCCAAACCTCATGATCATCTTTTTCATCTTGCATGTGATGCTTAATCATGCAAGATCCATAATTGTGTTCTGGGAGATATCAATTGGTAGTAAACTTGTTAATGATATCTTGATTAACAACTGATGGTGCCATGTTTAACCGAGAACCTCCTATGGGTGCACACACTTGGTCGTGCTCGGTAAGCAATAGTAACGTGATTATTAATCATGATCCATTCCTCTATCTATCCCATGTTAATCCTTAGGCCTATGTCATATAATTCTTGGAGGGTAGGCACATGAAGAACAACCTTTGTTTTTCGTGTGACTGTTCTCTCTTTAATGGTTGAACTTTATCAATCTATAAACTCCTTCATGGTATGTCACCACAGGTCCCAAAGATCTTGATCTTTTAGTTAACCCATGTTAATATTCAAGACTTTTGTTTGCACTCCAACAACAACAACAACCAAGCCTGTCAGTCCCAAGCAAGTTGGGGTAGGCTAGATTTGAGACCCAACAAACCACCCTCGGTCACGGTTCAGGCACGTCGATAGCCAATTTTCAAGCACTCCTATTCAGACACAGATCTCTAGGTATATCCCATTCTTTCAAATCTCTTTTTATTGCCTCCTCCCATGTCAACTTTGGCCTTCCTCTGCCTCTCCTCACATTATTATCTTGACTTAGAACTCCATAATGCACTGGTGCCTCTGGAGGTCTCCTTTGGACATGGCCAAACCACCTCAACCGATGCTGGACAAGCTTCTCTTTGATAGGTGCTACCCCTAGGCGATCACGAATATCATCATTCCGCACTCCATGAACCTTAATTCAAGGAAATGTAAATCCTCAAAGGATCGATGTTTGTTCTCTCTCTGCCCTCTTTGAAGAGCCAAAGAGAGAAGTCCTGCATCATTCTACTTGAGAATGATGTTATCCATCATCTTGTCTCCATATCGTAATGTATGAATAATCCTTGATTCATTAATCTTGTCTTGTTTTGGAGATCGAAGCAATCTGGAAACCAACCTTTAATTTCGGAATTGACCTTTAGGAAAATTCATAAAATCTCAATACAATGTCTTATCAGAGTTTTCGAATCAACCTTGATCATTTATGTTGTCTCTATCCCAAGTCTCTTCGAATCTCGGGACAAGATTCATATTAAGTGGGGTAGCTTTGTCACACCCCAAAATTTCTATTTTGGGTTGTGAAACAAAAACACTAAATAAATTAAAGGATTTATTAATTTTTCTAAAATAAGCCAAGATTTTGATTCGTTTGTTATCATTATAAAATGATAAAAAGAGTGGATTTATAAAACTTCTATGAAGTCAATAAAAGTGTGTTTGTACTTGGTGCCTTGCTTTGTTTTGCTTGTGTGTGAAAAAGAATTTCTAAAACCTCGAGCAAGTCACGGCTAGGTTCTTTTCGATATATGAAAATAAAAGGTTCAAAGGCTATATTTTGAAAAGGTTTGCAATTGACTTTTTATCTCCAAAAGGTTTGAAAAACTATGTCCCAAAAAGGGTCTCTCGAGTTTTGGTTTCAAAATAGTTTTGGAAAATATTTTGGTTCATCCCTTTGTACTTCTAAAGAGGAAGTTTTTCTTTCTCCTCTATCACTTTGACCATCGCTTTAGCTTACCACCAGCTCCTATCTTGCTCTAGCCTACCCTAGCCCTTCATGGCTTGTCCCTGGCCAGCTATAGCCTTCCCCGGCCTCAACTAGCCAACTTTGGCCAGCCTTGGCCAGCTGCATCCGGCCACAGCCATCTCTGGCCGGCCACAGCAAGCAGCAGCTTGGCCAGCAGTGGCCAAACCAGGCCACCAGCGGCAGCAGCAGCTATGCAGTAGCCCAGCTTAGCCAGCCTACCCAGCCAGCAGCTCGTGGGCCAAGCCCAGGACCCGGCCCACTCCCCTCCTGCTACCGCGGCCCGTTTTCCCCGGCCTATTTAGCCCTACGCGCGCATCCGCGCAGTGGGCCGGACTAGCCACCACAGCGGCCCAGCTCAACACAGTGGCCCGCTCTGCACCAGGCAGCCACCGACAGGTGGGCCCCTCCTACCAGCTCGTGCCCATCCCACTGACGGCCGTCCCCACGCGTCAGCCTCGCCCCCTACTCCGCATCGCGCGGAGAGCGTAGCCGTCGCTCGATCCACCTCGAGCACGTGCCCTGATGTTCCCCGCCGTCTATAAAAGGGCTTTGCCCTGCGCGCCACAGCCCCTTGGAAACCCTAGGGTAGCCGCCACCACCCGCAAACCCTAGCTGCGCGCCGCCTTCGCCGTCACCGCACCGAGCTTGGAGTCGCCACCGTGGATCTCCTCGACCGGTGAGTCTCCAACGACAAGATCACCTCGACGAGCACCGCACCAAGGTGAGGAAGCCTCTAGCCCCTGTCGTGCCCTGTCTCTCCGTCTCTAGCACCCACACGTCATCATCGCATAGCGCTACCGCAATCCACCATCACCGCGACGTTCCGCGTCGCCTAGCTTTCCTCCGTTGCGTCCGTCTCGCGTACTGCGTGCGCATAAATACGCGCAGCGCGCCCGTGCTCCCATCCCGCACTCTCGTGCCCCGCATCGCTGCACGCCGAGCTCGCTGCCGGCGTCAATGGCGCCCTGCCATGCCGCCCTACCTCCGGCCATCCCCTGCCACCGTAGTGCGCACCACGTCAGCACCACGTAAGCAACTAGCCCATCAGCCCTGGCATTTTTATAGAAAGACCCCTAGACTTTTTAGTATTTATGATTTAGACCATCGCTGTTCAAATTAGCTTTGAAGTTTCATGGTTTAGACCCTGTGGTCCCTGGTATTTGTGCCCGAGGTCCTAAAGCTTTATAAAATGCAGTTTTTATTTTAAAATGCGAATTAGAGTTCTGTTTATTTACAGTTTTACCCCTGACTTTGTTTTAGCCATAACTTGCGTGTCTTAACTCTGTTTTACCCCATTCTTGTTGTGTTAGACTCATATCGACATAAGCTACATGATAGCAATGATGTTTAACATGATCTAGGCTTTTGAAAATGTAACTTGTTGGTTAGATTTATGATATACCAATGCCTTTCCAAAATACGAATATCGTAGATCAACCTCGTTAGTTGTGCCCTCTCTAGGTTAGCTCCTTGGTTGGTCGTTCATACGCTCTCATGATCATATTATCGAGCTCTACCATGTAGTTTTCTCTTTCTTCAGTGTTTCTTCTGTATGATGTCTGTTCTTAGATTTGTTTATTTGTGTTGCTTGTTTGCTACGAATAAACGAAGAATAGTTCATGAGTGCTGAAGATCGGGAGCTGAGGACCAACAAGTGCAGCTAGAGTTGCATACTAGAAGATAGAACAAGTAAAGTCTATTGAGCAGCAAGACTTTGGATTTAAGGCAAGTGCAGACACCTTTGATCATATTGCGCCTATTCATGTTAATTAAATACATTGCATGTGTCGTAAATTAGTAAACCATAGGAATGACTATCCACTCTATCCAAATATCACCTATGGGGTTTTAGTTGATAGGTTATTAGGTTGCTAGTGCTCTACTTACCTTTCACCTATTTAAGGAAGATAAAACTTGCTTCTTAACATGTTGGAGCCAAAGGCTCTTGGCTTCGGTCATTGGAGAAGTTGATGCTGTTCGCATTGTTGGTTGGCGGTGAATGATGGGGGAAATGGATGCTAGTGGGACTCATGTTGACGAGGGTATCCATATCTCCTCCCTTTGTGGTCCTGTACATGGAGCGGCAACCTAGGACTTCTGTACATCTCCAGGCTAATGGGCACTGGCTTGGTCTATTAGCAGGACCATCATGGGCAGATGGGTGGCTTACTGATGGGTGCTATTGCTATGGCGAGAAGGGTGTCACAAGTTGTAGCATGGGAGTTGAGGTTGATCCATAGTCGAGGCGGCTTCTATGAGTATGTCTCCCATGTGCTTGGGTCATTTCTGATCGAGTCACCACTGCCTATGACCCTGTGAAAAGCCTCGTTGTGACCTCTGCTGGCCTATCTCGGTAATGGGCTAAGAGGCTGATCCCCTCGGGCATAAAGAGTAATCACAATCTACAGTGAAGCCTTACCTTGGGTTAAGCCTTGCATGTCATTACTTTATGCCTGTACTTGCTGAGTTCGACATGGACTCACCCTTGCTATAGTTTGTAGTAAGGTGCTGCTCTGAAGAAGTTTAAAGATGTTGAGTGTCAGAAGCATTTGGCGTACGGAGCCCCCAGTCAACTGTCCCTGAGAAGAATGGAGCTCTGAAGAGAAATTGTAGCCATTAATTCCATGATACCCTGACGTTTGTAAGTGTTGATATATGTATGTTTCCGCTATATAATACATTGTTTTTTTGATATTCCATTTTCTGTTATATGTGCGGACTTCCTGGGCGCACATATGATGGCCTCTGGTCTTCCTTTGGGAACCAAGGTGTTATACCTCTACTAAACAAAATTCTCACGTTCAAAGGATGTTTGTATGACACTTGAAACCAAACATTTTGGTAAACCCATGGTTATATCAAATCATGCATACAATGCGTACTCAATGCACAATCGAATCTAGCATATGGGCAATTTGATACAATCCAAGTACAATCCCAATAGTTCTGCCAACCTCTAGCCCATATAGGAGACCTAGTGCCTAGAAAGCAAGGCACGTTAGATTCTCATATAGGGATAGGAGTAACGGTCGAATACTAGTAAGTTGTAAGCACAAGGTCATGACATTAGTCAGGACAATTCTCGAGAATGACCAAGTAAAGGCTTTTTCTGAAGAATTTCCTTCATTAACTCCCATAAAGCATGGATACACCACAAGGCATTAAAAGACCTAACAGTTGTAGAGAAGTTCTAAGTCCTCTTGAAGAAGCACCATGGAACAGGAATCACTCCATAGATCAGACAAAACCTATAATCCAATTAACACTGATTTAGCTGCTCCAAAGACTCTAGCGTTCGTACTGATAAAGTGGTTCAGAGACAAGTAAATAGAATGACCAGACAACAATGAGAATTCATCCTGTCTTATTCATATTGCGGTCCAAAGGCTCTCACTTAGCTCAATGTTCATCGGAGGCTCATCCAACACAAGGATGGTGTATCTCTAGTCAAACCACAGAGAAAGACACACATTCTACAAGAGATACTGCGATTCCAAGAGAAACACTGGGTAGAGTCCTTTGTCTACCATCTCTCATAGTCAAAGTAATGTTAATGTTAACGACCTATTCTATTCGAGTTGACTTCCATCACACTTCAGGAGAAAATGTCATCGTTGATAGGCCATCATCAATTGCTAAATGTGTATCCAAAGAACTCAAGGTAGGGCAATGCAATAAGGCACATTGAGGTAATCTCTATAATGGGTCGAGATCAACAATCGTGATACCTACGCATGCCAAGTAGCACAACCATGTGTCGTGTACCACAGGAGGCTCTCGGATTCACTGCAGCACCTTCAGTTAAGAATCAAGATGCCACTACAGATCTTACCTTCGAGATGCTACTTTGCATGATACAAGGGTTCCTGCACGAATAGGCATTACGTGCAAGACAGAAGTGTAATAGACAAGAGTAGTCATAGGTCACAAGATAACAAAGAAGGGTCATCTGAATGGATTTGGCATAACGTATATGCAGACATGTCTCATACCTACCGTATCTATCCCTCGATGCAAAGCTATCCTAACGATTACCTGATAGTAACCTTTCAAAAGGCATCTCTCTATATATGTTTGTCCTAGAATTGGGAATGGTTCATGAGGCAACAATTCATTGCTAATGGAGTGACAAGGATTCACCACCATTGACTATAATATCATCAAACTTTTGACTACATGAGTTGTGGGTTGGTAGACTATCTCGAGGAGATATCTATACATAATCGTTCAAGGAAAGTTGCACTTCGGATTATTTCGGGGGTAGTTGAAGTAACAGGCTATGATTAAAGATTACAATACCAGTGTGTTCCTAGAGAACCAGCCATGTGTTGATCAATTCACAGGGGTAATCCTAGGTTCCTTCATGGCACTGTAAAAAAACCTTTAATCAAAACCGCATTACTGAACTACGATCTGCTGAATAATCCACCAGGTAATTGAGTCATATCTGGATGTCTTGCATAGCTGAGCTTGGTGCACGAGACAAAATAAAGGAATTACCATGGATTTCAAAATTGAGGATAGCAAGGGGTAGTTCAGGAACGATCATGGCAATTACCACGTACTCTGTCATCAAATCGTTCACCGCGGTAAGTGACAGCAAAAAACCAATGTCGACATATCATCATAGACCAAGAGGAATAAGAGCAAATTGGCAGGGACATAGATTGAACCAAATTGGGGCACGACGTAGTTCTAGTTCACAATATTAGAGGCACATAGTATTTGTTCTTGCTAGCTACACAGGAAAGATACTTCACCGAAGCAAGCTACGCCATACATGTTCACTAACCCTTATACCATTGTACCAACTGCTTAGTACTATAGGTCATTACATAGAGGTCCAACAAAATAAAGCATCAATCCTATGGAGATACATCATCAGGCCTACTCCTCATGGTCGTGGTCCATGTTCTCAACACCACTTGTAGTTCCAGCATTAGCACCATCAACGTCAGGCACTACTTGAGGTCCTTCCTTCGTAGCTCTAGGAGGAGTGTGGTGAAGCTGATTGTAGACCCATTGTAGTTCTCCTTGTAGAGAACCATTAATGACTCCCAGGGCAATCACCTGATCCCTCAGGTGGTATTCCTCATTCCAGGTTTCATTCTGTTGCTCCACAACTGTATCAAGGGCCTGCTGCCAATGGCCGACTAGGCAAGCAATTCCAAGAACTGACTCTGCGCTACAAAGGTCTCATGGACAGTAGCATTTTCTCTCTGAATAGCCTAATCCTTGGACAGTGTCATCTGCTCAAGCATCATAGTCACCCTTTTTACTTCCTCCTCATATTCTTTCTTTATCTCATGCTTCTCAAAGGTGACATAGAAGAAGTCACGATTAAGGGACTCAAATGCATTCTCCAGGCAAGAGTAGCTCTTCATCATAGCAAACATGGTGCTACTAGTGGGGCCATTGCCATTCTCAGCTTCATCTTTACCACCAACAAGTGCAGTCACACTAAGCTGCTGCCACACAACTTGGTATGGATCACACTTAGGAAACACATCAATAGTGGCACGAGCAACCTCATCTGGGCATCTTTTAAGCAAATCTCTTAGGGCCTTTTATGAAACCACGTTCGCACCTTCTCAAGGGTTCCTACCTTGAGCGATGAACCGACATCCACACCAGAGTGTCGCACTTCACTCTTGGTGGGAATCACTACTTCAACAGGGAGTAAACTTGGGCGCTGGCTCTCCATCTCTTTACTCCACTGGTAGTGAGGTTCTTTACCTATGGGATAGCCCACAGAGTGCAAAATTCGCCATAGTAAAGAAGACATTCCATATTCCTTTAGAAACTTTTTGGCACCATGTGACTCACGGATGGCAAGCTGTTGATGCAAAACCTTTCCTTTGGTTGCCTTGGACTTGTTGCGCTTTATACATGCCATCTGTACAACTGAATTACAACTCTCATGAGACGGAGATTAAGTTGGTGATTTTTACCAAAAGAGAAATATTCTTTTATAAGGAGAGAAGTGATGCAGCTGACACGAGATGAGCATATGCCATGATGCATGCACGTTGCGTACATCCTCACTTCCTAAAATTAATATTAGTTAACATCTAGGCGGTGGCATACAGAACATGCCCTCATATAACAATACTAGTCGAGCTACACGACCCATTTTAGCCCAAGCCTACATATGAATGCAATTCGATGTAAAAATTCACATACCTTCCAAACAAGGTGAAAACACCGATTACTCACATCCATTCCCAACGATGCATACTACCGAACAAGTCGCCAGAAGACGACACCCACACATGGGGTACCTTCATATAAACATGTGTAAACATGTATATAATTTAGCACCATATGAGCACTCCCCTTCGCTGAAAACTCGTCGGTAGTCTACCACGGGATACCCCAAGGTAGTAGATTGCGGTGAGAGAGTGCGCTAAGACCTACGATCTAGATGTGAGACTCAGGATGAACACCATGGTTTATCCAGGTTCAGGCCGCTCGAAGCATAATACCCTACGTCCTGTGTCTCTGCTGCTGCATTGATGAGTACCAGAGTACAAGAGATCCGACCAGATGAAATCAGATCCGATGAAAGAGAAGGGGTCCTGTTCTAGGGGGTCCTTGCCTGCCTTATATAGTGGGGGGGCAAGGTTACATATCTAGGGTTTCCCCTATGGTCAGTTACATTGCACCGTATTCTTGGAGTACACGACCAGTTCTAACCAACTAAGACTCCTTGCATGTCAAGTAGCCTACAGCACCCGCGTGGCCCACCGACTTGGTCGGTAGCGGACCACGGGCTCTGTCTTGTCCTCTGGCCCACCGATCAGGATGATGATGGACCAGCCTTTGTCTTCTGGTCTGGGCCATCTGGACTGAGAAGCCCAAAGTCTAGCCATCAGGGTATACGGGGTCTATACCCCCACAGCTAGTCCCTGAGCACCATGTATCTTGAGGGAGTCACCGTCTTGACCTGTGCCGAGCAATGTAGATGCACACTACGTAGCGCTGACCAGTGAAGATGATGACCACGTAGTGCCGACCAAGGAAGATGCTAACCACGTAGTACCGACCAGCTAAGATGCGGACCACATAGTACTGACTAGCTTCACCCGAGCAGTTCATAAGTCTGCTCCCGACCACAGCTCCCATCAAGGAAGGTGACCTGTCGAAAGATGCATGGTGTTCAAAGAAAAAGAAAATATTTCCACGCCCTGAGACGTGGGCCCACATTAACACGTGACACAAAGTATCACTAGGATGTTAACATGATGATCCATAGAGGCAAGGGTACCAAACCAGGAACAGAAGATAGGCCCAAGTCACTGCGAGGTGACGTGGGCCCACATAGTCCCCAAGCTCGATAGAAGATAGAATATGTTGTATTGAGATTTTAAGAAAAGACTCAACACACCACTAACTGGTCCGTAATCAGTGCCAAATGACGAGTTGATGCAAAAATCCCAGGTATGAACCTATGGCCTTCTGCTTAGGGAATAGAGCTCAGGCTCGATCCGGTTGAGAGACACCGAGAACCGCTGGTCTGTAGACACCTCTGGGTGGAAAGTCGAATGCGCAGTCCCTAGGTAAGTCCTGGGTGGAGCGCTTGCTGTGTGGTGCATGGCATGGGGCCAAGGCTGTGTGGTGCATAACACCGAGCCAAGGCGATGATGACAAGTCCCCAAGCAGCACGAGGTTGGAGACGAGGCTGTGCTGTGCACGGCATCAAGCCGTGGCAACGAGCAGTTAGACCAACTGGTTGGTAAGCTCCAAGCAGCCCAACTGGTCAGCGGTGAAGTCCGTATGCCAGGTGGTGTGACCACCTGAACGATGATCCTTGATCCAGTCCCCGAGCATACGGAGTGTACTCGACAACCGAACCTTGTCCCTGAAAAATAAACATGACGTACAAATAATTAATCTAGGCATGTTAAGCGGATGATAACATTTATGTCATTTTAGATGTCTGATATGTAGAAAAAATGATGTCGAGAATTAAGTTTTGCCCCACACCCTCGAAGCGAGCTAACTCTATCAGGTGACTAGGGATGCACTAGTGAACAGCGTAGGACTGCCGGGATCACTAGGTACCTAGCACCGTTAGAGAGCGACTGTCGAATCTTCTAGTGCCATGTAGCGTGGAGCTGTAACACATCGTAAGAGGATCGAAGCAGTGCCTTGTCAATCTATTCTTGATGGGCAAGAAATAAAATTTAATTGTGACTTATATAGGGCGCATGTATAACAGACAGTGCAAAAGATACTAAGCTGTGTAGAAAAAAGGACAATGAAAAACTTATATTAATTAAATAAACTTAGCTTGTCTTTGGAGACGTGTTGCTGTAGCAGTCGAAGACACTGAGAACCTGTAGTCCATAAGCACCACTGGGTGAAAAACTGCCACGCAGTCCCCAGGTATGGGGAATAAAATATTTGACCCAATAAAAAAATAGTCCTTGGATTTTAAGGAATAAAAATCTGGAACAACTTTGGAAAGAAGTAGCAAATCTGGGATTAGACCCCAAACCTTTTGGGCACATGCTCAACAACCAGGATTGGACACACAATCACGCACATGGGAAAATAAAATATCCTGGCCCATGTCACAATAGGGACCAGGACGACCCACCAGGCTGAGTCTGCACAAGTCAAGTAAGCCCAACCCTAGAAGTAAAAGGGGCGTCACCCAAATAGTATAAATAGCAGTCACCGTCGGGAGGAGACGGTACCTGAATTGCAATCATTCCCAACTACTCACTCTCGCACTTCTCAAGTGCTCTGCTACCTCATCCCAAGCAATGGCCACCACTTTCAATTCGCCACTACAAATCCGCCTGCCGCCGCGATGCAATCAAGCAGACTTAGCGCATCCACACCCCCATCACATTCCACTCAACCATCCATCCACCGTCCTGATCGTAGATGGCGAAGAAGGAAGCCAAGAAGGCGAGGAAGTCATCTGGATCTGGCAAACCGAAAGCACCATGGTAGTAGTCAACCTCCATGCAGGAGTTGCTACAAGCACTCATCGAGGAGGGCTTGCTCCCCCCAGGAGACGGAGGCATGGCGTGAGCCCCAAGGTGAGGATTCTCCCCATCCCCGAGACAGGGAATTTGTAGTCTTTGAAGATATGGTGCCCCAGGGGCTCGGTGCGCCTGTGAATGGGTTTCTCCGGGACCTCTACACCTACTGGATGATCTCTATTTGCAATCTGGACCCCAACTCCATCCCGGCCATTTCCATCTTCATCGCTTTCTGTGAGATGTTCCTGGGCATTGACCCCCATTTCAATTTGTTCTGCTACTTCTTCCTGCTGAGGAAGAAAGGGGCTGAATCTAGGGGTCTCAAATCACCGGGGGGTGCTATGTGCGTCTTTGGGATGGAATGGAGATGCACTGGCTAGGAAGCCGGCACCAGGCTGCTACCAAGGGATGGAACACACGCTGGTTCTATATGAGCCAGGATGTGGAAGGGAGAAGGGTGCCCTGCAACGTCACGCAGGTGCTAGAGTGCAATCCAAGGTGGTCGGAGCAGCCAATGCTAGATGAGATATACCAGGTGAATGAGCTACTGACCTTGATTGACAACAAGACTGTCAATGGCATGCTTGTCGCAGAGACATGGTCGATCTGTCAAGTCCAGCCATGCAAAGAACGGGTGCACCGCCTATTTTAGTACACTGGGCGGGCCGACCCGTCCCGAGAGAACCAGGAGAAGCTATCATCGGAGGCATTGAACCGGCGGATGGCTTCTCTGTTTGAGAAGTTTGAACCAAGCACCAGCTTCCCAGAGTAGCGTGCTCGGCCCTACGACATTACCCGACCACCACTAGAGGTAAGCCGACCAGTTCCATATTTTGTTGTGATTAGTTTATACTGGTATGTGATGATGTTTGTATAACATGGATTCTCTGACTATTGAACTTTGATTGGACAGGATCGAAAGGTGTTCTTTTCCACTGTGCCGGTGGAGCCATGGCCTCAGGGTCAGGCGCAAGCCTACCGGCGCAGGAGGGAGGAGACCCACCATCGGAGCGAGACCGAAGCAGGGCAGGAGACGACCAGCGTCTCCAGCCTAGATGAGGATGAAGTCCCTGCTGCTCAGGTGTGGCACCGAGCAGCGGGTAAGTGGCCTATGGTAGAGACCGCCAAGGTGAAAACACCCACCACTCTGCTATCCAGGGGTAAGTTGAACCTGGACGGCAGAGCAGAAGGAGGCAAGAAGAGGAAGGCGCCGGCCACCCCAGATTCATTGGACGATGATCTGCTGACGCTGAACCATCGCCAGCAGAAATGTCAGGCCTGACATCTCGGACGGGGAGAACACCGAGGCCCCTGACACGACGAAGTCAAGGAGGCCTGCGCAGAATGCGCCGCTAGCAACCCTGCCCCCTCAGCAGGGGAACGCTACATCAACCACTCAGTCAGAGCAGGCCGGGGGGTCAACACCGCTAGCACCATCTCCGCCGCCTGCTCCGCATAGGGTGGCGACGCCTCCAGCTGGGACTGCTTCATCATCAGGGCACCAAGAGGCGGCGAGAGAGCCGACTTCTGTGGTGCACCCCACCGGGACGAGCAGAGAGGGTGAGGCGTCACGCCAAGTCCCCAAGCATAGCAGCGGGGTGTCAAACAGGCCCCAGGCACCTCAAGTGGGGGAGCAGCTCTATGATTCAGAGGAGGGCTCCGGTGGTCAGCCAGGTAAATGAGTTCACATATCTTGCATGTTCTTGATTTTGTGCTTATTGTGAAGAAAAAATGTATGTGACTTTACAGCCATGCTCCACCGTCAACAACCCCAACGCCACCCCCCAGTCAGACCTCAGCGCCAACCACCGAGCAGGCGTCGGGCAGCAGCGCAGCACAGTCCACGGAGCCAACTGTTGGGAATATGCCCTAGAGCTAATCATGAGATGATGATATTCCGATTGTATCCATGATTAATAAATTGTTCATTGAATATCCATTATAGACAACTTGTATTGATTGGCAATTATGTGAATTTTTTATGGAATTCAATTACTTGAATGGTTATTCTAAAGTTTTCCCTGGTCGGCGTTCTTGTGAGAACACACTTGAATATTAGACCAGCACATGTATTAGTTGATGGCTATGTTTCACAAGTCATGGACATGGAGATGTCAAACTAATAATGTGGGCACATGTGAGACATGTAGGCTGGACTGACCCAACATGACAAAGTCTCTATTCACATCAGATACGTTATGTCCTTAGACCTAAGATTGTGGTATGTACTCAAGATGTGAAACGGCCTACTTAGGGACTGTCAAACGCTACTCCGTAACTGGGTAGTTATAAAGTTGGTCTTCGGGTGGTCGGGAAGCATGCTATGAGACATAGACAATCAAGATAGAATTTGCCCCTCTCTACTCGAGAGAGATATCACTAGATCACTCAAGTGATTGGATCAACAAATGCATGGCCGTACTTGGGTTAAGTGTTAACCCACGAGTTGAACCATATATCGAGTGGCAAAGGGAATAACTTGTATATGGTCATAGTGGTTCGTCTGATATGATCTTTGCGTGCACGTAGGAGTTGTCATGCCTTGCTAGAGGCCACTGTCGACTATTGGGCGAGTAGGAGTACTCGGCCCATGTCAATGTGTGCATGAACCCATAGGGTCGCACACTTAAGGGGCTAGAAGCCTAATTCGGGTTGGACCCGAATTAGACAAGGCTTAGGGTTACTAATGGGCCTTCAACTCATGAGCTCATTGGAGACGCCTATATAAGCAAGGGGTAGGACGCGCGGTGAGGGTTACACATCTTAGACAGCCGATGTCACCCTCCCCACGCTCGTGCCTTTTGCTCCTCACGGACCCAGTAGTCCGGAGGCGCATCGCTTCTTCCCTGTACGTGTGGGATACCTCGGAGGTGCTACATCTGGAGCATTGGGACGAACCGTGCGAGGGGATTGACATGACGGACGACCAAGCAACTGCACTACCTGCTGCGATGCGTACAACTACATCGAGTCGTCTTCCGCTGCATCTGCGCATCTAGTGGTAATCCCATGACCTGTAACTAGCAGTAGATCCTGGTTTATGAGGCAGAAAAGTTTTGTTTTCTGGCTAGCGTAGCACCCTCATAACCCTTCACCAGGGGAGGTGACAAATAGTGCTGCAGCACCTGCCCGGCAGACTTCGACACCGACTCCATAGCCACAGAGGCAGGTGGTGCCGGTCCGATCAGTCACTACCGAAACAGGCCATCTGTCGAGGTGTGCGCCAGCCTAGGTGGGGCCGAGCACTCCAACGCCACCTGAGGAGGTCAAAGAGGTGCCACGGGTGCTGAAGATGTCACGCCCAGACTTGCCACACAGCGCGTCTTTACTTCGCGCAAGCTGGGGGAGGAGAGCTTCGTGTCTTATGAACAACTTTGGATGATGATATCGACATGAGCATCCAGGATGTGTTGGAGGTGATGTACGACAGGATCAAGGTACAACCCGACCATGATTTGTTTTCCTATTTTAAACTTGGTGTTTAGTCACAAACTTGTTAACCAATCCGTGGTGTATACAGTCGCTGCAGGAGACCAAGGCTCAGTGAGGCAAGACCATAGAACAATTTGCGGTGACCTGGGAGGAGCACAAAACTCTCCGGGAAGCCAACACCGCACTGGAGGCACAGGCCCGGGTTTACCGTGAGCGTGAGGTCCAACTGGAGGAAGAGCTTGTCATGCTGTGCCACAAGGTGGAGAGCATGGAGCAGGCCAACGAGAGTAAGTAGACCTCTCTTACGCATTCCATGTTGATCCTTGCTGCACTTTTATATGCACTTTTTGTAGCCATGGCTCGGGAGCTGGCCGATCTACTGGAGTAGAAAGAGGTTGCTGAGAAGCAGGCTGAGGTGGACCAGGCACAAATCACCGAGCTAACTGGTAAGTAAAATAATGTAAAATTGTTGTGTGTAGTCTGCCGCATACTGGACGGACCAGGATATGCTAACCACCATTGCTTTGTTGTTATAGGCCTGTGGGAATGCTACTTGGCCCAGTTCCAGCAATGGCCCCCATACATATCCGTCGTGTATGAGCGTGACAAATAGAAATATGATGCAATCCCCAAGTTAGTACTTAAATAAGCCACCTAGAGTCCTAAACTAGGCATAAAGGATCTGACCACTGGCACACTCTTAAGTTCAAACTCATAGTTTTCAAACACCTATATATATCTATAAGTTGGCAAATAGTTTTGTAAAACAAATTCTTTGTTTCATAAATACCCAAATGAACCATTGCTCTGATGCCAGCTATAACAGAACCACCCAATTAATATAAACCCAAGGTACTAAGTAAACCACAGAGGCAATTTACTTAGCACATTGTGCTTATATTAACCCGGTAGTCCGTGAAATCTCGAAGGATTTAAAACTTTTTCAACGACACACCCAGATTGCATAGTTCAGTGGTTAACATTCACATGTTCTTACTTTTCACACATAACATAATTACATCACCAGCTCTTTCATAATTTCCTTTTGAATCAGAGTTGCAAATAAACAGCGGAAGTAAATATATTTTTCACATATACTTACACCTATGATTTTAAATATATTGCCAGTTCAGGATCGACATCCAACAATAGCAAATAGACGAGATATAAGAGATAACCTTGCCCAAGGTCTAATCCTCCCATAGTGGGATACAAGCCCATCTTGTCACCATAGCAAAAGTCTTATGATCTAAAACAAGTGGGAATAAAACCCTGAGTACGAGAATATACTCAGCTGGACTTACCTGTCATAAACCAAAACTAAAGTGACTCTAAGGAGTATGCAAGGCTTTATAGGAGGCTAGCTGACTCATTTCTTTGTAGAAAAGCTTGAGCTTATTAAGAACAAATATTATAACCTTCTATATTTGCATTTTAAAGTCATTAACCTGATCATGCTAGATTAGCACGTGATCTAACAGTCATGGTGTAATTAACAAGTAAGAATAGTAACATTTTCAGTTGAGCATCTTTCAGCGTCAACATCATAACCATATCATCTCTTTGTTCAAGTTTTTAATATGATGTCAGTGCTTAAGTCAGTGTTCACTATCCAGGAATGATGGCGATTATAATCGATTGCAAACCAACTAGCGAGGTATTCCCCACGCAAACCACATTTCCCCCGTCGGGGTCGATTAGGTCACCTAGGTCTGTTCGGGTAAAGTCGTGGGATGAACATGAACCATCGTACCCACGGGCCACCCGGCTACCAACAGGTCAGCGCTCCATCAAATGACACACCCCATCTTAAGGTCTCACTCTCAGCGCCCCTATGGTCAAACCACCATCTCCAATACGATGCATTCAGGTCAAAGCCCGGCCCAAACAGAACTTGAGGCTTCGCGATCGAATGATCGTACCCTTCCAGCTATCTATGGGGCATGTGTTCGACATGAAAAGAGGGCCGAGCATTGGACGGGGTCCTAGTTTGACACAGATGGGATAAAAACAACACACAACCTCCAGTTCTCTCCATAGCACAAATCCCACCCAGTCTCGATTTGTTACTCCACATGGTTATTCCAATATAACAACATAGCTCACCATTATGAGTCACCACCTATATCTCATGGATGACAGGAAATCACCCAACTTCTATCGATCTAAGTTAAGCAGGGCTAAGCATATAAGCGATCCTAAACTTAATAGGGTGTATGGGTAACTCAGGTGGACAAGGGTAATCATAATGCATCAATGGTATCAATCAACACCTATAAACTTAATGCATCATAAACAATAAAGGACGCAAGTTAAGTTATTTGGAAAACCGTAGGGAGGAATGCTCTGGGGCTTGCCTTCCTCTGACGAGCAAGGTTGAAGCTCCAGGCACTCGATTACTGTGGACTCATGATTTTCCATATCATGGTGTAGCATCTTTTGGTGGTGTGATGAGCGATTATCAACATGTCCAACACTTTGGTTAGTGGTTGGTCTTGGTGGTTTCATTGATCCCCTAGCACAAGGTTATGTGTTGAAATGTGTCTCTTGGCTTGTGATGTGCAGGTGTGGAGTCCAGAGGTGGTGGCAGCGGTCGGGTGAAGGTCAAGTAGGGCGTACCGTGCTGATGAACCGGGTGCAGTGAAGGGCGGACGCAAGGCTTGGACCGAGGTACCAGATGGCCGGGTGGTCGGCCGCGGTGGCTGGCACTTGGGACATTGACAAGCGCAAGTGTACACGGCTGGGGACGCGTACTGGCTATGCTACTCGCGAAGAGGTTTGGTGGTTTGTCCTCAAAACCATCAGCACAAGATGCGTATGGCTATGCTACTCGAAGATGGTTTGGTGGTTTAGCCTCAAAACCATCGGCGATGGATTTCACTGGTTTGCACCTCAAAACCTGGGTGGTCCTAGTGTGGACGGATGGCACGTGGCAGCATCGGGAAGATTGCGTCGAGGCAAGGCTACCAGTGAGAAGGCGCGGTGGTCGTCGGACCAAGAAATCCTGAGTTGGACCATAGTTCCCTTGGCTAGGTGGTTCACTCTAATAATACCTAGGGGCAAAAGTGGTATTTGGCAAGGCATATAAATAGAAGTGGACAGCCTCCACCAGAGTGACCTCTTTTCCACCTCTCCACTCAGCCGCCGCTGTTGTCGCTCTGCTGCCTGTATTTTTTCTCTTCTTTTCATTCATGTTCTTGTAGAGGTCCAAGAATAAGGATTTTACTCTTGTATTTATGAGATATTTTATGTGGGAATGGAGGCTGAAACCCTCCTCGTGCCCTCTGGGCTTTTTGATTTTGATATGTGACTTTTGTTCCATTTTCTGTGCACCGTTGACCAACTGTGGACGAACTTCATTTCATCGATTTTGGTGCGATTTGGCTTGTTCTTTTTGCATAGATTTATGCTTTGTCGAGTGATGAACTATATCCTAAAAGGAATCGAACCAATTCCACTCATGCATCAAGAAATCGAGTAGTTTGCTTTTTGGAGAAATACTATGCTTGTCAGCCCAGTTTTGCGATTCCCTGCGACTGTGTTCAATTTGGGTGTCGACTTCTTAGGGTTAGCTTTCCTTCTTCCTCATGAATACCTGTGTGAAATTTGGTGCCAATCTATGCTCATCAGCTTGAGTTTTTCTTAATTTCTCCTCCCGTGTTCTCGCTGGCCTGTCCTGTTTTCATGTGCTCCCGAGCAAGGGGTCGATGGGCCGAGTGAACTCTGTTGAAGGGAGGTCAAAGTGAACTCTATCGAGGAGGGGTCGAGTGAACTCTATCGAGGGGTCGAATGAACACTGTTGAGAAGGGGTCGAGTGAACTCTATCAACCCGGGTCAAGTGGACACTGTCGAGAAGGGTTCAAGTGAACTCTGTCGAAGGTGGGGTCGAGTGAACTTTGTTGAGCCGAGGGTCAAGTGAACTCTATCAAGGGGTCAAGTGAACTCTATCGAGGGGGTTCGTCCGAAGCGGAGTTCCGTCCATCACCCAAGGTCGACGCCCTTGTCGAGGGCAAGGCTCCCGTGGCAGTTGAGGGCTCTCGACCAGTGTTTTTCTCTCGACCAGTCCTTGACTTGGTTCTCTGCTTTTTCCTGCTGATTTGCATTTGCTTCGAGGGTGCTCGGCTGTGTTTATTTCTGGTCAGGAATTTTGAAGAAAAGTTTTAAGGCTCTCATTCACCCCCCTCTGGTCACTTTTTGGTCCTTCAATTGGTATCGGAGCCGGTTAAGGATCACTCCACCTTAATCAGTCTGTGATCCACTGAGGCAACATGGCATTGAATCACCGATCGGGTAAACCACCCTAATTCAATGGGGACAACTACTCGTACTCGAAGATCTGGATGCAAGCGCATCTACAAGGGATCGACTGGCATGTTTGGGAGATCATTGAGAATGCCGATTACAAGGTGCTTGGTGCATGGGTAACTCAAGAGCAGATCGACCAACACAATGCCAACAACATTGCCCGAGCTAAGCTTTACACTGCTTTATCGATTTCTGAGTTTGATCGTGTTTCTGACTGTGTGACTGCTTGGGAGATCTGGAGGAGGCTTCAAAGCTTCCATGAGGGTATAGCCCATGTCAAAACCAGACTCTATGAGACATACAAGAGGGAATATGAGAATTTTAACCAAGCTGATGGGGAGACAGTTGACTCGATGTTTTCTCGCTTTACCACCATTGTGAACAACATGCGAGCTAACAATGCAGCTATGCCCTATGATGATCATCAGAGAGCACTCAAGCTTTTACATGCTCTTGATCAGAGGGTCTAGGAGGTCAAGGTGTAGGCAATCATCAAATCGTCCAACTATGAGACTCTCATCGTGGACGAGTTGTTCAGCAAGCTCAAGTCCATCGAGATCGACCTCCAGACGTAGGCGAGGATCAAGAATCCATCTGCCCTAACCATGGCTTTGGTATCAGGTACTTCAAGTCCAAATTCTTCTTTGGCTAACCCATCATCATTGTTTCTTGCCTTGTCTTCTCTTTTGTCTGCAACTGAGGAGAAGATGGAGGCTCTTGGGGATGAGGAGCTAGCACTGGTCATCAGCAAATTCTCACGATTTCACAACAATCGCCTAAACAAACAATGGGTGGCAACAAGCAAGGCTGCTTTGGATGTGGAGAGCCCAACCACTACATCGTTAGCTGTCCCAACAAGCACAAGAGCCACTCCAGCAAGCCCGACCACTCCAAGCACAAGGACAAGTACAAGAAGAACTTCAACCCTAAGCGCATGCAGAAGAAGTTTTTCGAGCAAATGAAGCAGAAAGCCCTTGTCGTGTCTTTTAGCAAGGTCGACTCTGATGGTACCTCTTCTTTGAGTGATGATGAGACTGAGAAGAAGGTCGAGAACAAGTTCAACACCTTGAGCTTCTACGCCAACAAGCGCCAAGGAGGTTTTTGCACCATGGCGGTTGACGACGACACGACCGACCACGATGATGAGGTCGACTCTGAGCCTGAGGTAGAACATACAATCAAATCTCTTCTCACTGAGCTTGAATCTGCATATGACACCATGTTTAAGCAAGATGCTTTGATTGTGCATGCTGCTAAAGAGCGCAATAGCTTTAAGGCTAAGTATCTCAAGGCTCTAGATGAACTTGAGTGTGTCAAGAAGGAGATAGTCGTTCTGCCTAATGAGACTAAGTGCGATGAATGTGCTGTCCTTATGTCCAGTCTTGTTTCTTTACAGTCTAAGTACTCTGCTTTGGTTGAGGAGTTGGATAGGGCTAGAGCTAAGCCTGCTTCGTCAGGTCCTTGTAAGTCTTGTGTTGAGCTATGTTCTGAGCTGTTTAAGAAGGCCGCTAGAATCTCTTTTCTTGAGAAGTCTAGTGTGGGTGGTACTAGTGCTCAGTGCCCGTGTTGTGAGGCTTTGGAGCTAGAGCTTGTCAACTATAGGCATGACAAGAAAAAGACCAAAGAGGAAAACACATTCCTTTGGCACATGTTGAGTTGGCTTTCCTGCAGTGAGCCATAGTTGGGCATGATGATGAATCAGTACAAGAGGGGTACTGACACCACAGGCTTAGGCTTTGCTTCAGGTGGGAAGGGTAACAATGTCTTTGGGAAGGTTGGTGAACATAGTGGTTTGAACATGAGTGAGAAACCCACTAGTCCTCCCAAGCTCACAAAGATTAACCCACCAAAGCCCTCTCAGCCGACCACGCCCATTGTGAAGGATGGAGTTCTTGAAGAGTCTCCCAAGCCTCCACCTCAGAAACAAGTGTGGATTTCAAAACCTAACCACCTTAGGAACCCACTTGACACTCTACCAAACATCTCTGATAAGCCCCTTTCTAAAGCCAAAACACCTCCAAGAGTGAACCATGTCCACAATAGAGTGAGTCATCCACCACCCAAGAGAGAGGTGTTCCACTATGACTATTGCAAGAGGGATGGTCACCTATTTGAGTTTTTCTTTAGGAGGAAGAGAGACGAGAGGCGTGAGTTTGAGCTTTACCAGCAGGACGTGCATCGCCCTTCTCATGGGATGCACGGTTCACCAGCTCAGAGGTGTGACACTAGACCGAGAGGTGCAAGACCTCAAGGTGCTAGGCCTCAATTTGTGAGACCACGAGATGGTCATGCCCGGCGTGGACCTAGTCGTCCTCAATATGACTCTAGGTCCCGTGGCAGTGGCTCTTAGTCCTACACTTCTAGCGGACCATGTTTTCTTTATCGTGGTGATCGCTTCTCTCCCATGGGACATGGCATGTATGGTGTTTTTCCTAACCCTTTCCCAGGGCAGTTGACCTAGCACTAGTATTCTCCTTAGTTTATTAATCCCAGTGTTGGATCATTTGCTCATCTCATGTCTTTCTATTGATGCAGCATGGAGGCTTGAAGAACATATGGCATGTTGATTCCGGGTGTTCGCACCACATGACTGGTAATTCAAATTGGTTCTCCAGCCTCAGCCCCATGACCTCCAAGGAGTACATCACATTTGGGGACAATGGTAACGGTAAGGTGCTTTCTCATGGGTCAGTAAGGCTTAATGAGAACTTTGTGCTCAAGGATGTTGCTTTAGTCTCAAGTTTGCATTTCAATCTGCTTTTAGTTTTGCAACTCCATAGAGATGATTTTGAAGTGCGCTTTAAGCTAGGCCTTTCTCGCATTTTGGATTCTCGTGGTGATCTTATTTGCTTGATTGTGCCTTTTGGGCTTGTCTTTCATGCTGATTTTTCTCGCTCATTCGGCTCTTCTCGATGTTTGGTGGCAGGCACTTCTTCTGAGCTTTGGAAGTGGCATAGGCGGCTTGGTCATTTGAGCTTTGACTTGCATGCAATGCTGAGTTCTCTTGATCTAATCCAAGGATTGCCTAAGCTAAAGTTTGAGAAGGATTTGGTTTGTCACCCGTGTCATCGTGAGAAGATGGTTGCCGCTTCCCATTCTTCTATAAACCAAGTGATGACCAAACAACCCGGCGAGCTTCTTCATATGGACACTGTAGGTCCAGCTCGAGTTCGGTCGAATGGTGGGAAGTGGTATGTTCTTGTGATCGTGGATGATTTTTCTCGTTATTCTTGGGTCTTTTTCATGGAGTCCAAGGATGAGGCATTTTCCCATGTGCAGGAGTTGATTCTTAGGCTACAAAATGAGTTTCCCAAGAATGCCATGAGAGTTATACATAGTGACAATGGCTTCGAATTCAAGAACTCTCATTTTGAAGTCTTTTGTAAATCCATGAGTCTTGAACATCAGTTTTCTTCACCTTATGTGCCTCAGCAGAATGGGGTTGTTGAACGCATGAATTGGACCCTTGTTGAGATGGTCTGGACGATGCTCGATGAGCATAGGACTCCTAGGCGATATTGGGCTGAAGCGATCAACACAGCTTGTCACATTTCAAACCGCATTTTTCTTCGAGCTTTTATAAAGAAGACTTCTTATGAGTTGCGGTTTGGGCATCCTCCCAAGGTGAGCTATTTTAGAGTTTTCGGGTGTAGGTGCTTCATTCTTAAGCAAGGTAACTTGGACAAGTTTGAGTCTCGTTCTTCTGATGGCATTTTTCTTGGTTATGCTACTCACTCACGTGCTTATAGAGTTCTAAACCTTGAGACTAACCGTGTCATGGAGACTTGTGAAGTTACCTTCGACGAAACCACACCTTGTTCTTCTCCTGTCTTTGAGCGTGCAGGTGATTAGGAGATGGGTGAAAGCATTTTTGTGGAGGAGGAGCAGGACGATGTCGATTGGGGTGCTCCCAAGCCGACTCTACCTGCTGCCCCTGTTGACCCTGCAATGACTACGTTGGCTCGTGGCCTCGATCCTTCTTCTTCGACTTCATGGGGGCCGAACAATCAGTTTTCCTCTCCTGCACCTGAAGGAGCTCTAGCTATGGTTGAGAGGAGGCTACTTCATCAAGAATGGCACATGTACACATTCAGCGTCGTCATCCTCCAGAGACCATGATCGGTAACCTCAACCAACGTGTCACTCGCCACAGGTCATATGAAATCTCTCATTTTGCACACTCTGCTTTTGTTGCCAATTTTGAGCCCAAAGATATTGGACACGCTTTATCTAATGCTGATTGGGTCAATGCCATGCATGAGGAGCTTGAGAATTTTGAGAGAAACCAAGTGTGGGTCCTAGTTCCTCCACCTCCACAATGTCATCCCATAGGTACCAAGTGGGTGTTTAAGAACAAGCAGAGTGAGGATGGAGTGATAATTAGGAACAAGGCTAGGTTGGTTGCTCAGGGGTTTTGCCAGAAAGAGAGGATAGACTTTGAGGAAACCTTTGCTCCTGTTGCTTGTTTAGAAGCCATTAGAATCCTTTTAGACTTTGCAGCTTTGAAGGGGTTCAAGCTGTATCAAATGGATGTCAAGAGTGCTTTTCTCAATGGGTACATAGAGGAGGAAATGTATGTGAGGCAGCCCCCTGGTTTTGAAAATCCCAAGCACCCAGACCATGTTTACAAACTCCACAAAGCCTTGTATGGTCTCAAACAAGCCCCCAGAGCCTGGTATGCTAGGTTGAAGTCCTTTTTGCTTGGAAAGGGTTTTACCATGGGCTCTGTTGATAAAACTTTATTTCTCCTCAAGCAAGGCAAAGACATTCTCATTGTGCAGATATACATGGATGATATAATCTTTGGTGGCTCTTCACATGCCCTCGTGGTAAAGTTTTCTGATTTGATGAGCAGGGAGTTCGAGATGAGCATGATGGGCGAGTTGACATTCTTTCTCGGGTTGCAAATCAAGCAAACTCGGGAAGGGACGTTTGTGCATCAAGGCAAGTACACCAAGGACCTGCTGAAGAAGTTCGACATGGGCGAGGCCAAGCCTCTTTCAACGCCCATGGTTACTACCACTGCTTTGGATGCTGATGTTGAGGGTGAAGCCGTGGACCAGAAGGAGTACCACAGCATGATTGGGTCACTAATGTACCTGATGGCGATGAGATCGGACATCCAGTTCGTAGTCTGTCTTTGTGCGCGCTTTCAGTCTTCACCGTGCACGTCTCATTGATAAGCCATCAAGCGGATCATGAGGTATCTCTGTTTCACTCCTGAGTTTGGTCTTTGGTATTCGACCGCCTCCACCCTCTCACTTTCTGGTTATTCCGATGTAGATTATGCTGGTTGTCATGTTGAGAGAAAGTCAACTTCTGGTACTTGTCAATTTCTTAGTTCGTCTCTTATTTCGTGGTCCTCTCGCAAGAAATCTTCCATAGCCAATCCACCTGTGAGGCTGAGTATGTTGCTGCTGCTTGCTATTCTGAGTTGCTCTGGATAGTTGCTACTTTGAGAGGCTTTGGCTTAGATTTCACCCAAGTGCCACTTTACTATGATAGCACCAGTGCCATAAGTTTAGCCAAAAACCCAGTGCTCCATGCTAAAACCAAGCACATTGAGGTGAGGTACCACTTTCTGAGAGACAACCAAGAGAAGGGAACCATAGACTTGAGACACATTCGCAATGAGCGCCAGCTAGCTGACATCTTCACCAAACCTCTCGACCAAGCCCAGTTTGCACACTTGCAAGGAGAGTTGGGTGTTTGCTTCCCATTTTAGTTGTGGGATGCTTTGTATCTTGTATATTAGCTTTTATTTCCCTTTCTTTTGCTTTTGCTTTTTTACCATATTGCATTGCATCTCATCATGTATCATATATCATGTGCTTAGCTTCACTTGTATAGCTTGTTGTTTAAGGTTATGCTTTTGTTGATATGTCTTATGGATACATGATAGCTATAGCAGCCTAGGCTCTTTTTAATCATCTTGATACATGTTATGAGCTGAGCTTGTTTTATAAATGTGAACTTGCTTAATTAATGATGAAATCTGGAAATTGTTCACCCTTGAGATGGCAACTAGCATGTGTAGGATGTGTTGAGATCCATGCTGCTTTTACATGTATGCTTTAGTTGCTATGTCTCATGTTTCTTGAATCATATACTTAGCTCGAATCTTTTGATATCTTTGTGCTAAAACTTGATGTCTAAGCTAAGTAATGATCAAAAAGTTTTGGAGTTGAATTTTTATTGTCCCACATCAATGTCATGAGACTGCTTCTCATTCACTCGAGTGGGATGAACTTGGGCATTGTAGTGCTAGTCCACAACCACTCATGACGAGACGGTTTCCCACTTGCACAAGGGATGAACTCAACGTGGTTGAAAAATATAAAAATAACAAAATTCTTTGGCGGACAGTTTGATACTCTCACATACACACATCTAAAAATAACCTTCTACTCCGCTGTAAAACTCTGATCAATGTTGAAGCTACAAGTGTTAAATGCTTCCTTGAGACATGATGTATGATCGTTATATAGGGTAGTTCACTTTTGTATACATGTGCTAGCACTAGTTTGATCTCCTGCTTATAATTGCTATGTGCTACTCTCTTTGGTGAACACCTTTTTAAGAGATATGCTTAAAACTGGTCAAAATGCTTATGTTTCATATTTTGTTCAGTTGATTGGTTTAAGCTTTGGCCTTGTCTTGTGCCTGTTGTAATTCATATGTCGTACCACCTTGAGCATGATTTTATTTAACTTGTTATACTCCTAAAGCTTTGTATGTTTGCATTGTACATTTTGTGCATTTCATAGCATACTTTAAGGGGGAGCTTTTATCTTGTCCACTTGATAAGTGCTTTTGTCAACAAGGGGGAGAATGATCCACAAATCCAGAGAGTGTGCATTCATGTGCACATGTGCATTTGTGAGGTTGATGCACTTGTCAAGGGGGAGTTGCACATTTGCTTTGCTAGACGTGTCGAGCCATTTGCCTCTTCCTAGAGGGTCTAGCCACTTTCAGGTGTTTTCGAGCTTGTGTTGTTGCTTTTTGCTTTGCTCATGGCAAGTGACCGTATCGAGCCTTTCTTTGGCTTTTGGTCACATGAGTGGGTTTTTCTCTGGCTTTGTGTTGGTGTTGACAATGCACTCATCAAGGGGGAGATTGCGGACACATTATTTTCCATATCATGGTGTAGCATCTTTTGGTGGTGTGATGAGCGATTGTCAACATGTCCAATACTTTGGTTGGTGGTCAGTCTTGGTGGTTACATTAATCCCCTGGCACAGGGTTATGTGTTCAAACATGTCTCTTGGCTTGTGATGTGCAGGTGCGGAGTCCGAAGGCGGTGGCAGCGGTCGGTGAAGGTCAAGTAGGGCGTGCTATGCTGATGGACCGAGTGCGGTGAAGGGCGAACGCGAGGCTTGGACCGAGGGACCAGACGGCTGGGTGGTCAGCCGCGGTGGCTGGCACTTGGGACAATGACAAGTGCAAGTGTACATTGTGGGGGACGCATACAAGCTACGCTACTCGCGAAGAGGTTTGGTGGTTTGTCCTTAAAACCATCGGGGGGATGCAAATGGCTACACTACTCGCAGACGGTTTGGTGGTTTAGCCTCAAAACCATCGGCGGCGGGTTTCGTGGGTTTGCGCCTCAAAACCTAGGTGGTCCCAGTGTGGACGGATGGCACATGGTGGCATCGGGAAGATTGTGTCAAGGCAAGGCTACCGGTGAGAAGGCGCGGTGGTCGTCGGATTAGGAAATCCTGAGTTGGACCATAGTGCCCTTGGCTAGGTGGTTCGCTCTAATAATACCTAGGGGCAGAAGTGGTATTTGGAAAGGCATATAAATAGAAGTGGACAGCCTCCACCAGAGTGACCTCTTTTCCACCTCTCCACTCAGCCGCTGTTGCTGTCACTCTGTTGCCTATATTTGTTTTTCTTTTCATTCATGTTCTTGTAGAGGTCCAAGACTCTTGTATTTGTGAGATATTTTGTGTGGGAATGGAGGCCCAAATCCTCCTCGTGCCCTCTGGGCTTTTCGATTTTGATATGTGAATTTTGTTCCATTTTCTGTGCACCGTTGACCTACTATGGACGAACTTAATTTCATTGATTTTGGTGGATTTCACTTGTTCTTTTTGCACAGATTGATGCTTTGTCGAGTGATGAACTAGATCCTCAAAGGAATTGAACCAATTCCATTGGTGCATCAATAAATCAAGCAGTTTGCTTTTTGGAGAAATATTGTGCTCATCGGCCCAGTGTGTTCAATTTGGGTGTCGACTTCTTAGGGTTAGCTTTCCTTCTTCCTCGTGAATACCTGTGCGAAATTTGATGCCAATCTGAGCTCATTAGCTTGAGTTTTTCTTGATTTCTCCTCCCGTGTTCTCGCTGGCCTGTCCCGTTTTCATGTGCTCCCGAGCAAGGGGTCGAGGGGCCGAGTGAACTCTGTCGAAGGGAGGTCGAAGTGAACTCTATCGAGGAGGGGTCGAGTGAACTCTATCGAGGGGTTGAGTGAACACTGTCGAGCAGAGGTCGAGGAGTCGAGGGGTCGAGTGAAATCTATCAACCCGGGTCGAGTGGACACTGTCGAGAAGGGGTCGAGTGAACTCTGTCGAAGGTGGGTCGAGTGAACTTTGTCGAGCCGAGGGTCAAGTGAACTCTACCGAGGGGTCAAGTGAACTCTATCGAGGGGAGTCGTCCGAAGCTGTGTTCCGTCCATCACCCGAGTCGAGGACCTTGTCAAGGGCAAGGCTCCCGTGGCAGTCGAGGGCTCCCGACCAGTGTTTTTCTCTCGACCAGTCCTCGACTTGGTTCTCTACTTTTTCCTGCTAATTTTCATTTGCTTCGAGGGTGCTCGGCTATGTTTCTTTCTGGTCAGGACTTTTGAAGAAAAGTTTTAAGGCTCCCATTCACCCCCTCTGGTCGCCTTTTTGGTCCTTCAATTAGTATCGGAGCCGGTTAAGGATCACTCCACCTTAATCGGTCCGTGATCCACTGAGGCGACATGGCTTTGAATCACCGATCGGGTAAACCGCCCGAATTCAATGGGGAGAACTACTCGTACTGAAAGATCCGGATGCAAGCGCATCTACAAGAGATAGATTGGCGTGTTTGGGAGATCATCGACTGGAGCATCTACAAGGCTCCCATTCACCCCCTCTGGTCGCCTTTTTGGTCCTTCAATTACTCCACGTCTGGATCATGGTCTTCGATCTCCTCCTGTGTAGAAGCTTCCTTTCGAAACTCCACTTCTGGATTCCTCATCTGGATTCCCGTTTCACGTCATGTTTTATTCTCCTAGCGGTCGTGTATGATGGATGTGCATGTATGAATACGAAGAATGCACATGGTATAGTAATGGAGTATGATGATGATGAATGCTTGCATATCCTTTCTACAAGGTAGTCAACATCATCCAAGAATATATACCATAAGCACATGTCATCTACTGCATTTTCTACTACAAACAATACAAGTCTATCGGTGAAACCTTCTTTCCAACTATCGCCAGTAAACAAGCCAGTAAAGCCAAAGATCTATACTAAGCATAGAAAAGCATCATTTAGGGCATGACATCACAAAACAAGGTTTAAGAAAGGCATTCATATGAATAGAGCATAACTGCATCATGCATGTAACCTATCTAGACAAATCTACAAAAATTACAGAAGATAAAACATGCTAACTCTAGGCTACTATCCAATTTTCACCTCATTTAAACATATCTACTGCCCTACACAAAATCACAAGGCCACATAGTTAAATAGACCTAAAAATACTTTGCACTATGAAGTATGCCAAACTATATGTTTCACCACATCAAGAGCTACCTTATGGCGTACAAGTAGCCTACAAAATTTATCAACCCTAAACTAGGTCTATATAATTCATTTATGAATTATTCCAAGAATAGCCCCTTAATCCCACTTGAACTACAACTTTACATTTTTACACAGCTTATGCACATGATACATTTTTCATAACTAGAGCATCACCAAACAAGACTAACAAAACTAGAATCATATTTTGTTGAGCATCCTAGATTTAGTTTTGTATTTTTAAAGATATCAAGCATTTAATGTAAATAAATCAACTTAAATAAAATTATATAGAAAAGTGTAACAAACATGACATATTATATTTTTCACAAACAGTACTTCCCACAAGAAAGCTAACAAAATTGATTTCACTCAATTTGAAGTCATATTTATTGACTTATGAATTTTGCAAGGTTTAAACAGAAATTTGAAATCCTTTTAAAAACAAAAACCCTCACTAAATAGCTATGCGCACCCAGCGGCTGTACCAGAGAGCGGCTGACGGCTAGGCCCGTGGGTCAAACTGACCCCACATGTCAGCCCCACAAAAACAAGGGAGGAGGTCTGACCGGCGAGGGCTCGCTGGCGCCGAGGTCTCCCGCCGAACCACCACCACCATCCTGCTCTACACATCAGCGCGAACACGAAGAGGTAGAAGATCAAGGCTACGGTGGCCAAAATCGATGGCAACGTGGAACGCCGACGAATGGCGGCGCTGCAAGGCAGCGGGGTGGCCGTTGCCGGGCTCGGCGTGGCCGATTGAGTTGCGCTCGAGCACCAGCACGTCCTAGCGACCATGAATGCAGAGAGAGGGAGAAAATGCGGGCCAGAGGTGCTCGGCCACGGCAACGCGCGGTGGCGGCCATGACCGGCGAGCGGAGGTGCGGCCGATTCGGCCATTACCATTAACGACGGCGGTTGATAGCGGGCTCAAAAGGTGGCGCACGTCGTTGCGGAGCCGGGCGCGCAATCTGAGAAGAAAATGAAGCGGTGGTGAGGCGCGGCCATGGAGCGAGCATATGGCGGCGGCTATGGTGGCCGCGTGTGTTGCGCGAGAGCGAGAGAGGGAGAAAGATGGGAGGGAGAGGACGGAGTGAGCGGAGGTGGACTGAGCGTCCTATTTGAGCAAGGAGGCGACCGGGCAGCACGGGCAGGCAATCGCGGCCGGGCACGGTGTCGGTGCTCGTGCGCTATCGATTGCGCGTGCGAGCAAGGCGATTGAGTGCACGGGCGGGCGGCGCGCGTCGGCTAGCGAACGGCGAGCTCCACGACGACGAACGCGCTCGTTCAGAGAATTGTGGAGAAAATTGGTTCGGTAGCTTACAAGTTGGAGCTCCCAGGAGGATCATCGGTCCACCCGGTGTTCCACGTCTCTCAGTTTAAGATGTCGCCGGGTGATCAGCAGGTATCTTCTTCATTGCCAGCTGATCTGTCCCACCTGCAGGTTCCAGTTCATGTCCTTCAGCGCCGGTGGTCTCCAGGCACGCATTCGGTTGAACAGGGCCTCATCCATTGGTTTCACTCGACTCTGGACCTCGCCACCTGGGAGCCATTGGAGGCGTTGCGGCAGCAGTTTCCGCGGGCGCCGGCCTGGGGCATGCCGGCTCTGAAGACCGGGGGATTGTCAGCAGCCACACAGCAGGCCAAGACCCGATGGGCTCGCTAAGCAGCTCGCCCAAGGAAGATGTTCCCCTGTGACCCACAAGAATCCGTCGGCCCAACAAGAATGTCTACGGCCCTACCTGGATGACGAAGTAGAATATAAGTAGAGGAGAGAAACTGACAGGAGTATGAACATTTTTGTAATGAACTCGAATTCGATTTAAGTGTCCTCGTTCCGAACTCCCTTCTGTGTTCTTCTTTCCCCTTCCCCAAGCTCCCTCTCCTCACAATAAAGCAAGGGAGATGCATTGTCACGGCTCACGGCAATTTTTTAAAAAAGATATTTCATTTGTGCCTTTTGAGTTCCTACGGTACTTTTATTTTCCTATTCATACTCCTTCAAATTCTTTAATCCATATCCATTCATATCTACACGTCAAGTTAACATTTTAAAACACTTAAATTCCTCCGTTATACCTACGGCAACGCGCGGGGAATCTACCTAATAATAAATGTTGTGAAACTTTTAAATTAGATGTGGTTGAAGTGGTTCCACAAGGTAAAAAATTTTAACTAGAAATTTTAAAAATTGACTAAATTTTAAGAAATTTTTACTGCTGCTCACTCCCCCTAAAGAAAAGGCCTCTGGCCATCTGCTGACATGTTCATGGAATTGTGTATGATGTATCCTCCATGCTGTGTCTAAGGATTTAAATCTATCTATGAGGAAAGGTGGTCAATACTTGCACAGGATCCACCGTAAGGATCCCCAGTAAAAATGAGGTGGGTAATTCTCTCTGCTCCGCTCCAATCTAAAGCCCAATCTAGGGCCTGCTTGGAACGCGGAAAATCTTTCCTGTTCCTGCATTTTTCCTGTAAAAATGAATTTATTCCTGCGCAATTCTAAGAAGAGTTTTAAATTTCAGTAATGTGCATACTGTATAGCAAGTGATGACTTGATTTTCCTGCAGATTCTTGAGAGGCCCTCTGAATCTGGAAGAGAGAAGAGCCAACCTGCATGTGCCAGTTGCTCACACACAGTCACACACACACACACGGTCCTCATCAATGCCCAAGAAATCTGGAGAGACACAGACAAACGCAAGCAATTACTCCCTTCATGAGCGCCACAGCAGATAAAGGAGTCCTCCAGCAATACGTCAACCGGCGGCTGTGTTCTTGTGCTTGCACGTACACACACACGCAAAAGCAGCGCAGGCATGCAACAAAGCAAAGATCACACCCGAGACGCCCATTCATGTGATCACCTGGCTGACTTTTGCATTGGAAAGCAACAGCGCGAGATCAAAAGCGAACGCAGCACAGCACAGCACAGCACAGGGAGTGAGTGGCTAGCTAGCTTATATGAGGTCAGGCAGTATATAAGCATTCACATGCAGCTTCTACCTTAGCTAGCTAGGGCACCTGTGCAAGGGGACAGGTAGGAGATAAAGCAGCTTGCCTGCTGGCGTGTCCTAGTACGTCCTAGAATAAAAGGAGGCCGATATCGTATCAGCAGAGGGTTCCAGGGAGAAGAGAAGAGGGAGGCCGGCCATTGTGCAGGGTCGCCGTGGCTGCCTAGGCAGCAGCCACAGCTTCAACTATATACTTGCCTACTATATCTCCTACCTCGGACGACCGATACACCTAAGCAAGCAGGCAGCAGGCATGGGGAGGCCACCATGCTGCGACAACGGCGTCGGCGTGAAGAAAGGGCCATGGACGCCGGAGGAGGACATCATGCTCGTCTCCTACATTCAGCAGCACGGGCCCGGGAACTGGCGGTCCGTGCCAGAGAACACAGGTTGGATGATCGCCAAACTTGATGTACCTGAGTCAGTTGTGCTTGGTTTTGGTTTTCTTTGAGAGAGGGAAGTGTGTTTGATTCTTTGATATGATGTTACATGTTTTCTTTTTGTTTTGTTTAGGGTTGATGAGGTGCAGCAAGAGCTGCAGGCTGCGGTGGACCAACTACCTCAGGCCCGGGATCAAGCGGGGGAACTTCACTCCTCATGAGGAAGGGATCATCATCCACCTCCAAGCGTTGCTTGGCAACAAGTAATCACCATTATTCCTAAAAAAAATGAAATTTTCATTTTATTTTTTTATGTAACACTATGTAAGCACCAAAAAGTTACATTTAATCTAGCATGGATATATAACTTTCTTGAACTCATCAACTTCATATCCATCACCAGCTTGAAATTATAATCGATTCAGTTTCCATTTCATTGACTAACAAACAAGCAAAGCCATGACTAACTGTACATAATTAAACAGCGCGCGTAATCTATGGCTTGAAGTTCAACAAACAACTTCTCTGTATCTAGATGCCTTGCTCTTAATATATATAGTTTGGTGTCTCATACATATCACTTGTGCTTTCATGCAGGTGGGCAGCCATAGCCTCATACCTCCCTCAAAGAACCGACAACGACATCAAGAACTACTGGAACACACACCTCAAGAAGAAGGTAAAGAGGCTGCAACAACCGGCAGCTGACTCCTTCCAAACCACTGCCTCCTCCAATGCAGTCACCTGCAGCCCAAATTACTACAGCTCTAGCAGCAGCAGCCACCACCACAGCCTCCAAGGAATGCAGCAGCAGCCGATGAACAGCTACCCCAACACCGCCTGCAGCAGCGCACCAAGCAACATTGAGACTACTACCACCGGCAGCGTGTCCAACCTCTTCCAGACGACATGGATGGTGAGGCCATCACCAGCAGGGACAGCAGCTAACTGCAAGATCGCCATGCAAGAGTTCCATGAAGAACAAGACGCCTCCATCGTTTGCCAGGAACAGATGGTGATGACTGGCGGTGATGTTAATAACAAGTCGTCGGCTTTGGAGATGGTGGTGGCGCCGGTGATGGGAGCCAGCGGCACCGCTACCTTCTCGCTGCTCGAGGACTGGCTGCTCGATGACATGCCAGGGCAGGCAGCCATGGATGGGCTCATGGGGATCTCCGCCGGCTGCTGTGCAGATCCCATCATGTTCTAGCTGTATTGTCGTCATGGCTATGAGGCTTAATTCTCTATGCTGATTTCTTGCACTTGTAATGTCGGTTGATCGAATGATATCATCAGGTCGTCGATCTTATGTTTCCGGCAATAAGCCGTTTGTTTCCTCAGGAGAAAAATCCTGGAGATGGTCCAGTTTATTTGGAGATATTACTAGCACTTGCGGGTATAATAAAATGGTTTGACTTCAGTACATACTTTAGCTTTGATTTAATTTGCTTTGAGGTTGTGTTTTACTTCTATCATTTAGCTTTTGATGTCATCACAACACCTTTTAAATTTGCATATGCAAATGTGTAGATTATTCATTCTATCGTATATGTTCATTCAAAAAAAAAATCATTCTGATCATACATGGTTTTCAAAAGATCATTATTGTTGTTATTATTATTATTATCATCCGATTCTATTGCGCTCGTGTGCAAACATGCATTTCATTGGGTGGATCTTTTGTTTTTTCGATGAATCTTTTCATATGAATCACTCCTTGGTTGTGGAAAATGCTGTTGCACTAATTTAGTGCAGTTTGGCTATTTATATCGTATATAATCTAGATATGCATGCAAATATGTTCCTTATTTCTACAATTCGTTAACATGGAGTGAGATGCAGTACTATTTTCACTAGTACTGTTATTATTTGTGTATGAAAAATATTTTTCATAGTTTTAACTACCTGATATATGTAGCGCTTCAAGGTTTCAGGTAGAACAATGGTTTTAGCTAGTGCATTACTTTACCAAGATGAGAATCTTAAATACTAGTAACATTTTGAGATGATTGCTAGATGTTATTCTAACACCATATATAGAATAATTTCACTTTCGCATTTATCAAAGGACGTGTCCTTTTCTGTTTTCTTAGTATAGAAATCCATTAACCATTCTAAGCACTTAATACATTAACAAGATGAGCATTGAGGAGGGCACAATTAGGCACAAAAGGCTCTGATAGCCAGATAATACACATTTTAGGATCAAGAACATATGTAACCATAAGTTGGAAGTGTAATAATTGGTGTCAAAAAAAACAATTACAGCTAGTTTGCCTGATGTGATTTATCACAGAGAGCAGAGAAGAGTCTATTATATCCACCCTCAGCAGCAGAGACAAAGCTCATACAGTGTTTACAGTATCAGCGAGCGACCGCAATATACAGCCTAGGCCTGCCTTCTCAGTAAGTTTTTCATGAATTTTGAGGCATTGGTCACATGTTGGCCTATCCCCTGTGGATAAACCTCGATAAAGGTACCTGCACCACAATTGTATTTAGAGAAATAATCTTCAGATTAGCATAAAACAAGTCAGAAATCATAGGAGGTAACAATTCCAAGACAGAAATAAGGAGATACATGTGAGTAAAATGTTGCGCAGCTAACTTAATTTAACTACAGTTCTAAGTTGAGCGGCACAGCAACATTTAATAACCAAGATAAGAATGACGTGATAAAGTGGAGAACCGTAGGAATGTTGATCAGCATACATACATGTTTATCTGATCATATTGTGAGCAATATTAAACAAGAAATGCACACATCCAAGCGCCAGCCCATAGTACGCAATAACCGAAAGCTTATTCAGGTACTGAGTCATACAACTCATTGCCATTTTTTCAAAGGTAAACTATAGTTTTTAGAACATATTTCATAAACAGTGTGCCATCCAGTCCAAAGCATTACTTTGATCAGCAAGTCCTATTCCAAATTAGGCCAATGTAATATAATGATTTTTTTACACTGCAGTACTAATAAATGGTCCATCCAAACAAACATAAAGATACTGTTACCAAGGATAAAACAGATTGACTTCATGCATTATAGAATGCACTCGTTTTTTTTACATATAATAGAATGCACTTGTTTTTTACTTGAAATTGTAACAGTCATATAAAATAATTGAAATGTTCTACATTGTTGACTACAAAAGTAATTGCACATTCCAAGATTCCATTGTGTTTTCTCTCATGTAATTTCCCGGTAATTTACACAATTCAGCAACACCTAGACTCTGAGGGCAAAACAAAATTTCCCAAATCCCAACCGGCCACCACAGCAGAACGACAAATTATAAAAAGCGTGGAAGGATCAAAATCAATAATGTTGGGTACAGGGGTACAGCATAACTGTTATCATGAACGGTACGGTCAGCCCACCGCAAAACTGATGTCATTAAAAGCTAATGTTTTGTAGCAAGCAATACCATTACACAATCACCGTGGATCAATGCAACAAAATCTACAATACAGTGATTGGTATCTAGTTTTGGAATCTCAACTAGGAAGCGGTGATTGCCAGGACTCCAATTGCAAACCACTGGCCTTCTCTGACAAGTAAATTCGGATCTGGGGAAGCAAGTGAAGGAAAGGGGGGAGCAGGGGAGAGGTGTATATCTTACTTCATGAGGATGTCGTAGTACTCGGGATCCAGGGAGTTGAACATGCCGTCGACGTCCCTGATGGCCATCATCGCGCGGTGCACCACGATCCAATTCGCCGACTGCGCGCAACCGACATCAACAGTCCAGAAACCCAGATTCGAATCCCCGGAAGAAACTGAAACGAACCAAACTAAGAAATATCAACACCGAACCTTGCATCGCTCGTCGCGGGTCTTGAGCGGAGACCCCTCGAGCGCCGTCTTCAGGGCCTCCACCGGCTTCGACCTGCACCCACACGCCACGGAGAAATGAGCAGGCGAACCAAAAGCAGGGGAGAGTCGAGACTCGAGAGGAGAGGGAAAGGGGGGCGTACTGCTTGAGGAGGGTCTCGATCTTCCGGGACTTCTGCTCGATGCGGGTGATGATGGCCTCCAGGTTCTCGTCCGCGTCCGGGTACGCCGCCGACGAAGCCATCCCGCCGGGCGCCGGCGACACGGAGGTCGTCGGGTTTAGCTTTTCTGAGTGCTGGGGGCGCTCTCTGCTCTGTCGTAGGTGGGTCCGGTCGTGTAGATGGCTATATGGGCCCGCCCGGCCCGGCCCAGCACGGGCCCGAAAAAAAGCCGATTCCGCCCCCAGTGAGGTACTCTCATTTATGGATTAATTATCTTCATGAATTAATTATCGAACATCTTCATGAATTAATTATTGAACAAAAACATGAACAATGAAAAAGAAACGGAGGATTGGCCAAATCAACAAGTACTCTCATTTATGGATTTCATATAACATCAGAAATCATGCAGTTTTATTCCATATGTTCAGGCAGCGGACATTCAGACTGGAGCGAAAATCCTGAAACACCAAAGTGGGTAAACCCTTGGTGAAGACATGGGAAGTTGTTGGTACATGGAGCACGCAAACGGCACCAATAGCAACACGTTCACGGACGAAATGAAGGTCAATCTCCACATGCTTGGTACGCTGATGTTGTACACGGTTGGTGGAGAGGTAGACGGCGCTGATGTTGTCGCAATAGACGAGGCATGCGGAGTCAAGTGGGCGGTGCAGTTCCTGGAGGAGCTGCCGCAACCAGGAAGCTTCAGTGACGCCGTTGGCAACAGCACGGTACTCTGTCTCAGCGCTAGAGCGAGAGACAGTGGGCTGCCGTTTAGAAGACCAGAAGACAAGGCTACCGCCTAGGAATACAGTATAACCAGAAGTGGATCAACGGGTGTCCGAGCAACTAGCCAAATCAGCATCAGTGTAGACGATGAGCTGCGTTGGGGAAGTCCGAGGAATGACGAGACCATGGTCCCCTGGAGGTAGCGGAGAATCTGTTTGGCAGCAACAAAGTGAACCTCTCGAGGATCGCGCATGTAAAGGCAAACTTGCTGGAGGGCATAGGCAATGTCAGGCAAAGTGAAGGTCAAGTACTGAAGGGCTCCCACAAGGCTGCGGTAGTCAGTGGGATCAGCGACAGAAGGACCATCATCAGCAGAAACCTTGGCGCAGGTATCAACAGGGGTGGAACATGGTTTGCAGTCACTCATGCCATGACGAGCCACAATGTCCAGAGCATATTGGCACTAGGAGAGAAATAAAATGTCACCCCGTCGTTGGACTACCATGCCAAGGAAGTGGTGAAGTGGGACAAGGTCTTTCATAGCCAATTCTTTCATTAGAGCATCAATGACCCGACCAAGGAGCTGCTGGGAGGAGGAGGTGAGCACAATGTCGTCCGCATATAGCAGCAAATAAACGGTCTCTGTACCGCGACGGTAAACAAAGAGTGATGTATCTATTCTTGCTTCGTTGAAACCCAGGGAGAGCAGGAAGGAAGCAAAGCGGCTGTACCACGCATGGGGGGCTTGCTTCAAGCCATAGAGAGATTTGTTGAGCTTGCAGACGTGCTGAGGGAGCGCTGAGTCAGCGAATCCTGTTTGCTGAGAGCAGTACACTGTTTCTAAAAAGAGTCCCATGGAGGAAGGTATTTTTGACGTCCAGTTGATGAATCGGCTAGTCCCGGGAATGAGCCAAAGTAAGAACTATGCGAACAGTGGCAGGTTTGAGAACGAGGCTGAATGTTTCAACGTAGTCGATGCCGGGACGTTGTGTAGAGCCACGAAGAACCCAACGAGCCTTGTATTTGTCCAGGGACCCATAAACATGAAATTTATGTTTGAAAATCCACTTGCCTGTGACCACATTAGCCTTGTCAGGTCGAGGAACAAGGTCCCAAGTATGATTTTCCATGAGGGCAGCATATTCAGCTTCCATGGCGTGACGCCAGTGAGGATCAGCAAGGGCGTCGCAGCAAGACCGGGGAATTGGTGACAGAGCCTCGGTGTGGAGGTGGAGGTGCGGCTGCATGTATCCGGACTTCCCACGGGTCATCATGCCATGAGTGTTGTCGACCGGTGGGATGGTGATAGCACCAGCAGGACGGGGAGGATCAGCCTTGATGAATCGTGGTGGATATGGGATGATGTTGGAGCACCGAGGAGGAGCAGCAGCTGGTGGTGGAGCTGGTGGTGAAGGTGCAGCAACTGGTGGAGGGTGCCGGGAGTAGACATGACCGGCGGCGTGTTGAAGCGGGAAGCAGGTGGGGCCTTAGCCGGGGCTGCTTCCAGGGGCATCACATGAGGTGCTGCAGGTGCCTGGGAGGGCGTTGAAGGCACCGTTCGTGGCTGTTGTGCCACGGGCGGTGCATGCCGATGCGCGAAGAAGCCTGGTGGAGGGGGCTGCAGAGGATGGCACTATGTTGAGCTCAGCGAGGCAAAGATCAGCGCGGAAGTCCGCAAACGGAGGGAATGGTTTCTGCCGAGTGATGAGTTGAGCCATGAACTGGAATCGCTCATTGAGGCCACGCAGGACGTTCAACACCAATGTGCGATCGTTGACTGGTTCGCCGAGATCAGAGAGGGTGTCAGCCATGCCCTTCATCTTGCGGCAGTAGTCATCAACAGAGAGGTCACCTTGAGAGAGGTTCCGGAACTCAGCATCAAGGAGCAGAGCCCGGGAATCTCGGTTCCCCAGGAATTGTTGTTCAACACCGAGCCAAGCAACCCGAGCAGTCACGTCGTTGTGCTCGTGGATGATGTCGAGGAGGTCGGTGGAGATGTTGTTGAAGATCCAGGAGACGACCACGCAGTCCATGCGGTACCAGGCCGGGTCGGCGGGGCGGGAATCGTCACTGAGGACATGGTCCTTCAGGGAGTACCGGCCTAGAGCAAGGAGAAGGTAGCCGCGCCACTTGGAGTAGTGGGGGGGCTTGAGGCCGAGGACGATTGGAACCAGGTACTTAATGTTCTGGACGGCGCAGGCCTGGCTGTGCAGGTGCGCAATAGCAGCAGCCTCGGTGGAGATGGAGCGCTCGTTGTCGTCGGGGACTTCATCGTCCTGGACGGCTCCAGGTGGAGCCGCTCGCTTGCGCCTCCAGGTCGTCGGCCTGCGCGCGCTCCTGGGACTGGGCGTCAGCGGCGACGCGGACGCGCTACTGAGCAGCGGCGGCGGACTTGAGGAGCTCCGCCTCCTCCTGATGTTGGTCCGCGCGCGGCGTTTGCCGCGCGGGTCGCGATGACCTCTTCCTCGAGTCAGTGAGCTGTTGCGTTGGCGTCGTCGCGCAGCTGGGCCACGGTGGTGGCGGCCGACGAGGCGTCTGAGGCAGCTGGGCACGGGCGACGGGGACACGGCGCGTTGAGGAGCGCCGCGCGACGGGGTGGAAAAGCAGGGGAGGGTGGGGCGGAAGCAGAGGGGGGGTGGCACAGGACCCAGATTAGGCGTCTGATACCATGAAGGCAGAATAGCCAACTGTATTCATTGATTGAGTAGTGTTTACACAGGGTTACAATATATAGAGGCCCAAGGGGCCAGTTCACATGAGCCACATAGGGTGGCGCATAGCAGAGTAATACGAGTAAATGACACAGGAATCAGAGAGGTACTAGCACACTATTCTAGGATAATCTAACAGAAACAATAGATTTCAAAAGGAATGTCATAATATTTAAACAGATCATAAAAAGATATCTGGCCTGCAGTATTACATATAGCATTACTAAAGAACAGGCCCAAAATGTATTTCTATCCTAATCACACATTATACAGGCATCATTCCGATTTGCAGCCTAGGGAAAAAAAAAATACATCACTGCAGGTTCACTAACACTGGACCGGTCTCCCTTTTGATTTGTTAGCTCAGTTGCTTGTTAAGCTGCCACTCACAGCTAATCAAGGTTTGTGAGGAATATGAAATCCTCGCTCTCGAGCTCTTCGTGCACCATATTTATTCTTGGAGCAGCAGGTAATGTATTTTGGTAACTGCTGGACTCCAGTGACCTCTTGCCCTAGAGATTAAGAAAAGGCAAATAATTAAGGAGATAGTTTCTCTCTAGGGGAAAATTAGTTGCAGCGATGAAAAAACTTCTACAATGGAAGAATCATACTCTGTATCATTGTATGTGGTAAATATTCAAGCTAAACTTCATAAGATGGAGTGAGATTAAAAGAAGTGTCCATAATTAACCTTCTTAAGAGTGTAGAAGAAATAATGGAAGCCATCACCAAAGGTACTGTACTCAACAGACCATGTAAACTCAGGGGCTTCAAAAAATCGCCGTCGAAAGTGTGGCTGAATATGAAAAGTAGTACTTCATTGAGAACAGAAGATTAGTTGATAAAACAAAAGAATTATGACAACAGTTCCGCCTTCAGTTCAGATCCTTTTTGGCATCTTTACTCATTAGCAATGGTTATGGTTGCACAAAGCTCTGAAGATAAGTAATTTCATTCAAAAAGAAACCTGGTTCCCATGTAATGCACACATTTATATACTGTAAATAGGTAAATGAAATATCTTCAGACCAAACTGAAATGTGCAAAAACAAAAGAACTCTGACACAGAAGATTGTTGGTAAATCTCCCTAACCTGCCCAAAGGTAATTGATACAAAGACGCCTTGTGGCTTCAAAACCCTGTGGATACATTTAAGCATTTTCATGACGTTATCCACAGTAGTATGATTGGGGTCCCATGGATCGCCACTGTCCACAAACAGCACATCCTGCACAAAAGGATGGTCTTTTGTTAAGTGTAACAGACAACATCATGTAAAAGAATAGCACCAGTCAGTAGAATGAACAGAATACATCATGCTGCGGGTTGTTTCCAATGATGTTTAATTGAAGATATGAATGTCGGACAAGGTCCTCCTTCCTGTCTGGATATGTTTTACTTTAGCAGAAGTTCTGCTTTGAAACCATTTCGCAACTCCAACAGATTGTTGTACTGTTGTTAAAAGAAAACTTGTAAAATGGATGTATTGCGTTTAAAGACGAATCCGTTCGTTTCAACGCTAGACAACAAGCCATCCTTCAAGTTCTAATTTTTAACCGGGCAGTACATGTTGAGATTTTGCTCGTGTGCTAACTAGATGCAAGCCTCTCTTGTTCTTGTCAACAGCTTAACATGTGAACAATGGTGCTAAAAAACTGACTTCAAGGCACAATGGGTACACATTAGATGCTTAACAGCCAATTATCCTTCAGGTTCTAGATTAAATGTTCATCCATTTCAATGTCTTTGCGCAAATGTGCAGGAATTACTTGCAGTATACAGAACAGAACAAGCTCATGAGCATTCCATACCATGGTGCCCTTCTCAATCACAAGGTCAAAGCTCTCTTGCTCAAACGGCAGATCAAGCATGTCGGCCACCACAACATCGACGCCTGCAGGAATCAGGAACCAAAATCTTAGCCCAGACGGTGCGTAAAGCTTCCCCTATCTATCAGCAAATTTTACCTTTGGTGCCCTGCGCGGCGAGGCGGTCGCGCATCCGCTGGACGGCGACGGGGGAGAGGTCGACGCAGGTGACCCCGCCGGCGACGCCCTCACGCAGGAGCTCCTCCCCGAGACGCGAGTTGCCGCATCCGACCTCGAGGACCGAGAGCGACGGGGAGAGGAGCGGCGCGAGGAGGTGGCGGAAGTGCGAGAAGTCCTTGAACCACTCGTAGTGCTCCTCCTTGCCGAACCGCGCGTCCCTGCGAGCAAGCAAGCGAGCGAGCGGCCGCACGGCCACGCCGTCGTCCGTCGTCGCGTCAGAGTCAGATTGGCCTGCTGCTTCAGCACGATGAGGAGGGTAGAACAAGCAGAAGAAGGGAGGGAGAGCGAACCAGTAGGAGGGCTCGAGGTAGGCGGAGGCGGTTGACGGGGCGACATCGTCGTCGGCGGGGGCGGCCATCGCCGGCGGCGTGTGCAGGCGGGAAAGGATTGGGGCTGCTGGGGTTGGGGACTTGGGATGGATGGGTGAATGGACGGTCAGGGATAAGATAGGAAATAAAGAAAAAAAAAATACTGCGTGAGAATAAGGAAGAAAAATAAGATTCCATTGCCGGGATTTGAACCCGGGTCGTCTGGGTGAAAGCCAGATATCCTAACCGGACTAGACGACAATGGATTGATGTCTAGGGGCTACTTATCGCGCTTGATTAGGAGTGAATTCGTGATATTGTTATTTGTTTAGTTTAGTACTGCCATGTAAATTTAAAATATGACTTTGTTTTGATAAAATAGTCATGATTAATTATCTATTACAACATATTAGAAATCCATGAATGATTACCACTCGGATGAAGGCCTTGTGTGATAAGTTTAGAATGAGCATGTGTCGAAAAAAAAAATAGATCTATGTTTTGTTTAGAAATTCAGGACCTACAAACATGAGATAGGAGTTGTGCATATTATATATATAACTCGGAAGATCAAGAAACATCAAAATGTCAAAAAGGTCATAGGAATTTGAAGTAGAGAGCCTTGTTCGAAACTACAAAACTAATAAATGTAGGGCAACACCAAAAAGACACATACATTTCTAATTGTTGGGAGTAGATGTTTTGATTAAAAAAACTCTAAACTTCTTTATTGGGTTCTTTATATATAGTCATCTTCTATTTAAATTCCTAGCTAGCCAAAGATACAAAGCGAGAGTGGTTCTATAGACGGCACACAATGACATAGAAAGTTGGAGAGTGGAAAGATATAAGAAGCATTTTTTGTGCAAATAGCTCTCCAAATAACGACTTAGAGAGTAAGATTTACAAGGATTCTTGTTTTTAAAGAAATCAAGGACCAGGAAGTACAACCTATTGACCACACGTTGAGAAAATACATTTACGGATTTTACCCTTCTTACTCAGTCAATAAGGATTTCCACACTAAAAAAAAATTTCTATGAGACTTTTGAATCCGTTCTATTTGGATATTAATCTCTCTTGGATTGACGTCATTTATGTGTTACTCTGGAGACATAAAAGGAAGTTTGTATGGGATCATGCACTGCGCCATTGCATTGGAATATGTAGAAATCATTAATTCTAATTTCTTTTTTTTCAAAAGACACTTTGTGCAATTTGAAATGTCCATGACTAATCTTTCTTTCTTCCAAAAGGCTTTCGCTTCGAATGTTTTGCAATTTCAAATAGGCTTCATAATCTTTGTTTATTGCAGTTTCAAATGTTGCTTTTCCGTTTCCAACAATTGCTTTAAGATGAAGATACCCACTTATAACTTTGCAATGTCTAGAAATGATTTGCTCCATATATCTACATTTTGCACATGAATACAAAGCGTAGACTGTTTTTTCCCCCTTCGTGGTGAACAAAATTCAAATTCAAAAGTGAAAGTACCATGAGATTTCCCTCTGGTATCTTCACACTTCGCCTCCCATGGCACGTACCAGTACTGGTCTTCTAGTACATGAGGCCTTTTCCGCTGCCGGAGCTGTGGGGCGACTCCGGCGAGTTCCGCCAGCTGAGCACCGAGACCCCCGACAGCTTTAGGAGCCGCTGCGCCACCTCGCCGGTGGTGGGCCGGCGCGCCGGGTCCTGCCTGACGCACCTCTCGATGAGCCTGACCACCATCACCACGGCGTCCTGCGGGCAGCTCCCCGCCGGCAGCGCTGGGTCCACGAGCTCCTCCAGCCGCCGCAGCACGGCGTCGCCGCTGCCGCCGTCGAGCTCCTCGGCGAGCTCGCGCAGCGCCACGAACGAGCCCACGCCGTCGGCCACCAGCTCCTCGGCGTCCCCGCCCGTGACGAGCTCCAGGAGCACGACGCCGAGCGAGTACACGTCCGCCTTGGGCGACACCACGCCGTGCTCAAGGTACTCCGGCGCGATGTACCCGCGCGTCCCAGCGATGCGGCTCGTCATCGTGAACAGCGCCTCCTCCTCGCCGTCGGCGCCGACGCCGGTGGAAGCGCCCGTGATGGCCCTCGCGGCGCCGACGCCCCGGAGCTTGGCGCGGGGCCCGTCGCCGGCCAGGAGGACGCTGCCGCTGCTGACGTCCATGTGCACCCACGCCGGCCGCGCGTACTCGTGCAGGTACCTGAGCCCCTCGGCGACGTCCAGTGCCACCTGCACCCGCTGCGCCCACGTCAGCGGCTCCGCGGTCCCCGTGGCTGCCGCGAGGAGGCGGTCCCGGAGCGCACCGTGCTCGGCGTACTCGGTGACGAGGTACCACCGCCCGCGGTGGTGGCACAGGCCGATGAGGCGGATCAGGTTGAGGTGGTTGATCTTCCGCATCAGCTCCACCTCCGTCGACACGTTCCGGTCCACCATCTCGACCGCCGCGGCGTCGCCGTTGAACACCGCGCGGTACACCGACCCGCCGATGTGGTTGTCCGGGCTGAAGCCGTCGGTGGCCGCCTGAAGCTCCGCGTAGGTGTACACCTTCAGCGACGACTTGATGTCCGTCTCGGAAATGCTCGAGAACGCCTCGCTGGTGGAGAGCGAGAACTCGCCGCCGCCGCTGACGGTTAAACCCGACGACGTCGCCGCCCTGTCCTTGCCTTCCTTGTCGGCGACTTCGCCAGCGGCTAGAACGGCCCCAGCTCGCCTCCTCCTCGCCCTCAGAGCGAGGAATGCTCCGGCAGAGGCAATCGCAGCGACGGCAACCACCACCGCAACGGCAACGCCAATGTAGACCCCGACATGGCTCTTCTTCCCCGTCGCAGGTGGCGCTGCCACCACCGGCGGAGGCGGGGGAGCCGCCGCCGCCGGCGTCTGGATGCGCGACACGTTCGGCTGCGCGGCGACGGGTATGAGCAGGGTGGTGTAGGGGAACACGGTGTACGGCGGCTGCAGCTGGTTGGCGTCCGCGACGGCCTGCGCGTCGACCCCGAACCGCGCGGCCACGGCGGAGACGTCGTCGGTGACGTCGACGAGGTAGGTGACGAGGAACCTGGCCGCCTGCGCCGCGGTCGGGCACGCGCACCGGAGCGGGACCGGGGCGAGGGACTGCCCGGCCTGGAGGCTCTGCGGCGGCGCGCCGCGGAGCGCCTGCGCCTCCAGCGCCTGGCACGACGTCAGGCCCTGGAACGTGTCGTTGGCGATGATGAGCAGCGTGTCGCCGGGCGCCGCGACGTACGTCGTCGTCGCGTTCCGCTGGTAGAACCGGCCACCGCCGCCCGGCGTGGCCGTGCACGCGCACGTCGCCGGGACCAGCACCCGGGTGCCCGCCGGGAGCGGCGTGTCCGCGTCCGCCTCGGCGCCGGTGGTCTCGTTGGGCGGCGCCAAGATGGTGGCCGGGTCGGCGCCGAGGAGCGTCCCGATGGTGGCGAGGGTCGAGTACGACCCCCGGGCGGTGAAGGTGAGGAAGGTCGGGCACGACGGCGGCGCGCTGCTGCCGGTGGTGTTGCAGAAGTAGCCGAGCAGGCCGGAGGCGTTGTGCGGGTTGGTGCAGTCGGCGATCTGGCTGCCGTAGGGCTGCTGCGCCTGGACTTGTGGCGGCGTCAGCACGCCGGAGAGGACGCAGAAGAGCAGGAGGAGCGTGGCCGTGGCGGTGAGATCACGGAACGAGGTCGCCATTGCACGAGCCTCGAGCAGCCTGCAGAGTTCTTGGTTTCCGCTCAAGCTTTATGGGGGACGACAGTCGAAGGTCAAAGTCAAAATGGGGCCTTTGTTGTGTTGTGATGTTGTACATGCCTTCTGAGTTCTGACTGCGTGATGTACAACAGTGCATTCGGTGAAGCTGCAGCGTTGAACTTTTTTGGTCCATGGAAAAGTTCATTGATTTTCAGCGAGCAAGGTTGCTTGGAAAAAGTCAACGTCCTCAGAGGAGAGGTCTAGTTCAAAACGTGGGGGGCAATGCAGAAACATCCTCGGTCCATACTACTATACAAGTACTAGTACTGTGAACGAAGAAACTGAGACGATTCTCTCTGAAATTTTCTACGAGGCTCATGCATATTGCAGGGCAGGGTGTCATTGTTATTATACCCAACGATAGTGACGGAACGACATTATATACTGCGAGGTCTTAGCCGCCACGAGACGTGTTGAAACGTCAACAATAATGCAGTGCTGTGCTTGTCAAGGCTATCATCATCACGTGCTTTTGGTTACTTTATTTACACAAACATAATAAAAAAAGATAGAAGGCAGATACGATGGCAAGATCTCGTTGGAACATTGTTTATATACCGGATAACAGCACTTGTATGTTTCCAAATTAACGCTCATGCAAGTCTTACCGACCAACGACTACTACTACTTAATATGGATAGCGGCTATGACCAGTTAAAGTGACCAACATTGTTGACCAGGTTGGCTGAAACGTTCACGGTTATGAGTTTGGCAAGATGCAAAGTCTGCAACAGAATTCAACGGTTCAGATATGGAAAAAGTGCAGTAGCGGCTGTCGAAGTTGATAGAGACTGGACAACAGCCGACAGCGTATAGCTGTTCGACTGAAAATTCTGTGGAGCTTGGGATATACTTCAGTACTAGCATGGAATTTGGGCCATACTCCTACAACTGAAATATGCCCAGCTACTGAATATTCTTGTATCGACCAAGGAAGAGTCGCCTGCATGTGCATGGGCAACAAGTAATGCCATGAACTGTATTTCTGTAGTCTGCCCGTCCCTTTCATGCTTCACTCAGCCCATGGCATGAGCTGCATACAGACAAACTGAGAGAACCGTACTCAAATAACTGAATGGGAAACAGAGCACAAATTCCAGCCAACCATCGGTCCGTAAGAGAAAAGATAATCTGAAAAGATATGTGACAATCTCAATGCATATGTCTTTCCACATCACAAGCACAACCCAAAAAAAAAATCAAGCTGAAAGAACAGTAGGGGAAATTTTCCCAAACACAGAATCACAGCATGGATTACCAAACAAGTGCTATGCTCCACGGTGCCGCCAAGAAAAGTTTTACGGCCAAAAGGTCAGCTTAAGCATACGGGTAGCAAGCAAAACACTAAAGAAATACATTAGTTTGGTACAGGCAGTTGCAATTGCTACTGTCATCAATGCAAGTCCAAGTGCAAGAAGCTCCAATCCATGGCTAGATAGCTACCAGGTCACCGAATGCATATCACCTACAACATACATAAATAGATGATTCAGTTTTAGGCAAGCAAGGTGTGAATTTCACGATTCTGCAAGCGTGTAAGGTGGATTTTAAGGAACATACCATCCTAAACCAGAATTTTGATGGGCTTGATTTTGATATTAGGGAGAGGACAAAGATGGCCTGATAAGATGCGTGCAATAATATGGGCTCTTTTATCATTCCGTGGGTCGCAGTGGATTGTGATTTTTCTAAGTTTTTCACAACTAAAAGTTTCTACTGCTTCCACACGAGGTGGATCTATTTCAGCATCAGCATTTGGAAGCCTCTCATAGTCATCATCTCCACTCTGGTAGATGAAAGAAACCATTATTAGGTTCAGAAACATCATTGCAGAGGGAGTGGGTAGTATATCTTGCCTTGTCAAGTTGCAGGGAAACCTTTTCTATGCTAGGCGAGTGCTGAAGAAAGCATATTAGTGGATAGCACCCACGATGCAGAAACCACTCGCCAAGGTGCAACCGCTTCAAGTGGCTCAATGTCTTGCACCTTTGAAGATCACGCTGTAATACCTTTGGCGCCACCTGAAAACAGGTCCAGAAAAGTTTCAAAAGACACGAAAATGGCGCATCAGAGCAAAAGTAAGTCGAAAGTAGGTGGCATACATTTTCAAAGACAGATGGAGATACCAACGTCAAGTCCATGGCATTTGACAGAGCACTAATAATACTGCAGGGAACCTGAGGGTTCTCCAAAGAGAGTGAAAAAAGGTAAATTGAGGCAGTTCTCACTGATGACATATCCGCGAGGTGAAGAGTTCTTCTAGGTATCTCGTCTATACTCAGGGAGACTAGGTTTGGCATATCTACCACAAGATACTGAAACTCTCTAGGGGCATCTGTATAATTCTGTGTACTGGTAATGGTCAAACTCTTCAAACTGGTTGATGAAAACATGGTGACATGGATAGCACAACTTGTCTACTCCAGATCGTCTAACACTGGGCAGAAGATGGAGAGGTTCTGGACAAAGCAGTCATCTACCAAAAAATTGCGAAGGGCTAAATTTGTCAAGTGCACCGAGGTGAATGGGAAGGGATAACCCTCCATAGATAGGGACCTGGGGCCAGAATGCTTCAGTATGCCTAGAGCCCAGGCTTTGCTATCAAGGGCATGGCGAATCCATGGATGGATGTCAGAATATTCAAGGGAATCACCAGAGTTATTGCAGACGGCAGAAATCCAAAACACATCCCAGTGGCACTGGCTCTGGCAAAGAACTTCGGTACGTGACCAAATTGTCAACAAAGTTCTTGAAAGTTCCCATGCTGCTGAACTCGGCCGCATCCATGTAGAGCCACATCAAAGATGCCCAGAGGTTCTGCCACCTCCGTGACAGCAGACTTGTTTGCACTGCCTCCTGCACTGTTAGGAAGTACATGACGTGGAGCAGCAAATCATCCGGTAGGTCACTGATCCTGTCATGGCCAGTCTTCTCACTGAGAGAGTCACAGGCAACTGTTTCTGGGAGAACACGCTTCATCAGGGTCATTCAATCTAGCAGGTGATGTGCATGGATACTGTTTCTGCAGAGAAAAAAAAAAAGGAATCGTAAGCTAAAGGACTACACTGTGAGAACGATATGCAAATGAAATGCGCTATAGCAAGCAGAAAACAAAATGAATTTGGATCTTGAATAGAATAGGCAATCTCAGCTATATTCTTTTGAGGCTGGACATATTAACCACTCGAGGCCGTTGCACTCTGGTTTTAATCCAGGGTGGAACTAAAATGGGCTGTTTTCAGGATGTGATGTCAACCCAATAGGCAAAGACACATAATGTTCAAATAAAATTGTAAAAAAAAAAGGTGGGGCCCATATGTCAATCTAGAAATACAATCTCCCCCCTCTCAGCTGTATTTTCCTTCCCAGCAATAGTGCAGCAAGATACCGTCAGCACCCACAGTTACAGCTTCCCTTCCCCCCCTCAAATACCTCAATTTCATTGAGATTCTTGGTATAAAGATCAGAGGCTGTGGTGCTAGTTGACTCGTTAACGAAGAAGATACAATCAGGGGAAACTTGGTGGCTAGATGCTCCAACTGATTAAGGAGCTTTTTCCAGCTTGGTGCAGGGAATCGGTTTAAGCGGTGGATCAAGAGACTGGGCAGTGGGCACACCACAATCTCCCAAATACATCTCACCAGTGGATGTGGTACCACCAGCAGCAACTGTATCAGAAATGAAGGGGAAAGGAAACATACAAAGATCCTGCAATGAATTTTTATCTCAGAGAAGCATAGTCTGTGGCTCTGCAGAGGCTGCGATATAAGCCTAACATTACCAAATACGCTAGAAGCAAAACCTGCAAGGTTGTATACAATGGGTATCTCACGGCCATCATCTTAATAAACAATGCAACCATGCAGATCCCCAGCCACATATAAACTAATACACAGAGAAGAGTCCAGTAGAATACAGGACTGCATAGCATCAACACTTGATGGAACCAAATGAGAAAGGGAGACTGGGCACACTACTACTCCCTGCGTGCACCGATGTGAACCTCGGGGTCTCCTCTGCTGCTCGTCAAGCCTGTAAGCGACACAATACACATTAGAACGTAGCCCAACGGGCCAAAAAAAAAAAAAAAAAAAAAACACATATGAATCTAGCCAGAGAAAGGGAAATATCGTACCAGTCTACCAGACTAGGGGGGCTAGGGTTTGGAATGCCGGAGAAGTCGGGGCGGCCCGGTTGAGGGGCCAGCAACGGGGTCGAGGAAGCAGGCGAGACTGGACCGCGCCGACGCCCTTCGTTCACCGGCGCTCACTCCGGCCCCGCTGGATCTATTGGGGGAGAAGGCGGCTCCGTGCTCCTGCCGAACTGGGATATGCGGCGGGGTGAAGCGGAGAAAAAGGCCTGTGCGCGTGCGCGTGGACTGGAGCTGGAGATCCGTTGAGACTTGAGAAGTGTCCGTCCCTTTCAGGGGGCCCCCTCAAACAGAGGACCACCAGTGGGCCCGTGGACTTAGGGTACGCTGTCGTTGTTTTATTGGTAGTTTGCGCACGCGCAGGATTGTTTTATTACGAGCTGTGGCATGCGCACCTCCCTCCCTAACCGTCTGATGACTCGCAAATTCTGCTCGGGCCACGAGTCCGGACTCGCCCGGTCCACTCGCACTCGACTTCTTCGTCCTCCCCGCTCTACGCGCCATGGCCTTGCGTCCTTCGTCCTCGACGGCGACCTTCTCGGCGGGCATCCCTCGTCCATCTCTGGCGGATTCCGGCGGCCGTCGCACACTCGCGCCGCACCGCCACCATGGCCGTGCCGCCGTCCCGCGCCGAGCATGCTGACCATGGCGGATCCTGCAGCAACGGCCACGGATCCACGCCTGATAGGTCTCCTCCTCCTCCCTCCTCTCGAATTGAGAAATGGCTAGAACAGTTAGTGGTTAGGGTTAGGTTACCTGCAGATTTTTTGCGCTCAATTGGGGAGGGCATGGCTGCTGCCAATAGAGCAGCGGTAGAGCGCAAATGAGCATCTGATTCGCATTCATAAGGGAGACGTTCGCTGCACACGCATTAGGGGGCGGCAGCTGGCGGTGCGTGCTAACGGTGGCCGCCAGCCCACCCCTACCTCGCCCAGCGTTGATGTGCTGCCCTGCCCTGCCCTGCCCTGGCCCCCGTAGCTCTGTGCACGCGCAAGTGACCTCGTATTCTCCCCGGGGCTCATGCATCCTCCGAACCCCTTGCCCATCCCCCTCTACCATCGCAGGGCACTTCCATTGCGCTGACTCGTGCAGTGATTTCCTTGCAGAAAAATCCCAACGCCTATCTGTTTTCCCAACGTCATGGTTGTGCTTGTCCTTTTGTTTTTGCCTAGGACATGCTTGTGAGTGTCGCACTGACGGATGATGCAAAATCCCAAATGTAGTTTTGCTATCTTAATTACATTGCCAAAATTCTAAAATACAAATCTCAAATAATGTTTACTTTTGCTTCTATTATTTATGCCCAAACAAATCCCAAATACTCGTGCGAATGTAAAATTGCTGATCCCTGCACCTATTTTGCTAACTATTCAAATTGTTTAGACTGAGTACTGATGGGGATCACTAGCGTTTTCCTCCAATTTTTGCTTTTGGTGCAGCTAGCGTGCTGATGGAGGAGAGCTGGCCACCGTTTTCGCATCATGTATCGTGACATTGCTAATGAGATACCGATCACTGAGCAGAAGTTGCAGTATTTTCGCAAGATGCCTTGGCATATTGGCATGTACCATTCTATCCTAGGCCCATCTTGTACCATCTGTCCTTGTTACCTAAACTTGATTGAATTAGTTCAATGCACCAGTCAGCTATCAGCCTGACCATTCTAATCTCAAGTTCATCTCCCCATAACATGGATATCTAGGCTGAATACTAACAATCCGATCTTGCAATTCATACATAATCTGTGGATTCAACCGTGGGAATCTCACCTCTTTTTTTCTTTCATACATAGTTGTCACAGCTGCAGCAGCAGCCACAAAAGGCTGATGTGAACACACCTATGTTTCATTTGTTGAAATTGTTGCGGATTTTTTATTTGCAAATAAGGATAAAGATTAAGTGTTCTCACTATTGGATTGCCTTTTTGGTTTGATTTCGTAAGTCTGATAGATAGTGTTCTCTAAAAAATGGTTCTTAGCCTATGTAGTGTATATATTTAGACTTTATTTGTTTGTTACCATAAGATACCCGCAAAGCACATCATAAGTGCTTTCTTTTTCATACATAAATGCTTTATGTATCATACTAAAATTGCTAGCTTTTTTTTCCCACTTACCTGGTGCATCGTAGAGTTTTAATGCCCTCCATGATTTTGTTGCAGCTTTTTCTTAGCCTTTCGTCTCCCAAACTCCTCATCGAGTCCATTACCTCGAATCTTTTTCCCCTTAGGTTTAGAACCAGCAAGTAGTAGTATCCTGTTGTTTCTGATCCGTTGTTTCCCATGGCCTCAAGCACAGGGAACATTACCTGTGTTATTTTTTGTTCACATCTCGTTAGTAACACAACAAATCTGAATATTCTAAATTTTAGAATATTTAGATTTGTAATTAGGTATGACCATCATTCTGTTTTGTAATTATACATGTTGTCTTTTCTGGCATTTATGTGTACCCCGTGTAGCATTTTTGTGTGTCCCTTGTAGCATTTTTATGGAGATATTAATCAATTGAGCTCCTTCTCCTTACTTTCGGGTTGGTCAGCTACACAATATCTTTCTAGCTTGACATTTTTCAAGTAAATCTAGTGCTTTCTCGGTAGGCGCAATAGTTCAGTATTGGACACATTTGGAATTTTTTTCAAGTTGATAGAGTATAGGGCTCCTAAGTAATTAGATTATAGGTGGCCATGTTAACACGTGAATACAATTTCATTTTGTTAAGATCTTGACTATTTGATTGCTCGCTGATGTATGGTTGGTGGAGAGCAGGTGGACTATGTAACTAAGCTAACATGCCATTTTCATTTTTTTTTGTTTCCTGTGTGCTCTATAGAAGTGCTGGTTAGCTACTTGATTTGGTTAAATTAATCTAAGTGGGTGGGGAAGTGATTCAAAGCAACAGATTTAGTGGGTTTGTGTGTTATCCATCCAACTCTGTATGAGATAGATATCTGATGTTGTTTCTGGACGTAGGTTGTATCTTACATATTTTTGGCACTTCTGTTGCATGTATTATCTTAATTTAGCATTAAGTCCATTCTTCTGCAGTTTTCAAGTTATTCTGCTGTTCTCACAATGATGTTGTATACTTTCTGGCATTTATGTCTACCCCATGTAGCATTTTTCTATATTTTCTTAAGCATTTTACATTTGACTTCTCTTGTTCAGTGTATAAGGAATGTTGAGGGTAAAAGATACCATGCTTCCCCTATCCAGTAATAAGGACATTTCTAGTGTGCATGCAGAACTTTCCCGCTCCCGCTTTTTTCCTTATTTGCCAAGCCGGTTTGGTTGGTTTCCAAATATGGAGTGTGCAGTCGGATAGGTGGTTTCCTGCGCGTGCAGGCCGTAGTGCGGTCCAAAAAAAATATATATGTTACTCAAAAAACAATTAGTGCAAAATATACCTCTCTCTCCCTCTTTATCGGCTATTTTCACTTCCTGAAAACTTAACTTTTACTAAATAATAAAATAAAATATTAATATGTATTGTATATAATTATTTATTTTTATAATAAATTTATTCAATGAATATTGCTGATATTTCTATAAATTTTGTCAAACTGACGTGCTCACGTTAACTCTTAGATAGGGACTGAGGGAGTAATGTCTAATAATTGTGTAGGCCTCATTGGGAGACGGAATGAGCCGTTTCGCGCCTTGAAACCGTTTCAGCTTGATCAAGGTTTAACAAATTAGTGAACCATTACTAGACAATCATTTCAGCTTGAACGAGGCCTCAATGTTTTATTCTTCAACACCAAATTCAAGTCGTTCTAAATCTTCTATTTTCACATTTTATTCCTACCAGATGCCTTCATTATGCTCCTATGTCATTCAACTTTGCCATCACAGTATGTTTAGAGAATTTCTTTTTCCCATCATTTGCTCATCGCTCGTTGAATGGAATTGACAGGGTTGTGTTTATAATTGAAAACTTGATGTTTTGATGGATATTCATGAATGACTTTGGTGGTGGATTTCAATTGAAAAGTAAACGACTCGAAGCAGTTGGAACTCGTGCAAGTAGAGAACCATTGTTGTTATATTAATCAACATTAATATTGGTTGGCTTTTTATTATTGATATAGAAGAAATTGAAGACGCAACTGTAACTTAGTGACCGATCAAATAAAGAATAATACAAATTGCCCACTACAAGTCATCACAAACTCTAAACCACCAACAATAAACTACCTAAAATCGAAGCTCATTGCCAAACCCTGAGTCACCAACAATGAAAGGTCTACTTGGTACCAATATAACAAATGGTATCAGGAGCCAAACCGTCGTTTTAACATTAAGCCGATCCTGCACATAAGTTATTGTTGAAGACTCAAGTTGTACGCCCTGTTCGTTTAGTCTTATCAAACGCTTACGGCCAGAAATCAGCTAGCCATAAACGACCAAACGAACAGGACGGTAGCCCTTTGTTGTTAGAAACACATCGAGAAGGTCGTGTCATGTTTCGGCATAGTGGGCACTGCAGTACCATAATCTAATCAGCGAGATGATTCCGCCAGATCTAGACACTTCTAAGCTGTGAAAGGAATAAAGGACATCATCTAGAGGGGGTGAATAAGAATTTCTAAAATTTAACGACTTAAAATGTCTATACCATTAGAAGGGGCCTTTGGAATTCCCAATCAGGGTAAAACAGCCCCTCAAATATAATACAATAAGGCATTCAAAATGCAGACTCTACCGTGGAGTCTCAATCTATTTATTACCCTTCTATTTATAGTATTTTGTCATATGATAGTATATTTATTGAAGAGAGAAAAAAAAATCCAAGATTGAGTTTTTTATTTGGACTCCGAGTTTATGATATCTTCAAGGCCACGTCAGTGAAGTACTATAAATAGAAGATTACTAAATAGACTTAGACTCTATAGTGAAGTCTGGAACTATTACTAGTTTCTATGGCATAAGACATCGTACCAAACTATCCTTCTCAATACAAGATTTTGTATAATATAGGACATAAGTAGTGATAGAAACCATATTTGTTCTCCCAGTGTGGTTGGAGTAGTTTCTTCCATTGATAACCATGAAGTCCCAGTATCTTAGTTAGGCAAAGTATCTTAGGTTTTTTGTCTCACACTAAATCACTTGCTACTTGAACAAATTGCTTATGTTGCAGTGCAATTAATATATATAGAAACCACCACAGTTTCTACATCATGAATGACCTAAGTATACAGGTTAACAAACAATCCTAGAAACCAGCATCTGCAACACAATTAATTAGAACAGCAAATAACAAATATCAGCACAGGGGTACAAACTGGACTGGTCTGGTGTGCCTACCGGACCTGGTATAGACCTCATCTGAAATTTGTCTCCTTTGATTCCAACTTCCACTCCACAGTTGCAGGGCCGGTGCGCACATTGAGGACGTGTATACATTTCTTTAGTACACACCGTGCATTTTGAAATGTCAAAATAATACTATATCCAAAGCCCTAGTGTGGGGAGGAGAAAACCTGTCAAAACTTGATGAAGCCGGCACTGGCCGGCCTATACTTGTATTGTCAGTGACCATACAACACACCAACGTGATGTGGTGACGTGAATCGTGCTATACGATCGGTGACTTGCATGGGCGTTAAGTTGGAAAGATTCAGGTGTCAATGTGATGATGGAGGCAGGACGTTTTACAATGGCCCACAATTCAAAAGATTTTAAACCGAAATGCATTTTCAGGGATTGGGATACATTTCAGTACTAGTACCAGCATATGAAATTGGGTAATACCGTAATGCTACTGAATGCCTAGCTATTGCTATTCCTGTATTTTATGGCTATATATCGACCAAGGAATAGTAGCTTTCAAGTGCAACAACTAATTGCATCATCAGTAGCCTGCCTATCCCTTTCAGGTTGCAGCAGTAACCCATGGGATAAATTGGAGATAAGCAAATAGAGAACCATAATTCATCAATAATATAACAAAGCTAATCAGAGCACAAATTTCCCCAACCATGGTTCGTAAACGAGAGCATCATCCGAGATCCAGGATCAATGGTGACAACATACGCGATCGATTGCAAGTTTGTAATGCACATTTCTTTTCCAGTTAACAAGCACCATCCAAAAACTATGAGCTGCAAGAACAGCATGGACCATTTTACCAAACGCAGAATCACAGCATAGTTTACCAGACAAGTGCTATGTTCTACAACACCACGAAGAAAAGTTTTATGCCAGAAAGGCCAGCTTAAGCATAAGGGTAGCAAGCTAAACGCTAAAGAAAGACTTGTTACAAGCAGTTGCAATTGCCAAATCACAAGTACTTTCATCAATGCAATTCCTCCAAGTGCCAAAAGCTCTAATCCATGGCCAGATAGCTACCAGGTCACCAAATGCACATCACCTGTAACAACATATAAGTATATAATATATAACAATGACAGTTTGTCAAATTCCTCGTTACATAAATAGCTAATTCTATTTTAGGTATGCAAGGTGTAAATTTCACGATTCTGCAAGTCTTCAATATGGATTTCAAGGAACTTACCATCCTAAACCTGAATTTTAATGGGCTTGATTTTAATATTAGGGAGAGGACAAAGATGCCCTGATAATATGCGCACGATGACCTGGGCTCTTTTATCATTCTGTGGGTCACAGTAGATTGTGATTTTTCTAAGTTTTTCACAACTAAACGTTTGTACTGCTTCCACACAGGGAGGATCTATTTCAGCATCAGCATTTGGAAGCCTCTCATAGTCATCATCTCCACTCTGGTAGATGAAAGAAACCATTATTAAATTCAATTAATAGCAGAAACCACATTGAAGAGGAAGGGGGTAGTATATCTTGCCTTGTCAAGTTGCAGTACAACTTTTTCTATGTCAGGTGAGTTCCGAAAAAAGCATATTAGTGGGTAGCACCCACCATGCAGAAACCACTCGCCAAGGTGCAACCGTTTCAAGTAGCTGAATGTCTCACACCTTGGAAGATCACTCTGTAATCCCTTTGGCAGCACCTGAAAACAGGTTCGGGAAAGTTTCCAAGGATACACAAAAATTGGTACATCGGAGCAAAAGTAAATCTATAGTACTTAGGTGGCATACATCTTCAAAGACAGACGGAGATACCAACGTCAAGTTAGTGGCATCTGACAGAGCACTAATAATACTGCAGGTAACCTGAGGGTTCTAGAAACAGAGTGAAAAAAATAAATTGAGGCTGTTCTCACTGATGACACATCCACAAGGTGAATAGTTCTTGTAGGTATCTCTTCTAGTCTTAGGGAGACTAGGTTTGGCATATCTATCACAAGATACTGAAACTCTCCAGGGAAATCTTTATCATTCAATGTACTGATAATGGTCAAATTCTTCAAACTGGTTCATGAAAACATGGTGACATGGATGGCACAACTAGTCAACTCTAGATCGTCTACACTAGGCAGCATATGGACAGGATCTGGACAAAGCAGTCATCTACCGAAGGCCAAAAACTTTCAAGTGCATCGAGGTGAATGGGAAGGGATAACCCTCCATAGAAAGGGAATTGGGGCCAGAATGCTTCAGTATGCCTAGAGCCCAGGCATTGCTATCAAGGGCATGGTCAATCCATGGATGGATGTCAGAATATTCAAGGGAATCATCAGAGTTGTTGCAGATGGCAGAAATCCAAAACACATCGAGTGGCACTGGCTCCAGCAAAGAGCTTTAGTACATTACCAAATGGTCAAATAAGTTCTAGAAAGTTGCCATGCTGCTGAACTTGGCCACATCGGTGTAGAGCCACATCAAAGATGTGCAGAGGTTCAGGCACCTCCATGACAGCAGTGTTAGCAAGTACATGACAGGGAGCAGCAACTCACCCGGTAGGTCACTGATCTGTTAGAGTCACTCTCCTCACCATCACAGGCAAACATCCCTGTTTATGGAGGAACCTGCTTCATCAGGGACATTCAATCTAGTAAGTGTTGTGCACGGATACTCTTCTGCGGAACATTGGAATACATAGAGGAGAAGCAATGTAAGCTAAAGGACTTCGCTGTCAGAATAATGGGCAAATGAATGTGTTATCACAAGTAGAAAACAAAATAAATTAACTGAATAGGTAATCTCAGCTACATTCTTTTGAGGAAAAAAAAAGCTACTACTCAATCCTAACTAGTCAACGCTGGACTATTTAACCATTTGAGGCCGTTGCACTCTGGTTTTAATCCCGGGTGAAACTAAATATGGGCTGTTTTTAGGATGAGAATGTCAACCAATAGGCCAATACACATAATGTTGAAATAGAATTGTACAAAAATGGTGGGACCCATGTCAACCTCTAAGCATAATCTTCTCCTCAGCTGTACTTTCCTTGTCAGCGGTAGTGCAGCAAGATACCATCAGCACCCACACTTGCAGCTTCCCTTCCTTCCTGTTCTTGTCCATGTAAGAATGAGCCTCTTGTAATAGCTCCATGAGGTCTTCATTGGAGGGTTCCTCCTCATCCTCACTATCACTCTCATAAAATTATACTTTAGAAGGAGTCTTGGTGTTGATAGCAATAATGGTGGTCTTCCTCTCATCATCACTATCATCATCATCGTTATCACTTGAAGAAGAATCACTATCCCATTTAACACAATATGAGTGACCCTTCTTCTTTAATATCATCTTCTTGCTTTCCTTGTCCTTCTTTTCTTTCTTTTCATTCTTCTCATCATCACTATTGTAAGCACAGTCCGCAATGAGATGATCCTTGCTTTTACACTTGAAGCATATTCTTTCTTCCTTTCCCTTGGATGATGATTTCCTTCTTCTAGTACCATAGCTTTTCTTCTTCATGAATTTTTCATATCTTCTCACAACGAGAGGCATTTCTTCATCATCTTCATCAATTGAGATTGAGCCTTCATCTTCACTTGATTCTTCTTTCTTTTTCTTGCCCTTGCTCGTGGATGATGTTGTGGTGGCTTTGAATGCCACTCTCTTCTTCTTCTCACCCTCTTGATGAACCCCCTCCCTTTCCATACAGTCTTGTGTCATGACATCACCAAGTACTTGGTTAGGGGTCACATTCTTCAAACCACCTCTCACAATAATGGTGACCAATGTTTTGAACCTTGGAGGCAAGCATCTTAAGAAATGGAAAGTGACATCTTCATCATTTACTTTTTCACCAAGGCTCTTTAGATCATTCACAATCAATTGTAGCCTATAGAACATCTCTGGAATGCTTTCTCCTTCTTGCATCTTGAAACTTGTCAACTTGTCCTTCACATGGCATGTTTCTTGTGTCATGACATCACCTAGTACTTGGTTAGGGGTTACATCCTTCAAACCCACAATGATTTTGACCAATGTTTTGAACCTTTGGAGGCAAGCATCTTAAGAAATGATAAGAGACATCTTCATCATTTACTTTTTCACCCAAGCTCTTTAGATCATTCATAATCACTTGTAGCTTATAGAACATCTTTGGAATGCTTTCTCCTTCTTGCATCTTGAAACTTGTCAACTTGTCCATCAGAATGTAAAATTTCGCACTTTTGACCGGTAGGTCAAACATCCCTATTTCTAGATGAAGTATCAGGGGCATTCAATCTAGCACGGATACTGTTTCTGCAGTACAAAAGAATACATAGAGAAGAAATGTAAGCTAAAGGACTACACTGTGAGAATCATATGGAAATGAACGTGTTATCACAGGCAGAAAACAAAATGAATTTGAAACATGAACAGAATAGGCATTCTCCGGTACATTGTTTTGACGAGGAAAGAAAAAGCTAGTCCTCAATCATCACTAGTTAACCCTGGATATTTCAAACATTCGAGGCCGTTGCACTCTTGTTTTAATCCAGGGTGAAACTAAATATGGGCTGTTTTTAGGATGAGATGTCAACCCAGTAGGCCAATATACATAATGCTGAAATAGAATTGTAAAAAATGGTGGGAGCCATATGTGAACCTCTAAGTACAATCTTCTCCCTCTTAGCTGTACTTTCCTTGTCAGCGGTAGTGCAACAAGATACCATCAGCACCCACAGTTGCAGCTTCCCTTCCGCCCTCCCATGCATCAATGTTATTGAGATTCTTGGTATAAAGATTAGGCAGTGTGGTGCTGGTTGACAAGTGTTAACGAAGAAGACACAATCAGGGGAAACTTTTTTTTTAGGAAAGGGAATATATATTACAATCAGGGGAAACTTAGTGGCTGGATGCTCCAACTGATTGAGAAGCTTTTTACGGCTTGGTGCAGGGGATCAGTTCAAGTGTTAGATCAAGAGACTGGGCACAGTGCAATCTCCAAAATACATATCACCATTAGACGTGGTACTAACATCAGCCACTGTATCACACATGAAGAGAAAACACACAAAATTCTTGCATTGACTTTTATCTCAGCGAAGTATAATCTATGTAGCTCTGCAGGAGGCTGAGATATAAACCTAACATTACCAAATCACACACTACCAGAAACACCTGGAAGGTTGTGTACAGTGGGTATATCTCACGCGCATTATTCCATTCCTAAACAACCAACATCTTAATAAACAAGGCAACCATAGATTCCTGGTCATATAAACTAATACGCAGAGCACCACACAATGCAGAGTCCGGTAGAATACTCAGACTGCATTGCATCATCGTTTTTTTTTTTTTGAAAAGACATTGCATCATCGCTTAACTGAACCAAATGAGAAAGGGAGACTGCGGGCACACTTACTCCTCGTGCGTGCAACAATGTGCACCTCTCGGGGTCTCCTCTGCTGCTCCTCAAGCCTGTAAGGGACACAATACACATTGGAACATAGTTCAACGCGCCAACAGAAAAAAAGATATGAATCTGCTCAGAAAAAAAAGGTAAACAGCATACCACAGCTTAGGAGTTAAGAGGGCTAGGGTTTGGAATGCCGGAGAAATCAGGGAATCTGAGCAAGGATTTGGGGGCCGGAAACGGGGGTTGAGGAAGCAGGCGAGACTGGACCGCGCCGACGTTCTTCACCAGCGCTCACTCTGGCGGCTGGCCCGCTAGATCTATCGGGGGAGAAGGAAGCTCCAAGCTCCTGCCGGCAGCGGGGTCTGGCCCATGGCAGCGCGGGAGGGGCCGCGTCGTTGATCCCTAGCTGCGAGGTCGGGGAGGGGTTCAAGTTCCAGCGGCGGCGGCTCCGCGAAATGCGGCGGTGTGGACCAGGGATCCGTTGAGAAAGGGTCCGGATCTCTGGATCGGCTCTTTCAAACAGGCGTTGGATTTGGCCAGTGGGCCTGTGGGCTTAGTGTACATGCTTTTTTTTTCAACACTAAATTCACGTGGTTCTACATCTTTGATTTTCACACTTATTCCTACGATGCCTCCATTAATATTATGTTCTTGTGTCATTATATTTTGCCATCAGTATGTTTAGAGAATTTTTTCATCATTTGCCCGTCAATAAGCATATTGTGAATGGAATTGGCAGGGCATAATTGAAAACTTGAAGTTTTGGTGAATATTGAATGAGTTTGGCGGCGGATTTCAATTAAAAAGTAAACGGTTTGAAGCAATTGAAACAATGTTATTATTTTAATTAGGATTAATATTGTTCATTTGTATTATTGATATAGAAGAAATGGAAGACGGCAACTCTAACTCAGAGATTGATCAAATAAACCATACACATTGCGCACCACAAGTGATCACAAACTACAAACAGCCTCTAACCACTACAACAAAACTACCAAAATAGAAGCTCGCTGCCAAAGGTCTACTGGCTACCAATATAACCACTTATACCCAGAGCCAAACTATCGCCGTGACATTAAGCCGACCCCGCCCTCAAGTTGTTGTTGAAGACTCAAGTTGTAGCCCTTTGTTGTCAAAAATGCACCAAGAAGGGAATGGAGGATGTCACCTAGAGGAGTGAATAGACATTTCTAAAAAAATAACAATTTAAAAATGTGGAAGCCGTTAGAAGGGGCTTGGAAATCCCAAATCAGAGTAAAACAACAGTTCAAATATAATACAATAAATATACAAAGGTTAAAAAACAATCCTAAAAGCCAGCAGCTGCATCAAAATTAATTAGAACAGCATATAACAAATATCAGCACGGGGCTACAAACCGGACTGGTCCGGTGTCCCTACCGGACCTGTCTGGTGTCTGGTATTCACGGACACAACAAGACCTCAGCTGAAATTTCTCTCTTGTCAAAACTTGATCGATCGGTCGTTCGTATGTTGATCCAGACCTATGAAGCCGGCAATGGCTGGCCTATACTTGTATGGTCAATGACCATAACACACCAACGTGACATGGTAACGTGAATCGTGCTATACAATCAGTGACTTGCATGGGCGTTAACTTGAAAAGATTCAGGTGTCAATGTGATGGAGGCAGGACATTTTATAATGCCTCACAGTTCAGAAGACTCTTAACTGAAATGCGTTTTCAGGGCTTGGGATACATTTTAGTACTAGTATATGAAATTGGGTAATACCGTAATAATACTGAACATGCCTAGCTAATGCTATTCCTGTATTTTGTGGCTATATCGACCAAGGAAAAGTCGCCTGCAAGTGCAACAACTAATGGCATCATCCGTAGCCCGTCGATCCCTTCCAGCAGGCTTTCAGGCCATGGGATAAATTGCAGATAGGCAAATAGAGAGAACCATAATTCAATCAATAATATAACAAAGCTAATCAGAGCACAAATTTCCCCAACCTTGAATCGTAAGCGAGAACATCATCCGAGATCCATGAAGATCTAGTATCTTAGTTAGGCAAAGTTTCTTGGATTTTTCTCTCTCACTAAATCACTTGCTACTTGAACAAATTGTTTATGTCGCAGTGCAATTAATATCTATAGAAACCACCATAGTTTCTACATTATAAATGACCTTAGTATACACAAGGTTAACAAACAATCCGAGAAACCAACACCTGCATGACAATTAATTAGAACAGCAAATAACAAATATCACCACAGGGGTACAAACTGGACTGGTCCGGTGTGCCTACCGGACCTGGTATCCACGGGCACAACAAGACGTCAGCTGAAATTTGTCTCCTTTGATTCCAACTTTCACTCCACAGTTGCAGGGCCGGTGCGCACATTGAGGATGTGTATACATTTGTTTAGTATACACACCGTGCATGTTGAAATGTCAAAATGATAATATATCCAAAGCCCTAGTGTGAGGAGGATAAAACTTTGGTAATCATTAGTTGTTAAACAAGAAAAGGGACTAATGGCAAAAAAAATGTTTCATGGGCATTGAAAAAGGGGCGTTAAATTGGGAAAATTCAGGTGTCAATGTGATGATGGAGGCAGGACATTTTATAATGGCTCACAGTACAGAAGATTTTTAACTGAAATGCGTTCTCAGGGATTGGGATACATTTCAGTACTAGTACCAGCATATGAAATTGGGTAATACCGTAATGCTACTGAACATGCCAAGCTATTGCTATTCCTGTATTTTATGGCTATATATCGACTAACGAAAAGTCGCCTGCAAGTGCAACAACTAATTGCATCGTCAGTAGCCTGCCTATCCCTTTCAGGCTGCAGCAGTAACCTTTGGGATAGATTGGAGATAAGAAAATAGAGAGAACCATAATTCATCAACAATATAACAAAGCTAATCAGAGCACAAATTTTCCAAACCATCGATTGTAAGCGAGAGCATCATCCGAGACCCAGGAGCAATGGTGACAAGATACGCGACGATCGCAAGTTCACACCACATTTCTTTTCCAGTTCACAAGCACCACCCAAAAATTAAGAGCTGCAATAACAGCATGTACCATTTGACCAAACACAGAATCACAGCATATAGTTTCACCTGACAAGTGCTGTGCTCCACAATGCCGCAGAGAAAAGTTTTATGCCAAAAAGGTCAGCTTAAGCATATGGGTAGCAAGCAAAACGCTAAAGAAAGACATTAGTTTGGTACATTGAAAAGGCTGTAATCCATGGCTGTTATTACCAAATCACAAGTACTGGCATCAATGCCCCTCCAAGTGCCAGAAGCTCTAATCCATGGCATATCACCTACAACATATAAACATAGCAATGACATTTATCATTTTCCTCAGTACATAAATAGCTAATTCGGTTTTAGGCAAGCAAGGTGTAAATTTCATGATTCTGCAAGCACACAAGGTGGATTTGAAGGAACTTACCATCCTAAACCAGACTTTTGATGGGCTTGATTTTGATATAAGGGAGAGGACAAAGAAGCCCCGATAAGATGCGTAAGATGATATGGGCTCTTTTATCATTCCGTGGGTCGCAGTGGATTGTGATTTTTCTAAGTTTTTCACAACTTTACGTTTCAACTGCTTCCACACCAGGAGGATCTATTTCAGCATCAGCATTTGGAAGCCTCTCATAGTCATCATCTCCACTCTGGTAGATGAAAGAAACCATTATTAGATTCAATTAATAAGAAGAAACCTCATTGAAGAGGGAATGGGTAGTATATCTTGCCTTGTCAAGTTGCAGGGCAACTTTTTCTATGCTAGGTGAGTGTTGAAGAAAGCATATTAGTGGATAGCACCCACCATGCAGAAACCACTCGCCAAGGTGCAACCGCTTCAAGTAGCTGAATGTCTCGCACCTTTGAAGATCACGCTGTAATACCTTTGGCACCACCTGAAAACAGGTCCAGAAAAGTCTCAAAAGATGCACAAAAATGGTATATTGGAGCAAAAGTAGATCTAAAGTAGGTGGCATACATCTTCAAAGACAGATGGAGATACCAACGTCAAATCCATGGCATTTGACATAGCACTAATAATACTGCAGGCAACCTGAGGGTTCTGGAAAGAGAGTGAAAAAAAGTAAATTGAGGCTGTTCTCACTGATGACACATCTGCGAGGTGAATGGTTCTTCTAGGTATCTCTTCTAGTCCCAGGGAGACTAGGTGTGGCATATCTATCACAAGATGCTGAAATTCTCCAGGGAAATCTTTATCATTATGTGTACCGATAATGATCAAACTCTTCAACTTTGTTGACGAAAATATGGTGACATGGATAGCACAACTTCTCAACTCTAGATCGGCCAACACTGGGCAGCAGTTGGAAAGGTTCTGGACAAAGCAGTCATCTACCGAAAAATGGCAAAGGCTTAAAATTTTCAAGTGCACCGAGGTGAATGGGAAGGGATAACCCTCTATAGAAAGGGGCTTGGGGCCAGAATGCTTCAGTATGCCTAGAGCCCAGGCATTGCTAACAAGGGCATGGCAAATCCACGGATGGATTGCAGAATATTCAAGGGAATCATCAGAGCTGTTACAGACAGCAGAAATAACAAACACATTCAGTGGCACTGGATTTGGCAAAGGGTTTCGGTATATGACCAAATTGTCAACAAAGTTCTTGAATGTTCCCATGCTGCTGAACTTGGCCGCATCTTTGTAGAGCCACATTAAAGATGCCCAGAGGTTCTGCCACCTCCGTGACAGCAGACTTGTTTGCACTGCCTCCTGCAGTGTTAGTAAGTGCATGACGTGGAGCAGCAAATCGTCCGGTAGGTCACTCATCCTGTCAGGGTCACTCTCCTTACTGAGAGAGTCACAGGCAACTGTTTCTGGAAGAACTTGCTTCATCAGGGGCATTCAATCTAGCAGGTGCTGTGCATGGATACTGTTTCTGCAGAAAAAAGGAATTGTAAGCTAAAGGACTACACTGTGAGAACAATATGCAAATGAAATGTGTTCTAGCAAGCAGAAAACAAAATGAATTTGAATCATGAATAGAATTGGCAATCTCAGCAACATTCTTTGGAGGAAAGAAAAAGATAGTCCTCAGTCCTCACTAGTCAACACTGGACATTTAACCACTCGAGGCCGTTGCACACTTGCACTCTGTTTTTAATCCATGGGTGGAACTAAAATGGGCTGTTTTTAAGATGTGATCTCAACCCATTAGGCGAAGACACATAATGTTCAAATAAAATTGTAAAAAAAAAAGATGGGGCCCATATGTCAATCTCGAAATACAATCATCCCCCTCTCGGCTGTATTTTCCTTCTCAACAGTAGTGCAGCAAGATACCATCAGCACCCATAGTTGCAGCTTCCCTTCCCTCCCACGCCTCAATTTAATTGAGATTCTTGGTATAAAGGTGTGGTGCTGGTTGACAAGTGTCAATGAAGAAATACAACCAGGGGAAACTTGGCGGCTGGATGCTCCGACTGATTGAGGAGCTTTTTGCAGCTTGGTGCCAGGGATCGGTTTAAGTGATGGATCAAGAAACTGGGCACAGTAAAATGTCCCGAATACATCTCACCAGTGGACATGGTACCACCAGCGGCAACTGTATCACATATGAAGAAAATCACCCCACACAACATTCTTGCATTGACTTCGTCTATCTCGAAGAAGTATAATCTATGAGGCCTGTACAGGGGCTGAGATATAATATAAGCCTAACATTACCAAATCATGCTAGGAGCGACACCTGCAAGGCCGCAAGGTTGTATGCAAGCAATGGGCAGTTGGACACACGTGCATCATTTTTAAACCACGAGCACCTTAATAAACAATGCAACCATAAAGATCTCTAGCCATATAAACTACTGTAATACGCAGACAACAACGCAATGAAGAGCCCACTATAATACACGACTGCATAGCATCAACACTTAACGGAACCAAATGAGAAAGGGAGACTGGGGCACACTTCTTGTGCGTGCAACGATGTGCACCTCGGGGTCTCCTCTGCTCCTCCACCAACAGCCTGTAAGCGACACAATACCCATCAGAATGTAATTCAACAGGCCAACAAAAAAACACACATATGAATCTAGCGGTCTAGCCAGATAAAGGGAAATGCCATACCAGAGTAGGAGGGCTAGGGTTTGGAAATCTGGAGAAATCGGGGGATCAGAGCAACGATTTGGGGAGCTGGCAACGGAGGTCGAGGAAGCAGGCCAGACTGGACCGCGCCGACGTCCTTCACCGCTCTCACTCCGCTAGATATATCTGGGGAGAAGGCAGCAGAGCTCCGTGCTCTTACCGGCAGCGAGGCCCGGCCCGTGGAAGCGCGGTAGAGGCCGCGTCGTTGATCCCTAGCTGCGAGGTCGGTAGGGGTTCCAGCGCCGGCGGCTCGGCGAAATGCGGAGGACGGTGTGCGATGTGGCGGGGAGAAGCCGAGAAGAAGAAGAAAGCCTGTGTGTGTGGACTGGCGATGCGAGTCTTTCGAACACAGATTGAAGTGGGCTCGTGGGCTATAGGGTATACATGCTTGTACTCGACAAGTCAAACATACTTTCTCTGCATTTTTTCTCTCCATTTTTATCTGACAGTTCTTAATTTCTTGACAAGTTAAATATACTTATCCTCCAAATATATATATTTAACTTTGGCTGAATATATAAAACAGAGTATTATTATTTACATAATTACTACCGTGAATCTGTTCTTATCATAAATTTATTTAGATCTACAGATGTTGCTAATATTTTCTCTAAAGACTAACACCATTTCTAAGGTGATAGTTAAATAGAAACGGAGGGAGCAATGTTTAGACCTCGTTCGGGTTAGCCTGGAATGAGCCGTTTCACGCTTAGGAATTATTCCGGCTTGATCAAGGTTCTTCAACACCAAATTCACATGATTTAGAATCTTCGACTTAGATGCCTTCATTATTTCCTTATGTCATTTTATTTTTGACATTAATATGGGTAGAGAATTTTTTTTCTCATTTGCAAGCAGACGGTAATATACGTGAACTAGGAGGATTCCCCATGCGTTGCTGCGAGTATGCAGTAGAATTTTGTTGACTTGCATAGAGAACCGTAAATCTAATTGGTGGGCCAATTAGTTTCACATTGTGCTACTGCATCTTTATATCTCCGATGGACTTGTGGTGGTGGAACTGACATGGAGCAAGGAGATGCTAAAGAATTAGATTAGTTGAGTTTATTTTTTATAGGAGATATAAGGTTTATTTTTATAGGAGATATGGATAGATGACTTTGGCGATTCAATTGAAAAGTAACAGCTTGAAGCAAGCGGAGCTTGTGAAAATAGGAGGGAACCACTGTTGTTGTTTAATAAGCATTAGTTAATATTGTATGTTTTCATCATTGGTGTAGAAGAAATAAAAGACGACTACCTGGCTATAAGAACAATCACAATAATAACTCTAACTTAGTGACCGATCAAATGAACAATAATACGTACCACCACGAATTAATACAAACCCTAAACCACCTCTAACCACTGCAACAACAAATAGTAATGTAACAAATCCGACAAAAAAGCTGGTTACCTTGCAAGTCCAAGTGCTAGATTGCTCTAGTGACCAAGCGCAGGCATTGAATCCAAAACATAGAATAATTGAAAACAAAGCTTAACCTTGATATTTTTTAAAGATTAGCTCACCTTTATTTTTAGATGACAGAGATGAAGCAAACACCTAGAATCTCTACATAAATGCAAACTGAGTAACCTGTTTGTCAATCTTTGTCTCCTTTTTCTCCTTCCTACTCTACCCAATCCTAACAGGTAGGTTATACTGCAGTGTTTAGATACTTCACATAACTAAGCCCAATAGATGATCTGATCATTTTAAAAGAACAAAGCAGAACACAGTGAAGTCATCATAATATCATATCAGTACCAGCAAGCATAGCAGGCTATTTGGTAGATGCAGCCGGGACGCAAGGGTGTTGTGGCCTACAGAGGAACTATCTGCCACAACATCTCAGCACATAAGCAGGAGTCAGAGGAACGGTGGCTGCTATAATTGTATCTCTCTCCTACCCATGCAAGCACAATGAAAAATTTATTAGACAGGAGGCTACCTGCTACAGAATACAATGGTGAATCAGTTAACACTTCCTCAATTGGTGCTTCTGAGAACATTCTAATTTTCTCATATGATGTATATGAAATTAGTGATATGTTGTATTCTATCTCCTCTTTGCCAGCTTGCTTAGCCAACCTTATTTTAGGGTCGATATATTTAATTGCCCGAGCATAATAATGAACATATGAGAATACACTTCCATGTATCAAGAAGCGGAAGACAAAAGAAAATACCTGAGAATGTGCAAGCTTCATCCCTGCCTGAAGCTCCTTCTTAGTTATTTCACATTTTCACGAGCTCGTACATCTATCATTAAAGTTTTATCCCGTGAACATGCATAAACAAGATTGGATCACTCAAATCAAACCTAGCTGCAAAGCACTGTACAACATACACAAAATATGAGTCAACCAGACAAATTTCTAGAGTGTAGAATATACATGGTCAAAAGAATTGGGACGTTCAAATATGCTATGAAATGGTAGAGAAATATCAAGTCCACAAGCTGTGTAAATGTAGAACACGACGATTCCTATGTCAGTTAACCAATCCAATTACCTCATCCACTATAGGATTTAATATGAAAGTCCCATCAATTCTCCCTTCACGTATTACTTCAGTCGGCCCATTCCAAGGTATATCAGATAGCATTAGTGCAGTTGAAGAGGCATTTGCAGTCATTACATCTGGATCCTGCTTTCCATCTGATGAAAGAACAATTAACATGATCGAAAAAGACAGGATATAATTTTAGCGATGAGTTATGATGGTTTATCCAACTTTGAGAAGCATGAGAACGGAAGAGGAATTGGACGGATCGTTACCTGAATGTCATGCTCGAGGTAGTAGAGCTCCCGGCACACGTTTCTCATCTGCCCGATGTGGATCGGGATGCACTCCCTCATGGTGTTGCTAGGGCCCGCGACGGTCGCGTGATGGCGGCCAGCACGAGCAGAAGAAGACGGCGGCGGCCGCGATGGAGAGCAGCCGCAGCACGTCGGCCCTGCTGCTGCCAACCATCCGCAGGAGGGGCCAGAAGATTTTGGCGTGTATACCTTGGTGAAGCCGATGTCCTAGGCGTTGCTGCGGAAGCACTGCCGCCAGGACCGCCTTCCCTGGGACCAGCGCGCCGCGCCGAACGCGCTGCTGCCCGACGCGCCCCATCTCGTCGGGCCGCCGCCCGATGCACCTTGAGCTCCCCGCCGCCGTGCCCTTGGCCAAACCCTAGGTGCGGGCACGAGTGGAACCGCCGCCGCCGTCTCCAACCCCCGCCTCGCGTGTTTAAAATCGAGATAAAGAATGTAGCCTGCGATTCTATCTCTCGCGGATGTGAATTGGGGCGGAACGCGTCTGTGCGTTAGGACGCGGGGTGAGTCTGCGGGGGGGCAGCGGGTGAGTTTGAATCTGACACGTGGGGCAGGGGGTGAGATTGTTCGCGTTTAATTTCGAAGAAGTTTGGTATTATAATGCAGATTATATATTATTTAATAAGAAATTATTATATACAAAATCATATCGGAGGTTTACGCTTTTGCTATATAGAACGTGCAATTCAAAAATTCACGCGTTCTGCCCTGGCGAAGTAATCCTCAAGTGCCAGGCCCACTCGACAGTGATAGGAGAACACACGACACAAGGCTTACCCTCCCCTCCGCTCCACTCCAATCGCCCGCTCTCGCACCGCCGCCGCCGCCGCCGCCGCCGGCAATGGCGTGGTTCGCGCGCTCCATCGCCAACTCCTTCCTCTCCACCGAGGAAGACCCTGAAGCAAGAGACCCGGGCCCCTCGGCCTCCGCGGCCCCGGGGTCAACCTCTCCCCCGCGCGGCGTCCGCGAGGACCTCTCCGAGCTCACCGGCGCGCTCGCGAACCGCTTCCAGGGTCTCGCCTCCTTCCTCGCTCCAGCGGCGCCTGGAGGCGGAGGCGCCCTGCGCCGGCCGGACCCGGCCGAGATCGCGGGCCGGTTCCGCGCCGGCCTCGCGCGGCTCCCGGGCCGCCAGGCCGTGGCGGATCTCGCCAAGATCGCGTCCTCGTTGCTGCCCCCTGACGGGGACGCGGACTGGGCGGAGGCGGCGGCGGCGGCGGGGGTCACCGAGGAGGTGGTCGCGTTCGCGCGGGGCGCGGCCTCGCGGCTCGAGCTCTGGCTCGACTTCCCCCTCCTCCCCGACGACGCCGACTCCGATGGTTCGTGTTATCCTTGCTTGCCTCCCCAGAAGCTCTTCTTCATCGGTGTCGGTTGAGATGAACTAATTGTCAGTTGCATTGTTGATTTGGAGCGCAGATTTTGACATGACTGATGCGCAGCAAGATCACGCCTTGGCCGTGGAAAGCTTGGCGCCCGAGCTGGCTGACCTGAGGATCGAGCTCTGTCCCAGCCACATGAGCGAGGGATGCTTCTGGATGATATACTTTGTGCTGCTGCATCCTAAGCTCAGGAAGGATGACGCCGATATTCTATCCACTCCGCAGGTGATTTTCCATGACATCTAACTGTCAACACTTCAATTTGTTAGTAATGCAAGTTCACTGAGGGTGTTCCTTGATACTAGTTAACTAAGTTAATTGTCTTTGATGATTCCGTAATAAGTTCACCTTGGAGCAATATGCAATAACAATCTAAAATTTGCTAGCTGAAGTGAGTAAAGGAATGTGAATAAGATGCACGATTAGATTTGTTGTTAAATTGAGACTGTATCGGGGTTTCACATTTTGGTATTTGCTAGTACAAGCTTTGCACTTTGATTTGGTATATCTTGCACCTAAGGTTTTGTGTCCTGGCAAGGAAATCATGTTCGTTTAAGAACTGCGATAGTATGCATGAGCAATTTGTGTTTTGACCCCCAAAAAAATCCTTTGCATCATAGTTACGGTTTCAGAATGAATGAGCGGCCTGTGCAAGGCTAGGCACTGGCATTCTTTGAATGAGATGACATACTGTTGAGTAAAATGGTCGATATATCATTGCCATATTTATGTTGTTCCCTCTTTACATTACCTATTATTCCATCTGAAACTTGATTGTTAGTTTGACACTTTAACCTCACTCTGGAATTTGATTTCAAAGCACCGATTTCTTTGATTTTCAACAATCATAACATAATATTGGTTAATCATAGCCTCATGCATCACATTTATGCACATTCAGAGCTTTGTGCTTCTGTCCTGCCATGGAACCTATCTTTTTTATCGGATAAGCTCATGAAGCCTTTACTTATCAAGTGTAAATGTCATCAATGCGAAGGATTATAATCCAAATCCAACACCTCATTCATGTCATCTAAGCTAGTGAAACCTTCCTACTTTCCCTTCCTCCTGCCTAAAAGTGACTAATTTGCATTCTTTTTCTTTTTTTTTTTCTGCCTTTGCTCTTCCAAGGCAGTGGCGTTAAATCACCTTGCACTAGGCCAACAGTTTGAACTTGGCTCATCATCGAATTTATAGATAAATTTATTCATTGTGATTGTTATCCTCCCTGGCATCTATGCTTTAGATATTGATATATTGACAGAAAGCAATGTTTCTGATGCTTTAGTAGTTTCTGTTAAATCTTCTTTCTTGCAAGTCATGATGGGTGACCTATCCAAATAGATCCCTAGTTTGAATGGGACTAGCTTGTTCTGTGCAGCTCAAAGTGTTTCGTTATATTCTACAAATTACTGAGTGTTTTGTCCAGTTTTATTGTTATTTGTCCAGTTCTATTAATTCATTAATTGATTCAGTTTCTTCCTAAGTCAAATTTTGTTCCCAGAATGATGCTTTGCATGAGTCTGAACTCTGAAGTGCCATATTATAAAGTGAATAAAGGAAACATGTCAAATTGCAAAAAGTCAGAATTAGCCATCAAGTGAATATTGACTCAACAAAAGCAATGGCCCATGGGACATAAAGTGCAATACGATGAAAATGATTAACTTCTATGTTTGAATAATTCATTACACTTTTTAGCCCCTAAGATGCATTTATGAGTCTCGAGAGGCAGATATATTGACAGAACATCATTTTCCATAGGCTCTTGATGCTTTAATAGTTTCTGCTGATGATTTTGCTTTCTTACTAGTTATGTTGTATCAATAGACCTTTTTTATTTGTGCTGACTGCACAAAAGATAAGCTGGTAGCTGCCAGCTCAAGACTGTTTGCTAGCAGACTTCTTATCAGTTCCTGATTGCCTTGGCACAGATTTTGGAAGCTAGAGAAAAATTGTCACACGATTTGCAGTATCGGACCAAGTTACAAGGCAGCTATGGGAACACTGTACCTGTGCCTTCCAGCAATGAAGATGGTGTTTTAGGTTCTCCTGTAGAGGTTTTGGGTGTATTGAAGGGCAAAGATGATTCCGCGATGCTCACATCTTTTAGCAACATAGACTATGGCAAGCCACTACCAATCAAACGTGATATTCTATCAGTTGATACAATCAGCGAGACCGGAGTTGTTTCTTCAGATAATACCAGCAGCAGTGTACCTGTGCAGCTAGTGCCCATAGCAAAAGACACTACTATGGTCACACTATCTAGGATGGAAGAAAGCACACGCAATCTCTCTATAGATGCAGCAAAAGAACAGAATGTGCAAATGTCTGAGATACCATTGACGGACAACTCTCCCCCTAAAGATGATCAACAGAAACAAACACTGGCTGACATCAGTGAGCAATCAAGAGTTGACATCCAGAAATCTGATAATGTTGAGGATGGCGGCATCGAAGATGACGATGGGGATGAATGGCTGGAAGAGGAGACAGGTGGTGACCCAGGAAACACAAAAATTCCAATAGCAGATGATGAAGATGTATCTTTCAGTGATCTGGAGGAAGATGATGATGCAGCCTGACATCATACTGCTTAATTTGTGCTTCCTATTCCATTATACAATTTGATACAGTGATCTTGGGTGATGTCCAATATGTGGTCTCATGCTGATCGTGTGAATCCAGTCCTGCTGTTTCAGAATATTTGCGTCAGTTCTGCCCTCTCTGTGCCTAGTGAAAATCATGGGTTTCCACGAGTCCTCCCTTTTCAGGTTGGAAATTTCTGATCCAAGTATGTGGTGTTAGCGAAAGTTGTATAGTATGTACAGTCTAGGTTGTTAGATGGTTTTACTCAATGCTTTGATTACTCAATGCTTTGATTTCTCCAACATGTACCCTGAACAGTGCTGGTGCTCCAATACTCCAATTTGCCTATGTTATAGTGGGGGTACTGCAAGTACTCCTGGTTCCCACACAGAATAGAGAAGTACTATTATTAATTTGGAAGTTAATGCCGTCTACAAAACATAACTTGACCCACAGCAATGTTATTAATATACGGAGCATAGCAAAATTATACTATTGCGAAGCTGCCCATATGATAATTTGATCCATATTGTTTAACTCCGTATTAGAAACTATATCACAGTTCGTTTAGGATAAGATTTGGTCAAACCTTAAAAACCAAAAACATTAGTAAAATTCAAATATATAGCTTTACGTGTGGATTTGTATTCAAATGCATTTGCAAAAATCACACAAATTTAATATATTCTAGAAGAAACTAATATTCATCATGTGTTAAAAAGACCGTGCAAAGTCAAATACGAAGAACTATTTTGGTATGTCCATATATACTCAGTAGCCACTTTCAGTTTGACTATTTACAGGCCAAAACGTGTTTTTGTCCAACAGGAGTGATGAGTATATACATCAACGAAATCTCAATCCGACAAATCTTCATGTATGATATATACACAGAAGCATCCAAATTCGATAGTGACCTAGTAAACGAGAGCAACCAGAAATTAGGTCAAATTTGGCCAAGCACCAGAAAATCTGGCAGAACGAGGCAACTTTTCCTAGTTTTAATTCAATTTGTAGTAACCAATTAAAAATCTCGTGGCGCGGCGAAACCATTATTGGCCGGAGCGCACTTTTGATCGCGGTAGCTTAACGAAACTGGACGCTGAATTAGATGCGCTTGATCCAGCTATCAACCAGAAGTTGGTTTGGCGGTATTGGAAACAAAATGAAATGAATTAGGTGAGGCATAGACGTCGTCACAAGTCTGGGGTCTATCTCGTTGTCCACTCCATGAGGTCACAAGTCAACTCGTACCATGAACAAGGCATATGGGACATATAAGAGTCACAGGATTGTACTGCTGCCTATTGCCTAGCTGCATTTTATTGTAGATTGTTTTTTTTTAATTTTGTATCAGATTGATGCTGAGAAGATATCTTTATGACGTTGATTGATCCGGGGGGATGTGCTTGGTTGTTCTTCCATGTTTCCGTTACCATTGAGTCTGGACCTTTTCAATTTGGGAATGTCGATTTCCAGTTCAAATTTGTGTCAGGCCTCAATTGCCTAGTTAACAACAGATTGACATACTTATGAAGTACCGTAACTACTCATTGATACAAAGTCCATCTCGAAAAAAGATACACATAATACACCATTCCGTATATCAAAATTGGAATTGGCTGTGTGCTTGTTCGACTTGTCTCTATCTAGCTACATTATATATACATGTTCAGAGAAGGGACCCTGACAAATTCGGACGACTGAACAAATCATCTGCCTAACACAGGCCGGCGAGAGTGTGCGTGGGACTAAACATTCCCATGCATGTGTGTTGTAGAAGGCCCTACAACTAGAAGACCCCGCCTTGCCGTGTTCCTACTCAAGAGTCAACAAGAGTCAGTAGGAGTAGGGCCTCCGATCCGATCCTGCCCCAGACAACTAGACAAGAAATTAACAACGAATGAAGCACCAAATTCGTTCGTTCACCAACTGCAAATAAAGCTCGTACATATAATATCAGTCGACAACACACCAGTCATCAACTGATCCAATTCAAAGCAAAGCTTACGTAGTACATATACATACTCTCATTCACACAACAGAGCCGCGCGCGCAATACACACGTGGAGCTAGTAGCAGGCATCACAGCCTTTAGTTTCCGTGGATCATGCTGCCATGAATGTAATCGACAATGGATCGAAGATTGGCATCTCGCTCGATGGGTTACAAACCTACAATGATATCCGGATCGAGCTACCATGGATGCAGATGTAGATAGAACGGACGACTGCGCACACTGGAGCATCGATCTGCAGCTAGTTGTGGCCTCCTCCCTGGGTGTAGATGTAGTCGGTGTGCGCCACCAGCGTCCTCCTCATCAGGCACTCCTCGTCCTCCTCTCCTTCTCCCCCTCCAGCTCCGGCGGCGGCTCCACCGCCACACCGCTCGTCGACGGCCGCCGTGAAGCTCATCGCCTTCTCCTCGTGCACCTACGTTGGTTAAATGTGTCAACACAATATTGTACGTATATATAGGAAAATGCTAATAGTAACATGAGTGTTCTTCTTGACGACGCCCTGGCCATATGGCCGTGCACGAAACATAATTAAGGCTGGTAGGCTCAAACTCACCACATCTCCATGTTGCTCTTGGCTTCTCGAGCTCGCCGTCGCCGGCAGAGCTACTCTCGCTGCGGTGGCGTGGCCAGCGAGGACGGAGAGGAGGAGAGACACCAGCAACAGCGGAATCAGGGCGGCGCTTCGCCGTCGTTGTGGCAACCTGCAACCTGCAAGATGCTTGCTTGCTGTACCTCGGCGTGGCCGCGTGGCTCTTGTTGGGCAGAGGCAGAGAGGCCAGCAGAGAGTGGTGATCTCTCGAGTGGTTGGATTTATGGGCGGCGTCGGTTTGGAGTTGAGGGGAGTTGGAAGGAAGGCCAGAGGTAGAGCGGGCCTTAAAAACAGGATGCCGATATCGGCTGGCTGCATAAATGTACGTAGCCAGCAGGTGGTTGTGTACCTGTGGGCGGTGTGTGCCTACTCAATGACGAACGCTTCTCTTTCAGATGATGCACCGTTTGAAAATATTTGATGTATCAATTAATGTATGCTAGTATTTTGATGGGGTTTGCTAGCTAGTGCCATGGTTCTTCAGGTACAAGTTGCTTTAGCAGGCATGTGTAAATTTAGGATTGGGTGATGGTTTAATAAGGTTTAGAAAAGGCAATTATGGACTCCAAAGAGATGTAAAACATCAGAAAAATTCTAAATATATAGGAGGACCAAGGAACTGAATAATTTGTGAGAGATTTGGATATTAATTTATTTTATCTAGAAATGGAGCTCACCAAGCCAAAACTAAAACGGCCTTGATTTGGGCTCACTAGATAATTACACAGCCATGCATGGGGTAGGAGTGCAAAAAAAAAATAAGAGAAAAGGTAGACAATGATAGTAAAAAAAATTTGTTGATGATATCTATATATAGAATTAATGTTGGTGCATACAGTCATTACTGGAAAGTCAAAAATTCTTGTCGGCAAAAAACCTACGCGAAAATGCAAAAAACCAACAGGGAAAATAGGAAAACAATTTTACTGTTGGTATACCAATAGGAAAATTCAGACAGGACTTGCTCGACAATGAAATAGATTTTTTTTTTCAATCTTCACTTTCCTTGTCGGAACTAGCGTCAACAGGAAAATCTTGAGCCACTGACAAGTATAACAATCAATTATAACTAAAAACAAACAAAACTATTTACAAAAAATGTTCTCAACAAAATAATATAAATAGAAAATCTAGGCACCATATTGGTAGTTTTTCTATATAGTATTAAAAACGGACAAAAGGTTTTGGTAGTTTGCTCTGTAGTATCTATACTGCATTCTATAGCCATATAAATAAAGAAAAGAAAAAAAA